>CAAE01014979.1:2664588-2711896 GCA_000180735.1 Tetraodon nigroviridis
TTGCATGCATGTTTCACCGGTGTGTTTCACCGGTGTGTTTCACCCGTGTGTTTCACCACGCCCTATGAACCGGTGCGCCTGATGTTTATGTTAAATACAGAAGAAGCAGCCGTAACTGAAACTGCGCCCTATAACTCATACGGTATATGAATGAAGACAGAAGTTGTTATTTATTTATTCCTTTTCATGCTGTAACTGTTCTCCAACTGGCAGCCACACATGATTTTTGGGTTTGTGTGTCAGGTGAGACCCAGTTGATCATAACAGCATCATTGAGCTTCCTCTGGCGACTAGAATCTAGCAACAGTTCCCATCGTGGTTTTCTCCTCTGAGGCTTGTTTTTGACACAGAGGTAATTATGTTTACCCCAGGGGCCGATGCTTCATTATAGCCCAAATAACCGACGTGGAACCCGGATGAGTTTCTCTGGAAGATCACTTTTATTACTTCATATGTGCTCATATCAACAGAATTTCAGAGAGCCTTAAAAAACAACCTCGCCTGGTTTCTGTGTCCTCAATTGGACTCCGAGGTGGCGTTACAATATATACAGGCTTCAAGGTCAGAAGCTCTCCACCGCAATATCTTTGAGTTATAACAGAACCTGAATAGGCTTTTCTCTGCTCAGTAAAAACCACTCAATACGACTGTTTCCTCACGCTGTAGCAGAGAGCAGGAGCGAGGCGAGGTAATTACTGAGGACTCTCATTTATAACCCAATCATCACGTTCTCTCTGTCAGTGTTTTAGCCATAATTACCCAGCCTGAAGAAGCTCATTTGCATCTCTGTTGAAGTTTTATTTGAGCGCACCGCTCCACAAGCTGGTTCTTACCCACAAGACGGAGATGGGAACCTATTCTTATTGTCAGAGACAGTGTTGGAAGCAGATAGCATCAGAGTGCACGTGCTCATGTCAGTCAGCTTTCTCATTTATGGAATAAGCCATCTGAGAGAGGAGAAACAGCTAAAAGACTGAAGATTTGGGGAAAATTTTATGTCCTAACATCCATCAACGCTGAGGTCTGATCCAAGTTGCTGGAAGCTTTCTGACAGCTTCAAAAAAGGAGAAAAAAAAAAAAAAGACAGACAAAGTGTGGTGTGTTATCGTCTCATTCGCTTTTTACCCTCACGTTGTTCCTCTGCTGGGTACGTGGGCAACTGTCCAGACCCCACCCCTGCGCGTCCAGACGCTGACCTTGAGTGTGTGAAGCGTAGACGAATGCCCACTAGCGTGGAGTGATTGATGTCAGCTCATTAGCTGGAGAAGCTGAGCCTGCTGACGTGGACACCAGCGCTCCTTCTCTGTCCTGCCTATGTGCACGCCCTGCTTCAGCTGTGAGGAGAGTCCAGCAGCCCCCAGCAGCCCCCCCGCCCCCCCTTCCACCCTGATCAGTAAACCTCTTCTTAAAGTTTCAAACCCCTAAATCCCTCAACTCATCCCCTTAGTTCTCTCAGGATTTCTCCCCTCGTGATCATTATGATTCCTCGGCAGATCCTGCACTGTAACTCCTGCGGTGAATTTTCTCCTGCACCCCCTCCCCTCCAGCCCTGATGCCCCTCATCGCCTTCTTCCTCCTTGGTTCTGCATCACTGATTCCCGCTCAGTTAACCCTCCGAGGCTTCTTCCCAGGAGAAGGAGCTGGTAATAACAGCAGAGGGGCCCCCTGCACCCTCACTACTGGAAGTCAAAAACACTTAAATGCTGTCCAACAGCAGGGCCGGAGAAGGTCCTCTGGTGTTTTAAAGATTCATTTTCCAATATCGTGACACAAGCTGCTTGCTGAGGCCACTGCAGCACCATCAGATGGGTTGGTACACCTTCACCAGCTTCATTTTATTTCCTGTTGGCGCCATATTTCTGGGAAAGATCCCCCCCATCCCCCCGTGACACTTCGGAGGAGCGTCGGGATGCCTGAAACAATAACAATATCTCTTTTCCCCTCTGTGAAGGAAGCTGCTGCTGCAACGCATGAGATCAATTTACCCGAGTGTTACCGTGCCAGACTCGTCTGGGGGAAAGGATGCTTACTCTAGCGTGGAGCAGAAGATTACTTTAGGATTCACAGACTGGAAAACAAGCCTGAACTTGAAATCATCTCTCTCATATTGCACCTAAAAATATGAAATGGAGTTTTACAGCTTTTTACGACAGGTCAAAAGCTTTCCTGTTTGTGCTGTATTGGTTTTGGGTGGAGGAAAGTCTTCTGGAACATTTCATTAAGGTAAGATTAAGAGTACTGAAACTAGAACTTCTGTTTGTTTTTTAAAAAGTTGTCTTTACACAGTTATTTTGCCTGTAATTATGTGATGATGTGCTTCAACACACACACTTGCACATGACAACATGTGTAAATACCAACATATGCATCTGAAGGAGAGTAATTTGAATAAATGATACGGCTGGTTCTACTCGAGCCTCATCAGCTATGTCCTTTAAAAATAACAAAGTCAGGAGGTGGCTGGCCTTTCCTAAATTACCATTCTTCATCTCCCCACCTGCTTCTGGCCCAGAAATGTCAGAGCAGCCGGCTGCTGTTGGTGCAGCAGGATTCCGGCTCAAGCAGCTAATTTCGGCCTCATAAAGACATCAGGAAATGGCAGCCACTGCAGAAAAAAATGCACCAACACATTTCATGAGCTAATTAAGGGGCAGCACACTTGATAGGAGTGAGTTGGGCAAGGTAAACTAAGCTAATTCCCCAGTAACTTTAAAAAGGCCCTTCTGTGTCCACAGCAAGTCAATACAGGCTTAAAACATTCTGGAGAGATCCTGATCTAGGGGTTTGTATCAGGACCCTGAGCAGGGCTGCTGAATACATCACAGCGATCCACTTCCTGTTTTGTGAAGCGTGCGCAGGTGCATCACGATTTCGATTAGCCAGAAATATGCTCCTGCATATGGAGGCATGTCTCCTTCCTCCTCCGGGTTTCTGCAGCTCAGAGGTCAGTGAGCAGTCGCCGCTACATATTTCTGACCCCGCTCTGACCCTGAGTAATGTGGAGTATTCCTGCTTTACCTTCACACATCCCCGAGCCTTGCGGTTCCCCTGCGGCACAGCTGGAGCAGAACGCCTTCTCAACCTTGACTGCAGAGGAGAAATCTGCATCCCTTCCTTCTGTGGATCCTGCAGCAGACTCTTACTATTCTGGGATTCCCAGCTGGGACAGTGATGGCTACAGGAACTCACCGCACACCCCCACATCATCCCTACCAAAACACTCCTCTCCCAGTGCTCCCTTACCAGCAATCCCAGTGTGGCAAATGGGACATCCCAGCAGAGGCCAGAGGCACCAACGGCTGCTGGCTCAGCCATTTCTGGGCTCTCCAGCCTCCAGCTGTGTAATCAGACAGCAAAAGTAGGAGATAGCTAATACCTCGCGGAGGCAGGTGTAACAGCCCAGACAACCTTTGCATCCATTCCAGGGTGGAGTGCAGCCCACAGCCTTTGACTGGCAACATTTGGGTCTCACCAGCAGGGGAAAGGTACTGAGATTATTATCCCGCCTCCCCTGGGCGGGTTTACCAAACACATACGCCTTCTCTGCTCCACACCGACAAAAGCACAATGGGCTGTCTTTGATACCGTTGCCGTAACGACACTGACTTCTGTCAGAACAGCCTGATGTCTGCCAGCCAGCACAGCTGACAAAGAGGAAGATGAAGATGCTCTGAGTTGAGGCTCATCTTCACTACTTAACATCAGTCAAGTTGTTATTGATGTGAACTCTTTCAGGAGCCTTTTCTAATCCAAGTGAGACGTAACACAGTTTGACATCATCCTCCTCAAGAAACACCCTTTAAAAAAGCTGATAACTGCTCAGTGTTTACTTTTTTGGGATTAATTTTCCCAAAAAGAAAATCAATCTTTACACAGTGGGTCACTGCACATCATCAGTTCTCTGACCGGGGGACAGTTTCCACACACGCTGTGTCCTTTTCCTTCCACGCAGGTTGTTGTTTCACGGGCAACAGGTTACTGACAGACACATCTGTTTGGGAGGGACCTCATGTTAGCATTAGCAAGGAGCACAAACGCCATCCTGCATCTCTACAGCTGTTAGAGCCACAAACAACTGTAAACAGACAGTAATAGAGAGACGAGATCCTAGCCAGGGAACGAGGATATAAAGCAGTGTGAGCAGGCTGCAGCATGCCAGTAGAAATACTGTCAAATTAGCTGCAGACAATGAATCTTTTTTAACACTGAAAGGAGTGAAATGATTTCTAAACCACTACTAAGTCTGAAGTTTGTAAACTGGGTGATGAAGGCTAAGGTTTTGGAGCCCACTGGGACAGAACTGCTCCAATCAGGAGGTTAAAAACCTTTCTTAGAATGAAGGAGCTTCATACAGGCCAAGGGGCTGTGGAGATACTTCAGCCTCGTCTTCATCTTCTTTTATGGACAAAAACAGGCAGCACGAGCGCTCTCGGATAAAAATGGCCATTTCCTGCAGCGGAGAGCACCATTTAAGTCCCCTCCTTTAGGCCTGGCACCTGACAGTCTGCTCCTGAGCACGATGATGAAGGAGCCTCTCCAGCCGGCACGTTCATTATGGTCCGGAGGTGGATTATAACCACACACTCATTAACTGTCTCTTCATACCGCTGCTGTTAACTTCTCTTTCCTTTTCACACCATCCATTTTCGCTTGTTTCACTCTTCCACTTGATCTTTTCTTTCTCCTTCAAAGTTCAGGCAGAAATAGCTCGCGTGCAACAGAGAACTCTGTGGCTGGTTAAAAATGGGTTTGGGTGTGATTTACTGTTAAAGGAAAATTTAGAAAATTCAGCGATGACAGAACGAACCGGTGGGAATTCTGGTAAAGAACCTGAGAAAACGAGAAAAAACACCAGCTCTCACCAGCAGCTTTCATCATCCTCTTGCACAAACATACCCACAAAATATGGTTTCGCTTAAACCGTCCAAACAGTTTACTCATGTGAGACGTAGGACGTTTTGGTAATGGTGTGAATTCCCACGGTCCTCCAGTGCTAGCCCAAACGCCAGCCCATTCACCTGCTGGGACGTTCACAGCTCTCTTCTACCTCTGAGGTTCCCTTTTCCTTTATTGATGAGGGTCCCAGCGGGTGGAGCCCAGTCACATCCCAGCTGATCCTGAGTTAGCGCGTTCAAAGGTCACAACACAAGACTGATAAGAAGATGTAGCATCAATTAGGCAGAACCAGCAGCCACCCCGGGTCTCCAGTGAATGTCAAGACCCCTAATTAGGTCCAGAAGGAGAAACCAGTGAGGTCCTTCATACTGGTCCTGCTGCTCTGCCTTTCCTAAACTAGCTGCATCTCACTCAATGCTCCACGAGGATTTTACCGCATTTGTGCCGTAGCAGAGTGACATCGATATATTCCAGCCATTACTGGGCATAATTTCATCTTTCAGGTGCAATTTGCTACTTTATTTGAACAACACTTTAAACATCACAGTTTTGTTTGTTAAGACACCAATGAAACCTTCAACATGATGAAGCTTCCTGCTATTTTAATAAGTTATATGATATTGGTTAAAAACTACATCACACACACACACACACACACACACACACATACACACACAAACCTGTGAGGGTTATACCGTTATATACAGTATATAATGGTTTTTCAGCTGGTAAATTCTTAGTTACTCTAACATAAATGACTACTGACCATTTCTGAGATGAAACATGGACTTGCCAACAATGTTACTCAACAGTTGGAGATTAAACAAAAAATCTTGACAAGGGACAAGAAAAATATGTGTTTTTATCACCTAGCAACTGCTTCTCGTTTTATAGCTTAACACACACTTTGCTGGTTCCAAGTCCACTGCTGCGCAATGACGTATTTTAGATGTGTGTGATGTTTCCTAAGTGTTCCCTCTGTCTTCCATTAGCTGTCAGGAACCATTTCAAATCCACGTGATTTGGAAATGAGTGAGGTTTGGACTGGAGACATACCAAAGGCTGGAAGCATTCTTGGACAGCGAGAGGAGCTGCGTCTCTCGCCACGGATAATTAGGGAAGTCTGTGGGAAACTCCTAAATATGCCCCCCCACCCTTTATTTTTTTTTTAAATACATAACTGAGAAGCGGCGTCCAGGTGGGAGGAGTTGGCCGTTTTAACTACCATCGGGACTAGACACAGACAAATACCCAAAAAAACAGCCAGACAAAAGAGGGAGGAAATGGACAAGGATAATAGGGTCAAGCCACCATCTTACAGGAACAAGGAGCTCTACAAAGCCTGGGAAAACAGATGCTCAATGTCCGCTTTGTCCAACATTGGCAACTTTATCTCTTTTCAGACCAAAGACAAAAATCTTCTTGTTTTTAAGGCAGTCTCTGAGGATTGCAGCAAAACAGAGGGTAGGCGGGATTAAACTATTGGTTTCAGACCAGAGTTCCAACATTCTCGATCAAGACTACCAAATAACTTTATATTACCAATAGTAACAAACCTCTGCTAGTTGAGCCGGCACCCCTTAGACACTGTCACGGAAGCTAGCTCTGCAACAACCCAAAAACGGTGGTCTCCCTCTGACTTTTGCTGGGAATTCTGACCAATAAAGTCAAACCCAGCGAGCAGAGAGAGTCCTGACTGGACTTGAGTTCTGTGCAGGGAGCTTCTCCATGGCTGCGCTGTTTCACACACTGTTTACGTCATTGCTGCAATATGTATTTACTCAAAGACAAGTTGTGATATATTTGAATGTAGTCAGAGCAGAGCTTAAGCAGTGCAGGATGCTGCTTGCTAGAGCCAAGTCCTCTGTAGCCTCTGAACAGCTCGAAACATGTCATCTCTGCATCCACGTGCGTGCAGCGGCAAACTAGTACAGTTGGTGCATTAAAGCTACTTTTTCTTCTTTTTCTGGTGACTCATACGAACTTTCAATGTTTTATGGCTTTTTGGTGAGAAAAGGACACTGGCTGTGAGAAATGCTGCTGCAGGTCTGATAAATATTAAGAAACAGAAGTAAAGGACCCAGGAGGACGATGGCACCTTTAGATTTAAACAGATTAGCTTGTTTATTTTTTACTGAAGAGACGCTTCCTTGTTTTAAAAAAACCCAATGAGAGTATATTAATCTGTGCATGTTGCCAGATTTACATGCAGTAGGCAGTCATCAGATCCTTTCATGTGGAAAAAGTAGGCTTTCAGAGAAAAGAAAGCAATCTTGTCGGCTATTGATTTGACTGGCTGCTAGCTGTGAGAACATTTAAGAAGCTCAGTGATAGACACTTCTTTGACGCGCAAACATGTACTGAACCGTGCCGTGCAGTATCGCCTGCATGTTTCTAGAGAGAGACACTCTGGTTGAGGTCAAATTTAGTTGTGCACCAAATCCGGACCCTAACCTGTTACACAGGAAAGCGTGCATGTCACACGTTTTCCTGAGCAGAGTGCAACGCAGCTGCATCACGTTGGTGTTTGTAGACGCCTGAGCACAGGAGGGGCGCTAAACCGTGACCTGATAAATATTTGTGCTGAACCTCCTCGGTGGGGAAATACAGAAAGACAAGCTTTGGACGTTAATGCCTACAGGATGCACACGGAAAATAATGTGAGTCCACTCACAGGCTTCATGTTGACATTTTAAAGGGCTCTGAGAGATAACAGTGATGCATCAGTGAAAAGGTTCACATTTAATGTTGGTTTACTCGGTTAAATCTAGTGGAGTAGAGAGTTGTTTTTTGCTGTTGTTGTTTTTTGCAGCTAATTTTTAAATATGTTAACTGGGACTTCCTAGGAGTATCTACCTAATCCAGAACCTTCTGGACGATCGATCCTGAGGGTGAATTTTTGTTGCTGTGAGAAAAACAACTAGCATGTGTTGCACCAACTGTCATTCTTTGGCAGAAACCTCAAGGGGACAGAAAAGACAACAAGTGTGTCCAAGAGCGTCTAAGGTTGTCAGTTTGATTCCAGCACTACTCAAACATAGATCATTTTCTTATTCCTACACAGTGAGGCGATTAGAACTTTGAGACGGGGCTTTGATTGATCACTACTAAATAAATTAAACATCAGCAGATGCTGACTCAGTGTTCTGCACGTGCGTGTTCGTGTCTCGGTCTTGCATTTTTATCCGATGAGGACGTGAATGTTTGACCTCTCGCACATCCCGAACAATACAAAGAATTTTCCACAGGGCTTCCTCGTGTCCAGGATGGTCGCGGCCCATTAGTCCTGGCTGGAGCAGGCGTGACCCAGAAGATTTGTCGAGGGGGCCGGAGCCTTCTGCTTATCCCCCTCTGCTCTGCTGGGATGTCATGTTTTGCTTCCTCTGGCTACACCAGGCTGTTCTGCACTTCCTCAAACATTGCTTTCATTCATTACTTCTCAATTCTCCTCTGGGAGCATGTTTGGCTGTGGCCAACAGGGCTTCCCACTGTAATAAAAAGTCTCTGCCGCAAGAGCAGGAAAGCGTTTCAACAGAAGGAACTAAGAACGTGAAGATGGGGAGCACAGAATTCCCACCTGCCTCCGATGGGTTTGATGAAGATTTGATTTCATGTCTCCTTTATGGCTCTAAACTTTCCTAATTGAGGTGACAGAAAGACAGAAGTGGTGGTTTTGGGTGGCACCGCTGAGACCTCTCCTGAAGATGTCGGTTCGTTGGCTCAGCAGGCCAAACAAACTCGCACAAAGTTAACTCTGAGCTGAAACTCAGGGGTCAGATCAGAGCTGTCACAAAGTCCACTTTCTTCCAGGCAGCAACAGTACTCCACGTCTTTGACACCACCCTGCGGGATGACTTGAATGCACTGTATGTGGAGGTTAGTGGGTCCTCCATAAACCATCTCCAGATGCTGCAGAAGGCTGCTGCACCTCCTCTAACTGGTACATGTAAACACGAGCACATTTCCCCCAGTTTCTGCCGCGCTCCACTGGCTGCCCATCTATTCGAGAATCCATTTTGAAATTCTTTTAGGGGGTAGCAAGCTGATCGTTATCGCCTCCCTCCTGCAACAAAACGGCACTAAAACAGCCAGATGGTGTCCGAGGCACATCTCACATGGCTTCAAATGATTCCAGCGGCCTCCTGCCAGGATTATTTTACATCTCATCGCAGACTTACAGTCAATCTTTTTCCTCCAAAGCCCCAGCAGGCATCTTTACAGAATCTCTCCACCCTCTAATGTCTGCGGTTTGAGGCAACAGGATCTGAGGCATCTGCATAAGTCCGCCTGACTCCATGCTATCAGGATCACAGAAATGTTCCTCACCATTTTTCTGGTGTTCCCAAATCTCAAAAACAAGCCATACTTCACCCGATCCATAACATCCTTACATAAGGTGCTCAGAGATCTCTGCAGACCTGAAGTGTTCTCACATGCCAATTCTCTACAGGCCATTTCCTCCTCTAATAACTGAAATAACTGAGTACTTTGCTGCAAAGTTATGATGAAGGGTCATTGTGAAAGAAATGAATGGAAAAATGACCCTGAGAACAAGTGATCATGGTGAAGAACATTCTTATTAATCAGTTCCTCTGCTAACTCATCAGGAGAGGCCAGTCTCATAATCTGCTCCTAACCTGAGCTGTGACCTCCACAAAGGAAGAATATATAGAACAGGCATCTTTAGAGAAAAGATCCAGTGGAAGAAAAGCTTCGAGGATCTGTAGAAACGAGCGCGTGGAGACGTATCACTCTCCTCCGTGTGAGTAATATTCTTCTCAGACAATTCAGTGTTCGCTGTCAAAGTGGAAATGCTCTCTGCTTCTCCTGGAGTGGGCTTTTAGTGGCTTGTGCTGCGAAGATTGTTCAGGTAAGTTTGACAGAAAAATGCAAGAATCTCCCACAGCTCTCTTTGTGCTCCAGGGTCAGATCAGCCGAATATCTGCAGGCTCTTTTCTGACCCTTTCACTCATCCAGCTAAGTGCACTTGAGAATCTACACCCACACTTTCACAGTACATGCAGGTACGGGCTTAAAGAGTTGCTTGTAATGGGCTCCTGTTTCCACAGCGGCGTGTGTAGGACTGATATCTATTTAGTTAAATAACATCTTTATTAAATTAGATACACTGCCGGAACTGCTGGTTCAGACAACCATCTAGTATGCAGGATGTTGTGGCACGTTCCGCCTAATTCGGGGAAGGTTTGCCCAGCAGGTGGTCTTTGTCGATGTCGATGGTGTTGATGTCAGCCAGAGACACAGACACCACACCAGACCCTTGACAAATGCAAACAGAACAGAGAACTTCCTGGCCAACTGTAAACGTGGAAACCTTTTCAGAGAGACTTGAACAGCACAGGCAACATTCTGCAGCCCCGACGAGGATGAGAGAGTGAGCAGACCCATCCTGGAGAGGAAATTCTGCTCGGGGGACGGCCGCTGCCGTTCAGCAGGTTTATTACCTGAGCTTGCATTACACTAAACAACAATTGACCAGAATCCTTAATTATTTATACCGTTACAAAGATCTGAAGAACAGAGTTCTTCTGCACAGATTTTTCAGTATCAGATCTCTGCAGGAGACCAGGGGGGTGAGTGTGGGGTGCTGCCTCTCTGTGGCTATTGTTGTTGCTGTAATGCAGCACTGACATCAGGTGGGGTGAGTGGGGGTGGAGGCTCGAGGGTATCCTAGTCCTGATAGAAACAGGGGAAAGGCTAGAGAGCACCGCATACTTTCTCTTCACGTGAACAGGAAGGTGGGAGGTCTCAGAGCCAGGGCCGGGGTGGGTGGGGCTCTGCTGCTGTAGCTGGGTGTTCTGTTCCCGGCTTCCTTCACGTGTACAGTGAAGTCATGAGCGAGTCGGGGGCCTCTGCAAAACTCGGGCCAGATGGGGAGAGGATTCTTCCTGAGGAGGAACTGAGGAGGACTCTGCAGCAGAGCTGAGGCGGCTTCTCCTCCGTTCCGAAGGAGCCACTAGCAGAGCTCCTCAGGAGATACCCAACATTTCCAAATGATGATGTTGAGGAAGATCATCAAATGATGCCAGACATATGTGTTATGTGAGTTTGTCACCATGGCAACCATGATGCAATGTTAAATACACTGTTCGCACATGTTGAACTCGAAAGTACTGCTGATGCGTCATAAAAATGGTAAAAAGTTACATTCACCCTACATCCACCTTTAGTTCCTCTGAGAAAGACGCTGCAATGTGCTACTAGCTAACGCAGAAAACCAAGTAAACCTGAAGGTTAAAACTTGATTAAAGGAATTGAAACACATACCTGGTATGTTTTTAAGACAACGTGTTTTATAATTGTAAATGCTGAAATTTGTTTGGAATTAAGAGATAAAGTTGTTTAGCCTTCTTACACATGTTTGATCCTTTTAAGTGATCACTTGTCTTCTTTTATGGTGCAAATGTCCATTCGTTAGTCCTCCAGCACAAGCTGAGCTGGAAAAAAATGCCTTTTGGAGTTTTATCCCACTAATGTTTGGAATAATTTACAGCCTGAGCTTCCACTTTTAAAGCATTAACCTTGTCCAGAGTTCCAAGGTCTGTAAAACCCAGGTAGTTTGGATAATGCGCTTGAAGAACGGTTTTGAATGGAGCTAACGTTTAACTCATGTGTTGCCACCGTGCTGCTGCTGGCTCGGATGGTGTTGGGTGGAAACAGCAAGGAACAGGTTCGACAGAAAACAGTATGCATCTGGTCACTAGTTCATTTATTTCCTATGTTTTTGAACCTAAAACTTCCCTTTTTAGATATACTTTTAAATATGTCGACCACTAACAAATAGGTTATTGATGACTGACTTTACAGTATCAGGCCAACAAAGAAAAACCTAGTGATTAGAGTAAAAACTAAAATTAACTCAATCAAACATTTGCATTCCTCAGCCTCGTCTCAAAACTAAACGTTCTGTTCCCGTGAGGTCTGACGGACGCTGCATCTGGCAGCAGGGCAGTCGATTGGTCACTGTCGTTTAGGAATGTTAAACAAGGCCTCTCGGTGTGATGGATTAGATGGAGCCTGTAATAAAAATGGCATCTTCACCTTGGCTATGAATAAATTACTGCCACTGGATTGAATTAAAGACCAGGTCAGAGGAAAAATTATCTTTTGTAAAACAAAATATGCATTCTGAACACTCCATAAATCAGGATGAAGCCAAAGCTTGATGACAGAAATGGTTTTCAGGTGATCGGCAGTGGAGTGTTGATAACCTGAGCGGACGTTTGTCAGAGGTAAAACTGGAAACGAGCCCATTTCTGGCAGCTTCAATACATTTCCAGAAAGTGACTGCGTGCATATTAAAAGCCTGGTCTCTGTGGCCGTGCGATCCAGCACACTGCAAAGCCAACAAATGGACTAACAAACAGTCGGGTTTTTAGCTGGATACACACCTAAAGAAGGTTTAATCTCCTTAAGCCTCTGGTTGCTGGCTCATCACACAGCAAATTGCACAACCTCCCTCAGATGATTGGTGTGAGGGACCCGCTTAAATCATCAAAACCCTGGAATCCTAATCAACTTTGAACTAATAATAACTGAAAAGGCTTGTGAAGAGCGAGGCCGCTGCTGTGTCGAGCTGGATCAGTCAGCCAGATCTGTGGGAACAGGAAATGTGACATCACCACTCTGACATTCGGGAATGTGGGAACGTAAAGCTGCCTGTTCACGCTGCCGCTGCCAAACCAGACGAGCAGAGAGCCGGGATCTCAGCGGGCCTGTCACATCCCAACAATTACTGTAGAACCCAACATTCCAACACTTTGGCGATGTCCGTGCCATTAAAAGACAACTGCAAACTTAATGCAAAATGCAAAAAAAAAAGATGATTACTAAGATTCTCATTTTTAATCTTTGTTTGTTTGGACTACAAGATAAGTTTTTCCAACACAGTCACCCATTGCTCAAGCTGGAATTCCTGGACTGTTTTGGTCTTTTTTAAAAGTATGTAACAAAAGTTTTCCATCCAGGCTATCAACCCTCGTTTAGATTCTACCATGTTTGCAAAAATGCATCATCTTCTGCACATAAAAAACAGATTAGTCTTTTGATGTCTTCACTCATATTCAGATAGCAATGTCAGTTTTTGGACGTTAAAACCACATTAGAATCACCAAACTTTACTGCTTCTATGATTCACCTCAAAAACCACCTCAGAGGTTGCTGGGAGACCGCCTGCTGCAGTAGCTGCACATACGACAGGGAGACACGGAAGAGCCACCAGAAACCTGGTCAGTAGTCAGCAGTCACGCAGAAACGTCTCTGCTTGTTGAGATGAGAGCTAAGACAGATGCCATCATGTTCCCAGCACCAGCAGGAGACCCAGCAGTTGTAGAGAGGTTCTGTTATCTACCGCAGCTAAATCGACTGACTCTTTTGCATGAAAATAGAGTAGCTGCTATTACAAGTTCTGGACTGCTGTACCCGACCACTAGATAAACCCTTATTTAACTGTAAAATGCAATAAGCTGCTTCTACAAGTGAGTTATGAAACAGGTTTTATATACGGGCCATTTAAAAGGGCTCTTTTCGTGATGCAGATCTTCTCCTACGCTAAGCTTGAAGGTGTTCAGGGCAGACTTTCTGGTCAGGGATCTATGCACATCTATCATCTGCTTGGGCCAGTGAATCATCTAAACATTAGGAGTGATCTCTGGGTTTCTCAAAGCAGCAAACAAGCCGGATCGCGGGAACCTTCCTCCTGATGGTTCTGTTCCATTCATTGCAAAAGTGAAACCCATCATTAATGAACTCACAAAGTCAGCAGTATGAAAGTTCTAAGGCTGAGTAAGACATAAACCAGAGGTCAAAATAAAGAATATAAAACCCTCAGCTCGCAACAATAGAATCATAAACTGTATTCATGCCTGAAACTTTTTATGGGTTCTGTAACTTCAGGATCTTGAGCCAGAACTTTTAGCTGATCCTGCAAAATGAGAACTTCCCTCTATCTCTGTCCCAGAGTAAAGATGGGATAAAGATGGTACTGTGGTGGTTCTGGCCCCAGTGGAGTCGACAGTTCCTCAGGCAGAGAGCCGAGAAGCAGCCAGAACTGGAGCGAAAGCAGCCCCAGAGGAGCCCAGCTGCTGCCTGGGAAACCAAACTCAGCCCACTGAAGCCCACGCTCTCAACCCCCAAACCCTCCCATCTAATAACAGCACTCAGCCTGCCTCATCTTCTCCTTTCTTTCCACTCTAGTGTGCAGTTTGAGGGAAAGAAGGAATTTTCAAACACAAGCACATTCCCCCAAAACACACTCTGCTCCTCACACACTCACACACGTGCGCTGACACACACTCACCCCGGTAGTGGAGGCTGTCATCCTGGTGGTTGTACTGGTGGTGGTGGTGGTTCTCCAAGGCAGGGGGGCTGCTGGCGCCCAGCTCGGCCAGTCGGCGGCTGGTGGCGGAGAGCTCAGAGCGGAGGTTGGTCACTTCCTGACCGGCTGACTGGATGGCCCCATCAATCCTGCGTGCCAGGTGCTTGTTGTCTTCCATCATTTGAAGGATTTTCCCCTGAGGACCAAACCCACACAGAGCAGCATGATGTCAAGTGGGGTGAAGCCAGAACCGTCCCTTCTTCCTCTCTTTCTATCTTCTCCTCATCATCCACCTGTGCTCCTTCTCCCACAGTTTCACTTTGCTCACATGCAAGTAAAAGAAAAAAAAAAAAAAAAAAAGCCAGAGCCAGCCCCTCGCTCTGTGTCCTCCAGTGAGATGAAGGTTTGTGAATGGTGGGAGGAAAAATAAGTGAGAGCGGCAAACAGAGGAGGAGAGGAATGGGGAGAAAATGAAGCTCTGCAGGCGGAGGAGAAAGTGAGCGCTCCCGCCGTGGAGAATGTGCTGCGAGCAGCTGCTCTCAGAGAGGACCCGGCACACACTGGGATGACATGCAGCCTTTAAAACGGATCGTACCATGTGTTGGAGGACCAGGGGAGAGAATGTGGGGGGAGGAGAGGGGGGAGCACGGTTGGACTGAGCTACTCGTCAGTAACTCTCTCGCTCCGGAGTGTTCTGATCCCCTGTGCAGAGTGTGTGAGTTAGCTGCCAGTTCAGAGAACAGAGGAAACACACCAGTTCAGTTGTTCCCCACCTCTCAGAGTATCAGACCAGCTCCCCTCTGCTCCCACATTCCCTTCCTCCTTCACACACACTCACACACAGACTCTCTCTCTTTGTCTCTCCCACCCCCTCTTTTTTCATTCCATTATATATTCATCTCTTTGTCCTGGGAACGTGCACCCCCACATTGGGGGAAAGGGGGCTGGCTCAAGGCACCCGGGGGAAAACATTTCAACTCTGAGAGCAAACTTTGCCGAGGACGGAGGCGCGGAGCTCCGACAGGCCTCATACAAAAAGAGAGGCCCGAAGAACGGCAGTAGAACCTGGAGAAGTTTTACTGTTGGACGGACAACAGTTCCGTCTGTCTGTGGGTCCAACACCCAAACCGTCCGCCGACACTGTCTGCGCAGCTAAGGTTTGCATACTAATGTGTGCAGTCTGCTCCCCTTAACTTAAAGAAGAAAGTAAAGAACAGAGAAAGAGAGAGAAATCAAGAGAGAGCTGCTGCGGAAGAGAAACTGAGGGAGATGAGTGATAACGGCTCATTGGTATTCACACAGTGGCGGAGAGAGATGAACAACAGTAATGGACTTCTGAGCGAGCAATACTAATGAGAGAGGATGCAGAACTAGCTGGTGGCGCAGCAGGCGGCTCTGACGCACCCACACTTTGGGCGGCACAACTTCTTCTACAGTTTTTTTGCTCATAACTTTACCAGTGCTGCTGCCACGGTAGGGCTGAATGATCATTTAACCAGTGGACTCGCTTAACAGGCTAATCGGCTCGTTTCAAATGCATGCATGAGGATTTCCACAAAATACTAATCTGTGATCTGACCATTGGCCAGATCACAGATTTTTTCCCAGAATTATTGTGACACATCAGGACAAACTGGTAAAGGCTGCAAAAAACTATGTCAGAAAATATCATAAGTATGTTCAAATGCATCCTAATGTCTCTGTAGTTTCTGCATACAATGTTTAACCTACATCCACAAATATCTGCCTTTTCAGTGTCTTTATCAGTCTAAAGCAGCCTCATTAGTCTAAAGTTGGAAACTCTACTGACACTATTTGAAATCTCTCTTTTTCTGTGCAAACTGAATGAAAATTTGAAGAAAATCTCCTGAATTTTTAATAAAATGTCACATCATTCTGTCAAATCACAGTTGGGATGTTTCTGTCCAGACAATGTTGGGTTTGCTGCTTCACCCACCTGCCTGTGACGCGTTAGCTGTGAAACTCACTGAGACAGTTATTACAGCCCCCAGAGAACAGCAGAGCCCGGCAGACGCGGCGTATCAGCTCACATCACGTGTTGCTGGATCATTATCAGGGTCTAGACGGCCACATTGGTGGCCCAGATTAATGCCGGCCCTGATTCACAGCTGAAAGAGCAACTGTAACATGGCCTGAAGCAGAGGGGAGAGCCGAAGCTCGGATGGAGCCGCGGCTCCATCGGAAGGCTGGCCTGGTGCTGGAGAACTGCTGCCGACCTCCCGGTGAGGTCGGTCATGAGCCATAGTTAGTTCAAGGATGGTCAGGATGCTTTCAAGGCCCACAGATGTACACAACCGTAGGAACATCCGCTTCATTTTTAAACAACCCAGCTTCTTCTTTGGTTCTGTCCAACTTTTACTGGCCAAACCCAGCTGTGTTTGTTTGCTCGCTTTGCTACCATTAATGGGAAGTTTAATTAAGTGTGCGGATGGGGCGCACTTACAAAGAGGTATCGATAAACGGTCGCCATGACTGTCAGTCTACGTTAATTGAATATCGACTAATCCTGCGCACAGTAGAACACCTTCCATTTTTTAATAGCTAAGCGATAAAATGCCTCGCTAAAGTATTTATACACATCTCATCAGAGGCCTGGGGGGCGGTTTCCACTCCAGGAGACCCACTTTTATCAGATACTCAGAGGTAAAGATGCCTCTCAGGTGTAGGTGAGTGGGAATGAACTGTGACGAGAAAATGTGCATTCAAAGGAACAAAGATTCAAAGAACGCTGCCAACTCAGTGGTTTCAGTTAGATGGTTGACATCATCACGGGCACAGAATAAAGCTATGATCATGTTTGGTGCATGTAATTCCAAAAAAAATTGGAATATTGCTGGTGTCTCATGTCTCATGTACTCAGAGGCATGATTTTCAGCAGCCTGCGAACATTATGGATGGTTTTTATTCCAGAGGAGACAGCGGGTCTCAGCCTCTGAGCACTATGACCTAGGCAAACCTTTATGTGCACGAGTGCTGAGCTTCTACCTCTCTGTCAAAAGGTTCAGGAGGGAACATCACAGCAAGTTTCAGACAGTCGGAATCTGGAAGCTTGGGTTTTTTTTAGATTTTTTTTAGATTTCCATGCAGGTTCATTGGCAGACCACAGCATCCTTCAGACTAACATGTTATTCAAACAGAACACAGTTTCATCACAGCAGAGACACTCGATTATTAACGCGCTAACGAGAGGGTTTGGAAATACTCCGTGTTTGTGAAAGCTGTCCGGTGTGAATAACAAGGCATAATTATCAGGATGCAGCAGACGACGGCAGAAAGGTGAGTTTCAGACGCAGGGAGAGACGGCGCAGCCAGGGTCAGTGATGATTGATGCAGTAAACAGAGAATAGCAGGGAGCAGATGCTGCACCAGCCCGGCACGTGACACCTCTCCAGCTCTGTCTGCTTGGAAAGGCAGGGGCGGTTTGCAATCGCACAGCTGTTATAAAGTCGATCAAAGATTTGCAAAAAAGACGGTAACACACATGTGCCGAACCACAAACACAACTGAAGCTACTCCAAAGTTGACTGAAGCTGATAGAACTATAGATTTGTCTTCCCTCCTGTTTCTTTTACAAGCTTTAGCTAGAATGTTGTGTTTGAAATGATGAAATCATTGTTTACATAGATGAGATGAGTTTGGCCTTTTAATCTTCAGTTTTTTGCTCGATAGCTGCAACAAACAGGTTTGCACTGTTACAACACAGCGCTGAACAGCCTGGGTCCACTCCCATTCCTATTAGCAGTCCTATAAGAGCTCAGATAAGTCTTGTTGAGAAACATCTATTTTCTGCTGTCAGACCCGCCACATCTGCCACCAAAAGTCTCGCCCAGGGTTCCACTCCGATGCCCCGAAGTCATGTTTTCACTTCGTCCCCGACGGTCTGGCAATAATGGACGTTTTAACTGCCTCTACACTTGGAGAAAACAGTCGTCAAGGTTGTGTGTGGAATGGAGTGCCAGGTGTCTTGATGAGATAAATAAAGGCTATTCGGGCTCTGGGGGAATTAAAGGCAGCGGGAAAGAGGCTGCGGGATGTGAGCGTGAACGGGATGCAGGATGTGAAATATGCATCTGAAGATGGGGTGGGTGGTGGAATTAATGGCATTCCTCTGCAGCTTCTCATTTTTTCCCTCCAACGAGGCTCGTTTTGCTTCTTGCCTCCTTTACCCTGAGACCTCACTCCTGCTCCCTGCTGGCTGTTGGCCGTCACTGAAGCCCTTCAATTTCTGACTGCTGCGTCTACGTCTGGGAGGGTGTGCGCCGCTAGCATGGCAAAGAACCACCACGGCAGCCTCCTGGCGTGAGCCGGGCTCTGAATATTCCTCCCAGCAGCAGAGAATTACTGTATTTAATCGTTTACTTCAAACTACACGATAAAGTGGTGGGAACAGGCGAGTGAGCAGCAGAGGGGAAGATAAATACAGCAGCAGCGTGAGAGAGAGAGAGACGGGACTGGAGTTGTGTGGTGGCTTATTACATTTCAGCGTTTATCAGCGAGAGAGCGAGGAGACTTATCACAGGGAATAAATTGAAAGACATTCAAGCGTGGAGCAGAGACGCGAGAGGGGAGAAGAACGGACCGGCACAAAGACTTTCCCAACACTCCGAGTGTACCCGGCTGTTTTGCAGAGGCAGCAGATTTATGAACAGTATATAAATGTACTACCAGTCTCCCCCCCCCCTCTCTCTTTCTGTCTATCGCTCTGTTTTTACATCTTAAAGGCTGACCTTTGACCCCACTGAGCCACAACCTGAATGCTAGAGCCCACAACTGTAGATACACACACAAACGCACACACACACACACACACACACCGAGTGACAGATTTCGAACATTAAAATGGAAAAGCAATTAAAGGCAACCCCGACAGAGCTGAGTTAGAGCCAGCCTGTCAGCAGGACTCTGATTATTGTAATTAAACTAATATTGCTGAATCATCCACAGATGTAATTGAAGTAACCAGACAATCATTTTCTGGACTTAAAACCTGTTTAGACTGTGAAAACATCCCAGCGGTTTGACTGTTTTGCATATACTTCAGAGCAAAAGGCCAAAAAGTTATGCAAATATGTTTGGAGATCCACAACATCGTAACCCGTTTATATTGGTGTTAATAGCAAAATAACAGCAGCGGAGCAGCGGAGGAGTAACAACAACAAGGCAGACTGACTGATTCACACCAACAGCCTGGTTCACGGCGATGGAAAGGTGCTGAAACAGGCCCGTCCTTGTGAGACCGCATCCTCACACTTGTTGGACACGCATTTGTCACCAAACGTTCCCCTTTCGTTCCTCTCAGAGCCGACGTGATGCTGACGGACAGCAGGATTAATTAGTCATCACCTCTTATTCTTTCAGAGCGTTTGACAAACCAAAGCTGCATCAGCCAACCTGGACACAGGACCCAGGTGGACGGGACCCATTTTTGACGTAATCTGAGGACAGGTGGTAATTGGTTGGTATCTGACCTCTGAAACCTGAAATGACATGTTAATGGTTTAAACCTGAAAATCAGAGCTGGAGTGTGCAACACGCTGGAGCAGACTCACAGGCCATATGGTGGGATTACAAATAAACCCTCTGTGTTTAATGATTTTAGTCCAGATTACACATCCAGATTAAAAGCAGGCGTGTCGTGCCAAACCAAAGCAACCCCGAAACACAGCCTTCACTAGATTAGTCACCATTTTCTTTTCAACCATATTCCAGTCGGCACAAAGTTTGAACCTGCTGACACAGTTTAACAAACTTCTGTCCTTAAACTGCGTCCTAACCTCAAAACAGTCCTTTAAAGATGTGGGTACCAAATGTATTTACCTGGTATGCAGCAAATACACACACACACACGCACGCACACACACACACACACACACACACACACACACACACACACACACACACACACACACAGAGCAGATATCTGTACATTAACACACACTTTTTAGAATTATTCAGGTTTGAGGTCCACTGAGGCGAGTACAAAAGTCTCAACCAAACGCTGAATAATAAACTACATTCTACTATTATTAATCAAAAGAGTTGGTAAAAGATACAAGTGTAAGGGCTGCGACACACTCCAGCTGCTACCTGGGGTCAAATCTTCTGTCAGCGTCTCAACGCGTTTATACCAGCTACAACCAAACCACAACAACACACCACCGCAACGCTCACTGTCAATCAGGACGGATAAAAGGTGGGCGGGAGGAAGGGAGGGAGGGACCTCTTGATAGTCCCCAGACTCCCCACCTGAACGCCGCTGATTTACAGCTGGATGAACGTGTGTGATCTAGACTGGCGCTGCAGCATCATTTGAAAGTTACCATGGAAACAGTCCCCTCACTACCGCCGTCACCAGAACATGGAGACATAAGCATCCTGAACCGGACCGTTTATAGCGAGGTGGAAGAATCTGAGACACACACACAGACACGCACACACACACAGCCTTGGCGGCTTTGTTTACTAAGAATGGCATTTGCCTGACTGATTAGAACGTGTGCGTAATATTACGGAAGATTGAGAAAGCAGATTTTAAAGAAGCGTCCGTCTCGTGACATTTGAAAACCAGCTTCATCTGTCCGACCTTATCTGCAAATATGAATCTGTGCTGCCATTTTAGCCGGAAGCTCCAGTCTGCCTAATCACCGGCTGTGACAAACGTGTTTCAAACCGATCTCCTCCGTCCCCAACGGGGTCATTTTTGATGTGAACCCATAGCTCTCTGTGGTTTTCTGGGGTGTTCCGGGGACACTTGTGGACGTGGACGGTCAACCAGGGAGACACAAGATCTTCGAGGCATCTTGAAACTGATGTGGGAGATTACAGGCAGGCTGGTTTCAACACAATGCAGCCAGAAGAACCAGCTCTGAAAACAAGGCCCGAGATGAAAGCTTTCATGTAATAACACCTCCTTTGTGTTCAGAGAGCCGGAGAAACTTCTGGAACAAAGGAAGACAAAGGAGGAATCAGAGCAACTCTGATTCAGGCCCTCAGAGAATGTAGCAGAATATATTACATTACTATAGGGATAGCTTGTTGTCATTTGAAGGGGTCTTTCAGTGGTTTAGGGCCTGTTGACACACAGGTGTGCCCACTAGCGGCTACAGCAGAGCAGCGTTCCAATGTTTTCATCCAGAGCTTCCACACCCAGCCCAACGCTCTTGATTAGTCACCCTGGCACAGCAAGGCGGACATAAATAATTCATCTGCACAAATGACAAATGAGGCAATCAATGCTGGGACAGAGAGGGTATTCAAATCCTTTCTAAATTAATTTTCTGCCTTTTTAGTGTCTATGAACCTGATTTTTTTTAAGTGGGAGTTGTGGAACGATGTCTTCGCCTCCTTTAGAGATGCTTTTGTGGAATACAAAAAAAAAGGAAAGAGAGGCATCCTGGTAAGTTTACTTCCTGATGAACAAAGTGGAGCCTGCATTTAAAAACGGGAGTAGAAGGGCTGATTTGGTATTCCATCTGACAGCGGGACTCTCCGGGAGAGAAAAGCCCTCGAGATAAGCCCAGCCTCTCCATGAGGGATGAGCTCATGCATGACTTTGACTGCAAAGACTTGGAGAACAAAGCAAACTGCGTCACGGGAGAAGGTGGCCGCCATCGTTTGGCGCCTCTGCTGTGACCTGAGCGACGACGATGAGCCTCAAACATCCATCCTGCTGCTCCAGTGGATTCACTCTCAGGGCATCGCAACCCCGACTCCAACCAGTCACAACACGTGAATCTCCTCTTATAGCATGAACAGTCTTAATTTTATCTTCAAGACAAGTGGCTTTTAGAGGCAGGAATAAAATTTTCTTTCTCTGGTGACAGATGTTACTAGGAAGAAATCTGGCATCCGGAGATCTGAGCGTTTTACTCCTAACTGAAGCAGCAGTGCAAGCGCTGTGGAGCGCAGCGTCACGGGGAGATGATCAGTACTCCGTCCACAGCCGAGCCTCCAGCTCATCCATCATCTCCCGGCACCGTCGTCCTCGCTCTCAGGAAAAACATAAAAACTGCAGGCCAACAATCTTTCACTCTGACTTGCATAAAAACTGAGCGGCGGTGAGAGCGATGGCCTGTTGTTGAGTCACTTTCCCAGTAATCAATGACGCTCTGTCGGGGAAAATAACTCTGCGAGAATGGCAGGCTGGGCGGTGTCAGAGCAGCGCGCATCGCCATGGCAATATCTATCGCCGCCATCAAAAATTAAGAAGGACTGTGAATGAAATTGAAAGAGACGGGAATATTCTCTCCATAAAACGGGGAACATTGTTAAATCCTTAAGTTATCAACCTTCCCGAGAGCCTAATCAGGAAAACAGAGCCTGTGGAGGGGCCAGACCAACACACCCATTAGGTGAAGAGTCAGAACAAGAACCTTCTGATTTCCCTCTATAGTTCCCTCTATAGTAACTATAGTTCCTGGTAGGGATTATTTTCCCAGCCGTGTATTCCACCTCAGTTCGCTGTCTGCGTGATGCATTTATTATTATATTTCATTTGCATTTAGACCTTCAAAGATGGTGAATGACACCAGCGTAAGGCTTTCATACACTCCCAGTGGCGTCGCCCTCCAGCCGGGCTAACAAATGTCAGCGTCTGGAGGTTTTACCTGAGCATCCACGAGCAGATGTCTCATCAGAGTCATGGACTTCCTCAGCGCGTCTCTCTCTCCGGGGACGAAGGCCTCATCCTCATCAGTCAGGCTGCAGGGACTGGTCACCATGAACTGGCCGATCTGGTCGTTCAGGCTGTTGAGCGACTGAACGGCTGCAAAGGAAGCAAAGAAGACGGCTCTTACTTTTTAATTTTGTTTTTAGCATTAAAAAACATACACACAGGCGATAATAGCAGCTCCAGACGACAACTGAGGTCTGTTCTTTAGAGGAAAAGTCCCCGGGGTTTCCGACGGCTCCGTGGAGCAGTGTGTTCACGAGCACACACCTGCCTGGGATCCAGCGGCGGGGGGCTGAGGGCGGGGCGGGGTCCTAATAATAGAGACGGACGGTTGCGTTGTGGTTACACGTTGAACAGTAAAACACACTGGCCCCAAAAGATGTCCAAACATGTCATGATAACGGCACGCTGCTGCAGAAAATAACACGCTGTCAGAGCCACTTGTGTGTGTATCCACACACACACACACAGTGTGATGACAGGAGGGTTCTGTGAAGAGCCTCCCTTTGAGAGTCTACATCACTCTCAACATGCAGGAAAGCGCACGAGCGACGCTCGACTGCGGCCTGCTCCCCCCGCTGCTGTGTTTTTGTTTGCAATATTACTAGAAGTCCCAGTAAGAGTGTGAGAAATGTAATAAAACGTGTTGCGCCTTTTGGAGGCAGCGGCGTGGCAACGATCGCAGCTCACTGGCCACAACAGAGAAGATACCCAAACTGGTTTCTACGTCAGCAGAGGTGAAGTCTGAAAGGAAACACAATCACAGTTCTCAATACCACGGCTAAAAATGTTACATTTGAGTTTAAACCTTTAAAGAAGGTCCGGTTGGCTCAGATTAACGTGTCCACAGTAACACACAACCGCTTCTTGGGTTCAAAATAATTATGCACAAACATGAAAATCAGAGAGCTCATCTGGCTTTTTTCTTTCTCTCTCTCTAACACAAACACACACACACACACACAGGTGCCACGGAGCTGCCGACAGACTGTCAGATGTGGACAGCTCATGACAACCTTTGTATCCGCCCACAGGAGCCAAACAACATCAACAATGATCTCTAATGAGCCGTGTTGCTGCTGCTGTCAGTGGAAGCGCTTGTGGAAGCAGCTTGAATGTGTCTGTAGAAGCAGGCAGCTCAAAGCAGTCGTGTTAGCCTCCAGTCTGTGTGCACCGTGGTCGTTAAAGCCTGCAAAATACGAGGTGAGCGTACCACTTGCTCGGTGTGCTATGCTGCCTAGGATGAGGAAAAACCCTAAAATTCTCTTCCACTCTTCATTTTTGCTCACTTTGGGATGGAAAGGTGATGCTCGGAGCAGCCGTTCCGCCTCAGGTTAGGAAGTGTGAGCAGAACTCTGAGCTCCAGACTGGATGAAATTCTGAGGGAGGATCCATCAAATCTGAACTCATCCATATTACACACTGTTAAAAACATATTGAATTCCTCCACTTGGGATAAATGCCAGTAAATCCTCATGATCAGGTCTGGATAAACACATCAATTCTAGCTCAGGCGTGAACCAGACTTGACAGCGCCAACGTTAGCTGTAATTTTGTTGTCTCCTTTGTGTCTGATGGCCTCAGCATGGCTGCAGCCTTGTGCCTTTTCTTATACTTTCATGCCTGGTGTTGGACGGTGTCCATCAGAACTGCGTGTACCATTTTTACGGTAAAGTGTTTCAGGCTGATTGGTGGTTCTTGCTGAACCGCCTAGTGGTTAAATGCGGAACGTCCCCATGGCTCCGCCCGTACCCCTCCGTCCTCTTCCAGAGTCCACCAGTGGTTGATGCCGAGCACAGGACCATGAACTGGAACAGTGAAACGCAATAATCGACCCCTGTGGAGAACAAACGCCCTTCTTTCTCCTCCCTTCTTGAGTTGCAGCAGAACTAAAATCCAAATCAGAGAATCTGTCCAAAACAATTTGGCAGCAGGGAGCCGCGGCGGGCTGCCAGGAGTCTTTTCTGCCACAGTCGACCGGAGGATCCCTCCCCCCCCCGCCGCCCGCTCATCCAGTCTGTTTTACATTCTCATTGCAACAATTCCCACGATGCAATGGGCCTGCTTTGGCCTGCGTTGGTATGACAAGGTCTGTATCAAAAGGCTGAACAGTTCCACCAAACATTATTACACCATGTTGGGTCTGAGTCTTCATTACCCAACGACTAATGACCAGTTGTAGAAGTGCAGCAGGGATTTATTGCTGCGGCGTTTGAACGCTGCGGTTCCTCCTGCAGGGAACTCTGGGGTTTGTCACCTATGAAAACTTTCCCTCCCAACCACAGATTTCAAACATCAGCCTCGCTGAGGTGCCAGAAGTCAAGATGAGTCATTACCTGGAGGTGTTTCGTTTGGCAGACGTAGAAGTTATTCTGGAGATCTCTGGGACGAAGCAGGGCACCAATGACTTTTAAATATTATGTTTCCTGCAGCATTTTTCCTCTTGAATGCTTGTCCTTAGGGTTGTTTAGCAGATTAGCTGTTTTTTCTCTCCACTGAGGCTGCTGCTCGTCTTCCCCGTGGTTGCAGCACTTTTACCTGCATTAGTAACAATCTCTCCTGCAGCCAAAGTATCTACGAACACATGTTTTGTTTTTAGCCAGCATACGAGCCACTGGGGTCCCCGGCAAAGCTGGCTCATATAAATATACCATAAACTCAGTTTCATTGAGCTCACCTGGTCTCCATCACCGTCATTACATCCTGCCTCCAGCCTAACATGCGCTCTTTGTTAGGGGGAGACAGAGGCCAGCAAAGGGGGAAAACACACACCCACGATGACTTGCTGAAGGGCCTGAAAGATTCTCAGAGTTTCCTGCGAGCTCTCCAGGCTGAGATTGCAGAAAATAAAATGGCATTATTTAAAAAAATAAATAAATAAACAAGAAAAACAATCCTTCCTCTGGGTTACCCTCATCAAACTGTCCAGTCAGAATAATACACATTTAAATGTCAGGTGCAGGATGACACAGTTAATGGACGCAGCATGATAAGATTATTACAGAGAAGGTCAGAGATAAATGACCCAACATGTTCACCTCTGCAGTTACTTCCAGCAGGTCACTGCAATAGTTTCTTAATGGGAATACAACATTTTTATTTCATCTCAGGAGACTGAGTAAATTTCACTGTTGGCAGCAGTTTGTAACTACCACCCAGACCTGAACAAACTCCTCCGTTCTTGAGTTGTTTTTTTTTCATCCAGAGGTGTTCGGGGTCGCCGCATCCTCACAGTCAGATGGCTCAGTGCGGGGACACCGCAGCGATTTTCCATCCTTATTTTATGATCCAACGGGTGCTTTTCTTACCTGAAAAGAGCGCAGCTGCAGCGGGGCTCTGACTGCTGCCCGCAGCAACAGCGCCACCACCTGGCCGAGCGCGGCACCCGCAGCAAGCCGAGCTCAGAAGGTGACAGACAGACGGGATTTTTTCCCTTTTGCTGCTTTTGAATGAGATTGAAAAACACAATCCTGAACAAGAATGGTTTAAGAGCTATCTGCTGTTTTTGTTGTTTTTCAAGAACTTTGATCAACTCATCACCCGCTGAGACGCTCCAATCACACAGGTTTGTCTTCTCTTCAGAAGCAGAAGCCTCTGACGGAGCTTTGATATTCTGCCTCTTCATCACACAGGGGAGAGGGAACTAAAACGCCCCCGTACGTGCAGGAATATGCAATAAAGGGACTAACTCACAGCTCGTAAGCAGCTCCCGTTCATTCCAGGTTTGAACAGGAGGCGTGGAGGCACAGGCAACATTATCATCTGAAAACAGGACTCTGGTTTATTCTTTCAAGGCGTCAAAGGTCGAGCCACTTTCAAAGCTGAGTTTAAAGCAACAGGGTGGAGTAAGAGTGGAATTTTACAACAAAAGAGAACTCTACCCGTGGTTCCTCTTCTATGGAAGCACCTGACACCACACAGGTAATCCAGCAGGACTGGTATGGTCACCCGAGCACTGAAAAACCAGGTTCAACGTGCCGGTTGGAGCTGCAGCGTGAAGAACTTTGATTTCTATATTACGCCTGTTTGTTTCCACACACTCAATGACGCAAAGATACCCCAGGTAGTTTACACCAGGATCACAACCACACAGTGGTGCACAGGAAGGTCTAACTCTGCAGAAGAACAACTGTGACGAGAGGGAACAAATGCGTCTGCATCAGCTGCGCCGAGCAGCAGGAATGACGACCCCACGCTTCCTCTGGCAGCGTCGGGCGGGCGAGCGCCGCCTTGTTTGTGCAGAAGCTCAAACATTTACAACTCAGAGGCTCAGAGCTGCAGCGGCTTTCAGGAGCCGAAGCCTGCAGGCGCCAGCGGTGACGAGGCTGAGGCCCAATTAGGCCTGTTTGTGAGCCGCCGCGGGTACCTGTCACTCAGAGAGGATGAAAGCGGGCCAGCACACCTGCATCTGAGCACCCTGGCAGGTAGTGCACGCATCCCACCCTGGAACCAGCGAGACGGGGATTAAAACGCTGCATTTCAAGCTTGCGCTGACACAGACGGACTGTTGTGAATTCATTAGCGCTTTCAGCCGCTTTGATGCTGAGGGTCGGTTCCTCCTCGGCAGCAGCTTCTCCCGAACGAGCGGAGGTGCTGCTCAGCATGTCTGCGGACACGCGTCACCCCCACGCGTGAGCAACCAGAGCACTGCTGCAGCCACATTTCAAGGATTTTTTCTCCTTCTCACATCAAATGGGCCAGGGGGTGCTGGAGAGGAGCTGGATGCCGATGGCGTCCGTGGACAGGAAGCACGCCGCTCCGGCCCGGATGACATCAGGCCTGTGGAATGGAGCCGCTCTGAATACGACGCACAACCAACCGTGTTTTCATTCTTGCAAAGCGGCAACATGTCAGCTCCGTCAGTCATGCCAGTGAGCCCGAACGTGCACCTGAGATCGTCCAAAGAGCAAAGGTGGGACTTCCGGTTGCTCAGATGAGCGTGGTTGTGGGCGGGTCGTCGGGGGAGGGGGGTCCTGAATTAGCATCAGGCTGTTGATGTTATTTATACGACACAGCTGTCAAATGCTGCTGTGAAAACAAGACAAAGGCTGAACGGGATCTTTCTGCAGGTGAACTTTCAAGTGAATGCTCCTGCAGTCATGTTGTGGTGCTGGCATGCAGCGAGTCACTTTCATCCATGCGCAGGAGCGTGGGCTGCATGTTAAGCTAAAGTACAAATGAGGAGAAGACAATATTTCAGCAGCACAGGAGAGCCTGTTTGAACTACTGGTGCAGATGTAGACAACCGAGGATCCTCCACAGGACTTTACTGCGCCCGAACCAGTGAAAACAGGCAGGATGACGGATGAAAAAGGGCCCAGGGTGAAACTTCAAGTGTTACCAGGGTGATATGTCTACGAGTTTTTCTCCTTTCATTTCATTTCTGAAAGATTGTTGGTGCAATGTCATCTGAGTTGTTCACAACCTCTCACCATGTCACAGCCGCTTTTTGTTGTGTTGTAACACAAATTCAAGGCTGAAGGCAGGCCTTAAAGGTTGTGGGGACCAGCTAAAATGTCCTCTCTTCCCAATAATGGCCTCACTTTGCTAGTGGAATGAGTATTTTGGTACTCACTAAGTAGGTACAACACACACACACACACACACACACACGCACACACAATTAGGAGCAGGATTAGTTCTGTGTGGGAGCTGCTGATGTGCATATCTTAAAAGGCAGGTCTAAATCCAGTAGACGTGTTCAGCCACATGCAGACTTTGGCTTATTCAAACCTCCGTTTAGGAATTTGCTTTTTCTCGTTTGAGTGTGTGTACCACAGACAGGGAGGAGGAACGCCTGAGCAGTGAGAGAAAAAAGACAACTGGAAAAAAGTGCAAAGAAAAAGAGTGCCACTGGGGTAGACACACACTGCCAGTAATGGTTTTTGTACATCAGAGTGAGGACGCCCCGCAGCCATGCAGTCCAATTCCAATATTCTCATAAATGCATCAAAATGAGGCAAATGAGACACTGAGGCAAAAATAATAAAAGCCTTAATCACTTGAAAGTACCACAAGCAGCCGCTAATGAGACCTTGTGTTGAGATTGTTTTGTCAAATAAAACTAAAAGATGTGCCGTGTCGTGTTAATGCCACTTTATTCTCTTCCTCCCGCGGACGGCTTTGACCTTCTTCACCTCCAGCTTCATAAATCAGAAGCCGCTAACGGCTCCTGAGAGCCAGCTGCTGGCCGCGCCGCTCGGCTTCTTTATCACCCTCGGCCAAAACACACCAACACATTAACTGATAAACATCGACGGTTGGACGGGTTATTAACTCCTTTCAACGTGTTTGCAGGACTTTAATTGAAGATGCTGGCGGATAGCGGCTAAGCGTTCAGGACCACAAGCACAAGAGCGCAGCATTAGCATTCAGCTCACAGTGACCTCTTGACCTTTACTCTCTGCATCTCGTGTGGGTGCACATCAGGGAGCAAATGTTTCATGGATTTATTCCTGGTCAGAGCAAATTTGGAACGGCTGAGATGCTGGATTCTCCCCTGCCCCCCCCCTTCAGATTCCTGGGTGATGGTCTGCGGCTCCAGGTCTCGTCAGATTCACTCGTTTCCTCGTGGCTCAAGCTAACCGGCCACGTCACAGCGCTGAAACGGACAGAGTCGGAGGGTCTGTGTGCAGAGAGCCGTCGCGTCTGGTCCCACCCGTCTCCTCCCATTGGTTTACTGATTCTCACAAGGGAAAATGTGTAAATGAAGATATACGAGGCTCCATAACCGAGCGGCCGAAGCGCACGTAGGGCTCCATAAATCAGCGCATTTGTACATCAAACACACCCTCTGCCCGACTTTATCCAACAAGCAATCAACTGATACCTGATATTTACAATATTTACAGCAGGTTGCGGCGTTACAGCCTTGTTTTGCTCCCTCCTCCTCCCCCCCTCTTCCCTCCGGTTCCGGGGAATCCAAATGTACCGACTGACATGGAAGCTTTGCCACTCTCAGCTCTGCTGGGCTTTTTAAATCCAATATGGGGATTAGAGGAGTAAGGGGGATCTAATTTAGCCCTGGGACGACTCCGGTGGAGTGATTTCCAGTGCAGCTGGGACGTGAATCAATATGAGTGAGAAGAGTGAGGAGATCCATTAGGCCAATTCAGCGGTAGCCAGAGAGATTACCTGCATATTTAATGTCTCTGTCTTGGCCTTTATGGCAAGCCAGTCATGCTCCGAGTGTTCTAGATGTCAGCGCAGACGGGATTCATTTCTGTGCCCCTCCACGCCCACCACGACTCTGAGGGCCGCTTCAGTCTCTGACTCAGATGCCCTCAGGATGTAGACCGTGACCTCCCTCAGCAGCTCCATGCTTTCAGTTTTGCACAATTTCACGCTGCAGCCTGGGACCCACGCACCCCCTGGGACCCACGCACCCCCTGGGACCCACGCACCCCCTGGGACCCACGCATTCCCTGGGACCCACGCACGCACCCCCCTGGGACCCACGCACCCCAGAAAGGTGGCCCAAGCCGACCTGACCTGCAGTGGTAAAACCCTCCGCTGCTGGAGTGACCTCAGGGCCAGAAGCAGAGAGAAGCAGGGGAAAATAAAGAGGGAAATCAAGCAGATGCATCATTTAGCTGAGCCTGAGAAGGTCAGCAGGGCTAATACGCTGACTTTTGACACATTAGGTGGAGCCTGTGTGAAACACACACACAGCTGAACAACCGCTGTGGCCACCCCAGCTCAGAGTTCCCCCCCAGGAGCTGAGCCACAGCCCAGAGTTGACCCTGGTTCCTGCAGACGAGAGCCGGAGGACCAGCAGCTCTAATCACGTCAGCCTCCGCTTCAAATGCAAAACTAAAATCTGACGCCATCAAACTCTCTGGGGTTTTACGTAACCGCGCGCACACATTTCTGACATTTCTCTGTGCAAATCTGCAAAAATCGGAGAATCGCTGCACGGTTGCTGTCAGACCGAGGACGCAGGTCCGGACACGTGATCAGCGGCCACTCACTTGCTCGCATGAGCTGCCCCTGGCGTCCAAACACCTGGGAGAAGGTGGCGTGGCTGCAGGTGAGCGTGTCCTCCATGGCTGCCCCGCTGGTGTGAGCTGAGGAGGAAGGTGGGGGGGGGGGGGTGCATCAGGTTAGATAAACAAAGACACAAAACCACGCGTGTGTGTGTGTGTGTGTGTGTGTGTGTGTGTGTGTGTGTGTGTGTGTGTGTGTGTGTGTGTGTGTGTGTGTGTGTGTGTGTGTGTGTGTGTGTGGCGGGGGCTCCCTACTTCGGTGGTCGCCGGCTGCTCTCCTCTGAATCCGTCCTGCTGCTGCTGCTGAGGAGTGAAATCCACCCTTTTACTGCTCCGACCGCTACGAGTGGAGCTGCTCCCTGCAGAGAACCGAAGGAGGGGGGTGTGATGTTTGCAAGTGTGCACGCAGGAAACTTCTGCCAGGATGTGTGTGTGTGTGTCTCTGAGAGAGAGAGAGAGAGAGCGAGCTACGGTGGCGGTGGGTGCGTCTGCTCCGCTGATGGTGTGTTTCGTCTGCTCGGGCTGTCGCTCCTCTGCAGCTCCTGACAGATGTGGGTGAGGCAGGAGGGGAGGTGAGCGGAGACCAGGGGAGATTTGTGGCTCCTCCAGCAGGTGACGGTCAACCTTCACTCAGCATCGCTCGTCCTCTGGACTCAGTATGGAAGGATGCTCCCTTCTGCACCCCCCCCCCTCCCAAACCCCAGCCCTCATTTGCAGGAGAAAGAGTAACATCTCTACTCCCTCTCCTCATACCTCCAGCTCTCTCCCCCCAAGCCCCCACGTATCCCCCTGATCTCTCCTAAAGCTCGCTGGGAAACAGATTTCAGCAAGTGTGAGTGTGTGAGTGCCTCCACACGTCTGCGGTGCTGGGGGGGGGGGGGGGCTGCTGAAGCTGGCTGCTTTTCACTGGTGTCTTCTGGAAAAGACAAAGACCTACAGAAGCAAACTTTTGCGCCAACAAAAGAAAAAATCTGCTGTGCAAAATCTGTGCGCACCACACCCCATCTCCCCACCCCAGTGGTCACACCCCGCTCCCCTGGTCGGCGCTGCAAGGAGCAATCTGGTGAAAAGGTCCCCGTTCAGATCCGGTCACATCCTCCCGGTGCTGGATCCCGGAGAGGGTCCACGCGGGCTGAGCGCGTGTTCTGGCATACAAACACGGCCGACGTCTGCGGAGCGTTTGAGAAACAATGAGAGGACGTGAGACACAAATTCACTTTCAAGTCAGCCAGCGTAGCGCCCAGCAGGACCGAGCGCCTCTTCATCGTCATTAGCTTTAATGTGATTCTCTTTGAACGGGGAGTTGAGGTTTTTCTTTTTCTTTTTTAGGAGGCTGTACATCCCATCATCCACAGGCTGCTGACAGTGTCCCTCCTGTCTTTCTGGTGTCTGAAGGCAAAAAAAGAGCCACATCCAAGTCTGACCTCAAGTCAGAAAATTCATTTTTACTGTTGACTCGTTACTCAAGTCATCTGGAGACGAGGACGTAGATCAGCCGGTGAATCAAGCTGCTGCATCCACACACAGATGAGCGCCTCCAGTTCCCAGCCAACCTCCCGGAGAGGCGGCGCTGCCGCGTCTTAAATCTGCCTCCCGGACTTGGTTTCATCAGGCCAGGTGAAAGAGCTGCTTGGAATTGCGTTTTTATAAATAGAGCTGAAGCGCCGTACACAGCAATCAGGAGAGCGAGCGCAGATATTTCACGCTGACAGCCGAGCAGCCTGCAGCCCTGCACGCGCACACGCACACACGCTACTAAATCCAGCCACACACTACACAGCTGTAAAACGGGAGGTAAATATAAACGACCCATCCTGAGGAAGACGCATCTGAAATTGAGATCTGGACTGTGAGGTGAACAGGTCTTTAATATGAATAAACCTCGTTTAAAGAGGACATTTTCTCAAATTTGGAACTGAAAAAGGTCCCGTTTAGATCTGTTGAAAATAGATCCACACCTTCTAAAATCTGCCATGGCAACATGACCGTAACCATGACGCCACAGCAGCATCTTCACACCCGCCCCTTCAAACCTGTGACGTGAAGACTTCAGGTGAAAACCAGAATGTATCTGCCTGCTCATCCACTCTCCACTCACCTGTAAAAGCGGTTTTGGAATCAGAAAACACAGACTGAGCCGGACGGCCGGTTCCTCCCGCCGGGTCGTCCTCCAGCTCATCGGCTCCGGCGCCGACGGCGCCCAGGAAGGAGCCACTTGCTTACAGAAATTGAAAAACTTTTATTGTGTCAGTTACAGCAACGTTTACTTGAGGTCATTTGGGATTTCTGTCCATGTTCATCCTTAAATACATTATCTCGGCGATCAAAGGCAAAACACTTTTTCTCTCGTGGAAATATAAATTAGCTTTAAATCATTTTTTCGATTGACTTTTTCCATAGCATGCTACGTGTCTGAGTGCTGCCTGTTAGCTCTGCTGCACAGGTGGACAGAAGGATGTCGGAAACAAAGACGCTGGAAAGGAAAGCCGGAGCTTCGGGGAGCGCTGCGTTGAAAGCGCCATTTGGCATCTATGTAAAAAAATAACTAATAACGGGGTGACAGGCAGTTGGAGACGCTCAACAGAGACCAACGAGCGGAGGAGCGTGAATGAGTTTGGGCAGAGAGTCGCCGACCGACATACATTCAATCGCTCCCTGTGGAGAGGAGCCGACCCGACAGCTAGAAACTTTGGCGGTTTTAAAGTGCTGTACGAACACTGGGATCGAGGATCGAACTGGCTGCAGGATGATCGTTTTCTGGCTGGGTATCGCCCGCTAACGTCAGGTGAACAAAACAGGAGCCCGAGAAAGGAAAAAAGAAAACAAAAACGGACACTTAATTGCGACTTAGACCCAATAACAGCAGTCGGAGCGCATCCAAGCACGAGCGTACATAGCGACCACACACACACAGTGTTCCTGAGGACCAACTGTTGCAGTAAATTACTGCCATTTTTCAAACAAAAATAAGCCAAGGAGATATATTCTATCATATAGTGACTAAAATTGAAATCAAAAATACGTATTTAAGCAAATCATGTACAAACTGAAGGAGGCGCCTGCGGGGAGGAGCATGGAAATTGGCTCATTCTAATGGACTCTATTCAGCACATGCATTAACAGACTGGAAACATCCCAAACTCTAAAACAAAGTGGGAAGGGGGGATACGGAACGGAAGGATAAACAAGTTTCCCTAACCCTAACTTAAGTATGATTGCCATTTGCAATACGACAGCCTCCCGACCTGACAGAGCCCTCAAGTTACTGTTTACGGTCCAGTAATGACTTGTCTCAAATATATTAACGCGCCGTCATTCACAGTCTCTTTTTTTTGTCTCCATTTTTTGCAAGGCTGGCCGCAAATCCAGGCCCAGTTCGGAACACGGGCGGAAGCTGAGAGTTCTCTCCTTAAATCCAGCGGGAGGCCGCCCGGCGAGCGGCCCCCGTCTCCGAGCGAAGGAGGTCACGGGAGAGCGACCCCGGTGGAAGCCAGTGGGTCAAGCCCGGGGCGGAGCGGAGCGGAGCGCCAGCCGCCTGGACAGAACCGCAGCGCCTCATTTAATCAGGACCTGCTGGAAGGGAAACACAGGGGACAACGTTCACCTGGCTGGTGACTCCACCTGCGAGTCGCGCATGCTTTCTCCTCACCTGAGTCTCCTTTGGCTCCTGGAACTGCGCGTCCTCACTCTTGGCCTCGGCGGGAGGGGCAGCGCCGGACATCTGCAGGCTCCGGGTCACCGGTCCGCTCCCTCGCTCCCTCGTGCGGAGGGAGAAGCGCTCCTCTTTCTTGGGCTGCTGTGCCGGTGCTGCTGGTGCTTTGGCCTCTGCGGATCTCTTGGGCGCCGCCTCTTTGCGCTGCATCCTCGCGGCGGAGCGCTGCTGTGCTGACTCGCCGGGAGCGTCCGGGGTCAAAGGTGAGGACGTCTCCTGTCCTTTCTTGGACTTCTTGCTGGCGGCGCCGGGCGCCGGCAGCGAGGCGGGCCGTTTGGCCCGGCCCGCGGCAGCTTTCCCTCTGCTGGGCAGGGCCGCGTCGGGCTCGGCTGCGCCCAGGCTGCGAGCCCTGGTCTTCCCCAGCGGCCTGGCGTCAGCCTCTGCCGGCGCCGCCTCGCCCGCATCCGAAGCCTTCCTGCGCAGGGTCATGTTTTTCTCCGCCCCGCCCTCCTTTTTCCTGCCCTTTTTCACCACCGGCTTCATGGGGCAGCTGATGGCCATGTGCTTGCTCAGGCTGGCGGGGTAGGTGAACTCCCGGCTGCAGTGGGGACAGACGTTGGACGGCGGCTCCTGCTCCACCTTCACCGGGACCTTTTTGGAGAAGGTGGAGCCCTTGTTTTTCTGGGAGATGGCCTTCTGCACCAGCTGGTTTTTCTTCTTACTCAGGGCGCTCATCTTGGTCTTGCCCGCCTCCTGGTTGAAGTTCAGCCTCTTGGGCTGACCCATTCGCCGGAAGGCGCTCTGGGCCGCCGCGGCCGCCGTGGGCGACAGCGCTCCGTTGGGACTCTTCACGATCTGCTTGAGGGGGATGGGGTTCTTCTTGGGAGTGTAGCGTTTCTTGTCGCTGGCGTTGGCGCAGGCCAAAATGTGCTGGTGCAGCTCTGGCATGTTGTCGAAGCTGTTGCCGCACTTGGTGCAGCGGATGGCGGTGCTGAAGGTCTGGGGGATGTTGTGGGTGGTGAAGTTGGTAGCCGAGGCCACCGAGGCGGCGTGGGAGCGGCTGTGGTAGGGGAAGGGCGGGGGTTTGTAGCTGGGGTAGTGTTGGTTGAGGCCCAGGCGCACGTCCGGACCCTTGGGCTTGGACCCCTCCGAGGCCATGATCTTGATTGTAGTGTAAAGCTCCTCGTTGGGGTCTTCGGTGTGGTTCCCGTTCACGTCGGTCTCCTCTTTGGCCGTGCCCCCGTCTTCCTGTCCGCCGGCTTCTTCGGCGGTCTCGGGCGCCGGTGACGGGGGGCTGCTCTCCTCCCTGGCGGCGGATGGATCGGTGTAGTTCTGCGGCCTCAGCTTGCCGCTCTCCACCGTGGTGTGTGAGCAGCTCTCGCTGGGGTGCAGGTCCTTCTGGTGCTGCTGGAGGTTGCAGAGGAAGGCGAACTCCTTGGAACAGGCCGAGCACACGAAGATCCTGCCCACTCCGTGCAGCGTGGAGCGATGAGCGAGCAGCGCCGGAGCGTCGCCGAACAGCTGCACGCAGAATTCACATTTGAAGGGCCAGTCGGCGGCGTGCTCGGCGATGTGTCCGCTCAGGTCTTTGATGGCGCCGAACGGCCGCTCGCAGACGTTGCACACAAACGTCTTGCAGTAGGTGGGGTCGGCGCCGTCCTCCTCGGGGGGGTTCTCAGACAGCGCTGACGGTCGGAGGCCTCCATCCTGAGCCCACTCATCCACCGAGGACGGCTGAGCTTCCTCTTTAACCTGCGTCTGAGGTGGCGAAGCCTGCGACTGGGCTGGATCACGTGACCCGCCGCCGGGAGTGGAAGGAGAGGATTCCGACTCGGCGGAGACGTCAGGGAGGGATTTCCCAGCCTCTGAGCCAAGGTTTTGCCTTGCCTTCTCGCCTGGTGAACTGTGGCTGGCCAGCGTCGGGTCTCCGTCTTCTGTCCCGGGAGCGTCTGAAAACACCGGTTCAGGAACGACCGGAGAGGCAGAAACATCAAGGGGAGATCCGGGGGACTCTGGGGGGGCATTACTCTGGCCTTCGTCTTTGTTTTCCTCGGCTGACAAACCCTCCTCCGTGTCCGACTTCTGCTCGCCCGACCTTGGGGACACTTTGGGCGAGAGGACGGGCAGCTGCCTGAGCGTGGACGAGTCGGAAGGCTGAGACAGGGGAGAGCCGGGCGTGGTCGGGGGAGAGGGGACGGTGGGGAGCACCGGCGGGGGCGGGGTCGGGGTCGGGGAGGTCGCGCTGGAGGAGCCGGGAGACGAGGGGTTGAAGGTGACGGGGGTCAGCGAGGGAGGGGAGGGCTGGGCCCACTCGGACGCCGTCCTCGGAGAGGGAGGGTGGAAGGGGTGTGGGGTGGCCAGGGCGGGCCCCTCGTCCCCCGGCAGGGACAGACCCGCGTACTCGCTCATCAGAACCTTCTCCAGCATGCTGGTGTTGGGCTTCCTCTTTTTGGGCGCCGGCGCCGCCTTGGTCTCGGCGTCGGCGCTGCTCCTCCGCTGGAAGCTCAAATCCAGGGCTGAATCGGCAGACACCTTGGTGGAGGCTTCGCTCCTCCGGACGGAGGAGGACAGATCCAGAGGCTGCTGGTTGCAGGAGCTCCCCCCGTTAGCGGAGGCCTGGCCCTGCGTGTTGTTCCCGGGATTAGCCGAGTCTCCGTCTTCCCCGTCGGGTGAAAGCGAAGCGCTCTGGCTCTCCAGCTTTGGCACCTTGAGACCGAACGAGCCGGCGGCTTCGGCTTTGCCGGCTTGAGGGCTGAGCCGCGGCGACGACGGGGGGGAGGACGTTCTCCTCTTGAACCTGCCAGCGGGCGCGGAGCCTGCAGAGAGGCGGCGGCCAGCGGCGAGGTCAGTCTGGGGCTTTCGGTCAGAGCGGCGGTGGACTTCTGGACGTCTTGGGTCTGCAGCAGCTGCTTCAGCTTTGGGGACAGGTACACCGTCTTCTCTCGCTGGAAGGCGCAGGAGTCCGAGCCCGCTGGGTAGGAGCCCCGCAGCAGGCTGGCTGAGGACGAGGAGGCGGCCGTCAAGGACGCCGGTTCCGTCTCCACCTTGAGGGTGGGCACCAGCGGAGGGGTGGACGTTCTCCTTTTGGCCGGCGGGTGGCCGACGCCGGCCGCCTGCTTGGCCGCACCCGCTCTGCCCTCGGCCTTCAGAGCCTGGCTGATCTGAGCCGGGTTGATGATGAGCGCGTCCAGGCCGAACAGGGCCGCCGACCTGGCGTCCACCTCGATCACCTCGCAGCCGCTGGCCGAGCTGGTGGACACGATTTTGCCGTCGATGTAAAAGCTCAAGTTCTCGGAGATGTTTTTGGATATGTCGATGGCGTAGTCGTCCCGGTCCGCCTCGTCCTCCGTGTCGGCGCTGGGCACGTAGACGAGAGGCGGGCTGGTGCCGGGGGACCCTCCTGGGGGGGCCGAGGCCTCCTGAAGGAGCATGCCTTTCCTGCGGACGCCCTTGGGGAGCAGGTGCCGCTCGTGTATTCTGCGCTGGTGGCGCCTCATGTTGGTGTGTGTGCCGAAGGCTTTGTTACAGTACTTGCAGGGGTGGAGCTCTTTAGACTCGCCGTTTTCGTCGAACACGAAGGCCCGGTCCCCGTGCGGGGCCGCCTCCTTTCTCTGCATGTCGGCGCTGTGCAGGGGTCCGGCTACCAGCTGGGACCCTATGGCTATGTAATGACTGGCTGGACTGGCGCAGTCCGGACTGGAGCCGTCGGTGTGTGTGGCGGGACTGAGCAGGGGGGCGGTCCCGCCCAGGGAGCCGGGCCTCTTCTTGGACCCGCTCTCGTGCCTCCTCTCGTGCCTGCGCCGGCCCACCTGGGAGCCAAAGGCTTTACTGCAGTAGCGACACTTGAACAGCTGAGTCTGCGGCGCGGCCACGGCGTGGATGTGCACGTGGCGTTCTAGACCCTGCCTGGTGGAGAAATGGCGCTCGCAGTGCTGGCAGGGGTGAGACCCCCCGTGGGGATCGCCCTCCAGTTCGTCCGGATCCGGTTCCAGTTCGGGATCGGCTTCCGGCTCCGAGGGCTGCACCCTGGACGCCGGGAGGCCGCCTTCCTCACCTGGCGGCTTCTGCCTGGACTCGGGCCCCGGCGAAGGCTCAACGACTTGCTGCTCTGCCTCATTTTGTTCCTCCAAGTCGTCAGCCTCGTCCTCCTCTTCCTCGTTGGCCCGGTCCGCCCTGGCTGCCGACGTGTCCTCCTCAGTTTTAGAGTCGATGTTTCCAACCGAACAGGCTTTCTGGAGCTCCTGCAGGGACGAGACGGCCGACGAGCGCTCCTCCTCCTCCTCCTTCAGACCTGGAGACAACGGTGTGACAGCAGGTCAGCGGAGACCAAGGACAAAGGGGAATTTATTCATCTGCTCCGACTGAATGACCTGTATGTGTAAACACTGAAGTTGCAAAAAAGAAAATTAAAAAGTGTTTAATGTGATGATTAGCGGGGAATTAAAAAGTGTCGGTCGGATTTATCTAAAATAAAAGTTTTAGTTTATATAAAAGTTTGTCTGACATCTAAAGAAGCGTCTCAGAAATGCTGCTGTGGAAGAACTCACCTTCCTCCCCATCCCACATCTCACTCACACTTGCTTGTGTTCCACTCCTCTTCTTGAATCCACCCAAACCAGCCCGTCTGGCTCTCTCCAGCAGCTTCCGTCTGGCTGCAAACCCAAAACACACATCATCACTTTGTATCGGACAAAGGTAAACCGCAGTTCAACCCCGAGAAAGCGCAGAAATCCAACACTAGCCGTGACACTTTAGCCCCTTTATGAAATAAAAACAATCCAGACGTCGACCGAAACGTCTTGGACGCAACAAAAGACGCAGGACAAGTGAGCAAAGACAAATGTTTGCTTATTACAAATCCAGCGCAGCAGCTCGCTCGTCTGCCACAGGTTCAACAGTTGTGTCTGAGTGTGTTCCCAGGAAAGGACGCCGTTCTGTCCCGGTGAAAGGGACGGGCTTGTTCCGTCCCTGACAGGCAGCCTGCTCACAGAAACAAGCGTCCTGACGGGACGGTAATCTGCTGTTTTGGAACAAGGCGGTGACGGCGCGACCCGCAGACACCGGGAGCGGGTCACAGAAGGAAGGGTGGAAGAGGTGCGTTTCAGGAGGAAGTGGCCGCACACCCAGAGGGTGGGCTCATCCTCCACCCAACCGGACAAGCCAGTAAATAAAACCGAATTTGTGGTGTAATCTGGGGAGAGAACAAGGCTTGTTGTTACTGGGTAATAACACAGGGGTCCGGAGAGGCAAAGGACTGCGGCGTTCTTTACTTTCCTCTTTTTCCTGGTGGAGGAGCGTCACAAACCGCTTTGGGAGAAGCTGGAGATGCTGTTTGGTTTGAGGACACCTCCTCATTACTGAACTGTGTCAGCAAGGTCAGCTGACCCAGCCTGGCCTACAAAGCCTCACTCACACACACTCACACACGCTGCAGATCACTCATATGGCAGCAGCGTCACCAGCAACAGATGATCCAGACACACCGCCGCAGGTTTGGGCGCTGCGTGGCTCACCCTCAGGGTGGCCCTTGGCGGCGGCGGGAGACAGGTAATCTGTTGGACCTGCGCCTGCAGGGCGACACCAAATATTCCACCGGCTGGGAAGAAGTGATACAAACTTCTTTTGAAACACAGCGTGTTGAATTACATTTGAAAGAGGCCGACAAGGCTGCATTTTCTACCTGGTTTCACAAGCGACGGGGCGCTCGGCGGCGGGATGCAGTAAATTCCCTCTGCACAGATAAACCGGTGGGTTCTGTTATCTGGGCCTGGAGACCGGCCCAGATCTGGGTTCCTGGGTGCTGCTTCCTCTGGGGCCCCACTTCCACACAACATCTCACACACGAGCAAGACGTGGGAAGGAAAAAAACCAGCTATATTTACATTTTCGCCCATTCTCTTTGACCTTGCACAAACCAAGCCATGAAAACCGGACAAAGTTCATCCTGCCAGAGAGGGGGTGGCTGCGTTTTTGCATTTAATGGAAAACACTGCTCTGGTCGCCGTTCAGCTTCCGCGACGCTTTTGAGGAACCAAACTGACACCATCGGCTTCTGCTCTTGGTTCTGCTGTCGCCGTGTTTGACACAGATGTTAGCGTCAGTGGAAGCGCGCTGCAACAGGACTGTGATTCTGCAAAATCAATGTGGTCCTGTAGACGGTGGCAGCAACTATAATGTGCAGCCAGCCAGCCAGCCAGCCAGGCAAGCGACCAGGCAGCCGGTCAGAGTCGGGCAGCCCAGCTGTTGGTGCCCAGCCGGGCTGCCCGTGTTCAGACCTAGCCTTTAGCTCCATGCTAGGCGGCAGAGCGACTCTGACAACTCGATGAACTGGTTATTCGGGACTCCAAACGACGCCAAACGGAGTTTTTAAACACTTTCCACCACAAATAACACCCTAAACGAGCAGCTGACACCCAAAAGTGTGCCTGCGCCGAGCGCGGAGGCAGACAGGGAGGCTGGCTAGCGAGCTAGGCTGCTAGGCCATCCTCCAGCAGCGGCTCGCCGAGGGATGGCTCTGCCTCGGAACTCAGGGAAGGTCACATCCTCGAAACCGTGGGGAAAGCGCGGAGGAAACCCGACCAACAAGTCCTCCCAGGCGGCTTCCCCAGCTCACCCGACAGACTCGCCTCTTCGCCCCGCTCGATTTGTGGCTTTTCAGAGGCAATCCGCGAGTTTTAGCTCGGGTCCAAAAGTGGAGAAGAGCCCCGGAGTCCCGCCGTTAGCTGCCACTAGCCTCCCCGTGTGTGTGTGTGTGTGTGTGTGTGTGTGTGGTGTGTGTGTGTGTGTGTGTGTCTGTGGTGTGTGTGCGCTAAGCTAGCTGGGAGAACTTCGCCTGGGCTGCAAACACACCGACCCGCGGGGCTCCGGCGGGGCGCTGGAGCCCGCACCCGTCGGGCACCGAGGGCGACAGAGCGGCATCTCGGGCTGCCGGTTAGGCCTCACCTCGCTTGGCTCCGGGGGAGTTTTTCCGGCTCAGGCTGCTGGCTCTTTCTTCCTCCAGTGCAGCTGTTATCTCGGGGTTGTCTTCCACCGTGTACCACACCAGCAGCTCCTCTCCGGGCCCGATAGGCTGCGACAGTGAGAGATGAGGCCGGCCGCCAATCACAGCCCGGCTTGCTGAGCCGTGAGGTGGGCGCTCCGGCCCCGGCGCGTCTCATCCGTCCGCCGGGGTGGGGGGTCGCTTTTGCCCGCAGCCTCACGGGTGCTGACCTGCCCCACGGTTCGCTGGGGACCCCCGTTTGGAGCGGCGGGGGGAAAGTCGAGCATCCTTGAGGCTTTTCGGAGCAATTGTTGGTTAATTATTGACCAAAACACGTGGAATTACTTCACATTACTCACGCAAACGTCACTGGACGTTTAACCACAGTCACTGATACCATGTTTACACATGTAGGAAAAGGTCTTTTAGATTAAATTCTTTTAAAAAGAACTTCTCCTTCTTTTAGTCAACCATCCCCAGCAGCTGGTGTGTGATTTGTGCAGGACGAAGATTAAATTTAGAGGCCAGTCGTCCCACCAAAACACACACCGGTCCACTTTGATGGCGGAGAACTCAGCAGATCAAGATGATTAAGGTTCGTTCCCAGCGGCCCAGAACGGCCCGATTTACACACTTTTGCACAAGTTATTAGTCGCTCCATGGGTGACTTTGGTCGTCTCTAACTGGGGGGGACAAGGCCGGACGGGGCCGAACCCGGAACGCCTGCGACTCACCCGTAGGACTTTGTAGTAGACGGCCCTGTTGATCTCCAGGGGGAACAGGTTCTGCTCCTGGCTGGACCGGGCCCAGTTCACATAGCGCAGCCAGTTGCCCTTGGTGGGGTCTGTGGCGTCCACGCACATCCACCCTCGCGCTGGGAAGTAGACCTCGGGACACAAGCAGAGCGGGCCCGCTCACACCCAGCACGGGCAGACGTGCGCGCTCGTCCCGTCGGCCTACCTCCCACATGTAGACGTTGCTGGTCACCTGCGAGCGTTTCTTCTTCTCCCCGGCGAACGGGCCGAACCTCCTCCCTTTGGGGATGAGCCGAGTGGCCCAGACGCCTGGGAGAGAAAGCAGACCATCAAACCCCCGTCATCCCAGCGGAGGGGAGAGTAGGAGGAGGAGGAGAGGAGGAGGATTCACCCACCCACGCGGCTCTGGTGGACAGCCGACGGTGCCAGGCTCAGGCCGTCGGGCAGACCTTTCCACACCTGAGCGGGAACCTCGGCCACGGTCTCCACCGTCCCCCCGCTGACGGCCATCCTCCTTCTTCACCTCCTGTGGATGTAGGCCAGAGGAACACGTCTGGTACCAGCGTCGCCAGGACAACGACCCCTGACCCCCAAACCTGACGCTCCCAGGTGAGCAGGGTTTCCCGCCAGTTTGGATTGATTTACTGGTTTTCCTGCTGCAGAGCCTCCATGCTCAGAAGCGGAGCAGAAACTGGCGCCAGGTCCCCACAGGGACACCGTCCTCTTTTTAAACGGGACTTTTCATTCCGAGGAGGAAAACCGGAGGTTCCGGATCGGTGGGAAGGTTCCTTTATGTCCTCCAGCTGGCAGAAGAGCCAGTTAATGGTTCTGGAGCTGCTTCATGTTCAACAGAGCTGAACTAACAGGACACAAGCCTTTTTCCTCCTCTTTTTCTGAGCACAAATGGACATTAGCATGAGGAGGGCAGGTCCAGGCTGATCCAGCAGCACCAAGCCTGGATCCTGGATCCTGGATCCTGGATCCCAAACCTCAGCCAGCAGCTCCAACTTTAGCATTTTCCTGACTGACTTTTCTCAGTTTCCCCTGAACTTTTACTTTTACCAGCTTCTCTCTCTGTCCCTCTCTCTCTCTGCCCCCTTTTCTCTGCTGGACGCTGTTTAAAGTCCATCTCGCTCAAGTTTAAGCAACAAATGGAGACATTTCCACGCGGGCGCGTGTGCGTAAAGCTGAAATTACGCCCCGGTCCCAGAAAAAGAAAAGAAAAGAAAAAGAAAAGAGCAAAGAAAGGAAAGAAAAGTTGCCAAAGAGACATGGAAATGCTGGCGTGTGTGTGTGTGTGTGTGACGGGAGCAGCTGGAGGAGGATGCGGCTCATTGTTACCCGCCGCTCCCCGCGTTGCTCCCGGGGAGCCGCGTCCTCCATCATTGTTGGCGGGCTGGAGGTTTTAGTGCCTCACGGCCGCTCACACGCACGCTTACCTGCCCGCTCTGACCGGCAACTTGTGGGCTTTGAGCTCTTATCTGCTTTCAATCTGCCAAGTAAAAATGGCGGATGGACGCTTGAGCCGAAAGCCGCTTCTCCTAACGCGCACGGCGAGGCAGCCTGTCACGCACGCACGCACGCACGCACCAGCAACAATAATCTGGGGGTGGGGGGCGGTTTTTGTAGGCGACCGCGGTCCCCGTCGTGTCCCCCGCAGACGCGGGTCGTGTCCCGGCTGCAGCCGCGCAGCCAAAAGCGGCCAATTAAGTTGCCGAGTCCGAGTCATCTGGAGCATAATGAGCTGCAGGCTGCAGCCATCTGTGCATCCGTGCACAAAGGCAAAGGAAGCAGAACGGAGGCCGGGAGGTGTTGTCCGGCACCAACTTTAACACCGCTGCGTGCACAGCTCTGGCAGCGGGCTGATGGAGGAAGGAGGATGGAGGATGGCTGAAGTTTGGAAAACGGGAACAACTTTCCAATGTCAAGGGTCACTTTGTTTTGGTGGTCTTTAAGGATGAGATAACAAGAAATAACTGTGTTCTGATCGAGTTGCAGTTGTTGCTGCTGGATCCGGACGCAGATACACAGCGTCTGGATCACAAAAGTGACCAGACTAACCAGTCCGATCTGGGGTTTGCAGGCTACTGTAAATACACGCAGCTGTTTTTGTTTGGTTTGGTTTTGTTTCGTGTTATTTTTATATGCAAATGGTAAATGGTGATCATTTTATTTTAGAAATCAGAACAGTAACGTGTAAATATGCTTCCGTAGAGATTTACAGTTTCCCTAAATAGTTTATTTATTTTTCTAAACACCTTTTTTCCCAATTTGAAAACTATTTAGTAATAATAGATAATACAACTTTAATCGAACATATTTATTAAAATTCTCAGGGGTTTTTTTCCCCCAGATTTACTGATTTCATGGTTTTACTTTGGCTACTTTTCACCCATCTTGTGTCGTGGCTGCTGTTGCCGCCAGCGGCCGCTGGGTGGCGCTGTGGCGCCGCCAGCCTGTGCTCGGATCAGCGCTTTTGTTTGAGGCTTTGTCAAAGCAAACGGAACAGTCGGGGGAGGAAACAACGGGTTTTTCTTCCAGGTGATTTTTTTTTTTTTTTTTTTTTTTTGTACCTTCTATAAATTTAGGAAGAATTCTAACCCTGGAACTTCACGAGTCAACCTTTTTTTCCCCCCAAACATATCTTATATTTTAATTCATGTTTATTGTGCAATCAGACTGGACAGTCCTCACTCAGGACAGGACAATATGCTTCCTCTGCATGTGAGAGCTCAAGTCTGGACTGTTTAAAGCATCTCTGGAGCAGATTTACTGGGCTGCTCTCTGAATTCCTGTAGCCTGATGGACAAACCATGTCCATCAACCGTCCCAGGTCCTGCTTTTATTGGACAGCTGCAACTTCCTGTCTCTCACTGGACGGGAATCAGCTGCTAACACACTTGAGGAAACGGTGTTCTTTTCTATTGTTTAAAATGTGATTTAGCAGTTCTCAGACACATCATTGCAGCACTATTTTTCTGATAACAACATTAAAACTCCATCTTTGTGGAGCCGCAGCAGAGAGCAGGATGGAAAAAGGGGCTTCCAACTTCTACAAAGCGGTTTCACACCATTGACCTAAAAATATTTGCTTTGTTATATGAGGTGCAAACATATAGATTATGGTGCAGGATGCCAACGTGTTATCTCCACCTCATGTCCTCGAACACGGAGAGGGAAAGTGATAATTTTGCATGGCTGTAGAGCAGCATGTAGGAGGTGTGCGCTGATAGAAAATACACCCGGTTCTTCAGCTGCACCATTGTTTGTTGAAAAATTCACACTGTGATCAACGTTTATTCTAGAAGAAAGATCAATCAGCCTTTTAGAGCAGTCCGTTTCTTCTGTGGTTGAACTGAAACTGAGCGGCTGAGCAGGAGAGGCGGGCGTGACGACCCTGGCTGGGCAGAAGGTCAACCATCCCTCCATTCATCCCAGCTTCAGGGCGGAGCGTCCAGGCGGAAGCCTCTCCTGGTCCAGGGTTCCGGTCGGCCGTGAGCAGGAGCAGGACTGTCATTCAGGCTCCTGCAGGAACATTCAGGAACAGAAATCTGGTGCTAATTTTACTTGGGTGATGGAGGCCAGATCCCGAAGCGAAGGCCTCTTTACTCACAGGTGGAAAATCACCTGGAGCAGCGTTTGCCTTTTTCTCTTTTAGCTTCCTTGACTCAGTGTATGGCTTACGTAACATCACACAGGTTACCTATCAAAACATAGATTTAGTTCTGTGTTTTATGTAATCAGTGATTTCCCGGTGGCGGCCAGTGGATGTGGAATAGGATTTTAAAGAATCCCCGAAGTATTCCAAAAAGGAGGAGGACAGGTCATCGCCCCCGGTGGAGTGACAGAGTCATAAGGAAGGAAAACAAACGGCAACAAAGCCCAGGCAGTCTGTTCATCCACAGTGAAGTTACCATATTTTATTTCTTTAAGTGCCATTCATGCATAATGGGGAAGGAGGGGGTGGGGTGGGCGGCCCCCTCGACAAATCTCATAACACTTGAGTTATTTTACAGCACTGAACGAATACAAAGAGTAGCTGCGTCACCTCATTGGACGACAAAAGTAATAAACCGTGCAATAAACAAAATAAGGACGAGTAGGAGGAAATGAAATACCAGAAATGACAGAGACGAAATTGAAAAAAAAAAAACAAAAAAAAAAAGAAAAACTGGGAAAAAAACCCCACAAATATATAATATCAACACTGAAACACTGAATGTAGAGCAAAAGTACAGATAAAAGGTAGTGTCACACAAAAAGCCAACGCGTTTCATCACATATATACAATATACATATATAAATAATGTAAAAATATCATTGGAAAATAAAAAAATAATATATTATTTTAAATAATGTATTTTAGGGAAAAAAAAAAAAACAAAAAAAATTACCCCAAATAACCCCGCCCCAACTAACCCCCCCCCTTCATTCACCACCAACTTTCTAACACAAAACCAAAAAAAACCAATCAAATAACAACCAAACCTAAAAACTAACTTTTTAAACAATATAAAAATTTCTCAAAACCTAAAACTAAAAAAATCAACCCCTCCACCTCCTAATTTCCAACACTCTCATTTACAACTATAAAAATTTTTTTTATAAAACCAAACAACCCTTTACCCCCCCTTTCCCCCTTAACCTAACCCTTAAATATACCTTTTAAATTTTTTTTTTTTTATTTTTTAATTTTAATTTTTTTTTTTATTATAAATATTTTTTTATATTTAATTATTTATATTTATTTTTTTTATATTAAAAAAATTTTAATTTTTTATTAATTATTTTTTTTTTTTTAATTTTTTTAATTTTTTTTTTTTTTTTTATTTAATTTTTTTTTAATTTTATTATTTTTTTTTTTTTTTTTATTTTAATAAAAAATTTATAAATTTTTAATTTTTTTTTTTAATAATTTTTTTTATATTTAAATTTTATTTAAATTTTTTTTAAATTTTTTTATATTTTTTTTTTTTTTAAAAAATTTAAAATATTTTTTTTTTTTTTTTTTTTTT
>CAAE01014979.1:2713360-2727606 GCA_000180735.1 Tetraodon nigroviridis
CCCGCGCCCCAAGGTGTGACTGGGATCCAGTCGTCCTTGTTGCCCCTTTTTCCCTTTCAGCCTCCTTCGCTCGGATCATCTTAAAGGGCTGCGGCGCTCCGACGGACGCGCGTGCGCTCGCCGTCTTCACCTGGAAGAGCCGACACGCGCGCCGGCCTCAGCGGCGGACACAAAGGTCACGGCCCGGGTCACCCAGACGGATAAACACTTGTTTTTCGTTTTTTTTTAAAGGTTCCACAGGCAAGGCAATCCTCCACAGACGGTGGACTAGTTCTCTTTTGTTTCTTTTCTTTTCAACCACAGACAAAAACATTGCACAAGGACGCAGGTCTGATGGGCAGGAGGAGGAACGGAAGGTGAACTCGCGTCCGCGCCGCCTGGCACCGCTCTGAAGATGAAGATCAGCCGCCTGAAGCCGGACGGGGACGAGGTGTAAAGGAAAAAAAAAAACAAGCACCACAACGGCGTCAAGCTGGAAAGTGCTTTTACATCGTTGACAGACCAACAGCATCATCGTAGAAAAGAATCAATGATTGTCAGCCACACGTCAAACCAGACACCCGGGAATAAAGAAAAGCCTTCCACATTTTGGGAAACACGCTTGTCGAGAAGGGGGCATCATCTCATGAGTGTGTGTGTGTGTGTGTGTGTGTGTGTGTGGTAAATATGATACATGTCAATACACAAATAGTCAAGAATCTGGCATATGAGACCACAAACGAGAGAGAGAAAACAACAGGCTTTTGCGAGTGTGCAAACTTTTCGGGACTCAGCAAGTCTAAGTGCTGTCCTGCTTTTAGTACTGCAATATTCTGAATATGAGGTACTTCATGACAAATACTGCATACAGTGTTTACGATGTGTGAGCCATGTTTGAAATGTTGGAGTCCAGAGCCTTTACTGATTAGTGAGTTGTCGGATTACAGCCCCAATCATGTCCGCTTTTGCCTTTTTTAGGGACGCCGCTGCCGTCACGTCTGCTCAGCGGGTTTGTTCGGCCCACGAATGACCGCAGATGACGGCGGTCTGGATTCCAGACGGCCAGGATGTGACCAAGCGCTTGTCGCTGCTGGTCAGAGCAGCTCCAAACAGCTGATACCGTCTCAACAAGGTGCTTCTCAAAACGTAAGCAAGGACGTCGTGGAAACGGAGCACCGGGCCGTCCCCTTGGACGCGGGCAGATGCTCCTGCCCCAGAGGACGGTCCCAGGAAACGACAGAGTGAGTGTGTGACCGCGTTTGGACGCTCCAGAACGGCAGACAAAGTCAGTTCAGGATGTTACGTGTGCAAAAGCTTTTTTTTTTTTTCTTGATAAAACATACAGGTAGTGTCTCCAGAGTTCAGGGCTTCTGATTCCTCAGACCAGCTTTTCTGAACCCGTCATCTCCCTGTTCTGTGCTTGAGAATCCCTTCCTACAAAAAAAAATTCAAATCTCGCCTTTAATCGTCGTGTGCATCTGCTTTTGTGCTCATATAGCAGAGAGATGATTGCAGCCATCAATCATGGCCCTAAAATTACAATCAAACCAAAATACACACCAGCGTGCACGCGGAGACACACCCTTCATGTGCTGCATCACCAGTCACATTTCTCATTCTGGTATGGTAGCACATCACACCGTCACAACAAAACTTTGGACAGATTAAAAACAAGAATCATTTTAAAATGCCAGAAGCGACAACAGAGCGAGTGTAGCTGGAGCCTCCGCCGGACGGAGACGGAGGCAGACGGTCGGCCTGGACGAGCCTCACTCCACACACCAAACAGGGCAACTGCTTCTGCTGCTCGTCCGACTGGCAGCTCGGCACCTGGAGCCTACGGATGGTTCATCCCAAACCCAGGAGAAAGGAAACGAGGACGCTTCCTCCAGCTCGCGGCCTCCAGAAAGACCCCTTGAAACTTGGTTACGCCGCTATTTTAGCTTCAGCACCGGTAATAAAAGCACCAACTGGGACCTTTAGAGCTCAGCACATGTGCTGTGAAATGCTGTGAAATTATCAAAAATCAGATGTATTTTTATTCTTGCGCGATGTCAGGCTGTTTTTTATATGATTTGTTTAAAATCTGCTTGCAATTTCATCCCTAAAAACCAAAACGGTTTTAAATATAATGTAAACTTTACATTTCTCTGCAGCGAACGGTTCCCACTGGCTGACTGATTTTGTCCAGGCAGGAACCAGTGACGCCAGTCCGATCCCGCTGGCTCCCCTTTACCAGCTGGTACTGATGGACGGGCTTGCCGTCTTAACCAGGCTCCAGACTAAATCCCAAGTTCTGAGGGAACTCTGTAAACTTCAACTTGGGTTTGGAGTGATTCAACTAAATTTCCTGCCCTATCATTCCTCATCATGTACATTTGCTTATTTGTGAATGTTTGCGAACTAAAAATGGGGAAACGACTGTACGTTACAGTAAACAGGATCACGATGAACACCTTTTTCTGTTTTTTTTTGTTTTGTTGTTTTTTTAAACGATGCCTGCTAGAACATTTGACCCTGTTTAACAGCTCCCAGAGAACCTCTCCAACCAGAGCGCGCGCGTGTGTGCGTGTGTGTGTGTGTGTGTGCGTGTGGGGGGGGGGCAACCTTCTCCCGAGCGTGATCAACGAGCTCCATCATCAACCACTGAGACGACCTGTGTTTCATAAAAATAAAACAAAAGGATTTTTTTTCTTAGAGATAGATGAGAGATAAGCTCATCCGAGAGGCAGCTGAGGCCAATGTCAACACGAGAAGAATCACAAGCTGAACGTGTCGCTCAAATCACATAACAGTTAGAGCGCGGGCGGGCGGGGGGGCTGGGGGGAGGGGGTCACACTTCGGAAGGCTGCTGGCCTGGGGAGAACGGCGGCAGAGGAGCTGAGGAGCGCCTGGTTTGGATGGAGTGTGTTCTACCTGCCCCTAGACAGGCGCCTAAGCAACCACCGGAACGTCCGACTAAATACCATGATTGTCTTCAAAGTCACGCTAGTTACGTTTCTCTTTTGTAAAAATTTCAGGACTTTGAAAGGTGTCTTTTTCTCCAAAACACACTGAACATTCTTGCGCAGTAGGAGCCGCGGTGGACTCCTCCTGGCTGTCCCGCTGCAGCCCGTCGCCTCAGCCCGGCTCCCTCTGGCTTCCACCTCCTCTACCTTCTCCTTCCCGTTGCGAAATAACTCGGGCGGGCTAGACGATGGAGTCCCAATCAAATTCATCCTGGATGTCATCGGCTGGCATGCGATGCATCTGGAAGTTTCTAGAAGGTATCATGTGCTGCTGGTTCATCTGTGCGTGGTGTCCTGGGGAGGGAACAGGAGGTGGTGAGACCTGGGTCAGAACTGTGGGAATGTGGTCCAACAGAGGTCTGACCCCTCTGCTTCTCTGTCACCTGTCATGGTGGGCCCAGTGGTGCTCATCGGGGCCATGTGGGGATATCCCGGGGGGCCCATCATGGACATACTCTGTCTGGAATCCATGTAGAGATTTCCTACGGAGACAACAAAGAAACCAGTCAGTCACCACCTCTCGGATACCTATGAGCCAGTCTCTGGAACTCTGAGCAGCTCCACTTCCCAGTCAGCAGACCTGAGAACTGTAGGTGGACCTCAGACGGTTTCCAGAACAAGAAACAAGAAATCAGCCATACAGTAATTACAGTGTTCTGAAAAAGGCAGAGCGACGGAGCCTCTGTGTGAGAGCTGCAAATAGGGGCTTAATTTAACTAAAGTGGCCATACACCAAAAAGGCCTGTAATCACTGACATAAAGAGAATATTGTGCAAAAAGGCTGATGATTGTTAGACAGGAGGAAATGCAAATGAGCTGGATTCATCACACAGAGCACTTGTGTGTTTATTTTCGGAGACGTTTCGAATTAGACCGAAATCACGGATGCAAAGACGCAACAAGAGCTCAGTTAGAGTGAGCCTTCCACAAAACGGGTCGGGTCAGTAGAATCTCACTAGAGCGACAGAAACCAACAGAATGGAGAAGAGGAAGAGGGGGGTGTGTGTGTGTCACCTGTGTTAAGGTGCTGGCTGGGTTTGTTGGGGTGCATGGAGCCATGACAAACAGGAGGCTGTACCGCTCCCAGCGGCGGGATTACGCCTGTGCGGGCAAAGAACTGGTTGATGGACGAGCACAGGTCTGCGATCTGAGTCGGCTCCAGGGACCAGTTGTTCAGTTCTGCTTGTCTCATGCTATCTCTTAATCCTTGTAAATATAAAAGCAACAAAATAAAGAGTTAGTGATGTCATCTCTCTGCATGGAAACACTTTTGTGACAATGAAATGTATGACGGACTGTCCAAAAACTAGATTACAAACACAGAGAGAAACTTTGGTTGCACAAACTCCTGATTATTTCAGCAACCTTTGGTGGATAATATTTAAGAACACCCTACTTTGCAATCCTGGGCTGTAATTGGATAAACTGACCTGCTGAGCTCACTGTTTTGATAATTAAACCTGAAGCCAGTGTTATTTAATTGAAGAGCTCAGTCTAATTAAAGCCATAATCAACTCCACTGTGTCAACATTTTAAGCTCTCAATCAAAAGCCTGGACATAACTGCCAGCTCCTCACATTAAACCGCTTCTGAGATTGAAATTCTTAGACAAAAATAACAAACAGCAGACTGTCATTTCCACACAACTTTTCAGTGTAAAATGCCAAAACATCTGTTTGTAACTGCACCTTGGAAAGGTGAGAGGTCGACATCGGCCCAGTTATAGCTGCTAGCAATACGACAGCTCTCTTTCAGTGCGTCCAGATTTGGGTACCAGTCAGACAGTAAACCTGCAACACACACAGGATACTGGCTGTAACAATACAACATTGGAAGAAGGCAGTAATCTGGGCTACCGTGCAAGTTTGCTCCAGTTACGATGGAAAACACCGTTTGAGTCTAAGGTCTAATTCCAAATGTAGATTTTTTTCCACTGTCGCCATTCTAATGGCTCTTTTGACTCCTGTACTTTTTACCAGGCTTTATGGGGGCACAGTGACACATCCTGGCCACTGGGAGGAGCCAGTCAACTCTAAATAAGCCGAATGGTTTGATGCAGAATTGCTTTGTTCTCTCCACAGCCAATATCATAAATCAGAGGTGATTTACTGTTTGTAACATGTAATCATTTCTCCCCATTGTTGCAAAATCTGGGCAGTTAAAAAAGCCTCTGTTCTGGTCAGCCCATCTTTTGAACGCGTCTGTGTGATGAACAGGATGAACAGGAAGGTCGGCTGGACAGAGGACGGTGGAGGGTTTTACCTGTGTTGCAGGCCATCTGTTGCTGGGTAGGATGGGCTTGGTGGGAGAGGCTCTGATGCTGCTGTCCGTGCTGAGAGGGGTGCTGGCTGTGCTGCGTGTGCTGGGAGGGATGTGGCGGGTGTTGCTGTGGGTGCTGACCGTGGGCCGGGTGCTGCCCGTGCTGAGAGTGTGCACCGTGCTGTGGGTGCTGGCTGTGTTGGTTGTGGGGGCCGCCGTGCTGCGGGAGGTGCTGCGTGTGGGGGGAGCCGTGGCCGGGGTGGGCTTGAGCCGGATGGGAGAGGGGCACCTGGCCGCTGCTGCCAGAATGGTTGTTTGGGTGACTGTTGGACTGGTTATTTGTCAGGCTGTTGGGAGTGCTGATTGTGCCACTGGGGGAGTGCTGATAGGAGCAGGAGGTGTGAGTCTGTTGGGAAGAATCTGAGGGTATATTCATCAGACCTGGAAATCAAAACACACAGAAAGCCATTAACAGCGGCAGCAACAACAGCAGCTAAATCCACGGGCCCCGGACGGGGTTTTTTTTTTTTTTTGAGGTTTTAACTAGTGACAAATTTAATTTCAGAGTGTTCTGAGCACAGTTAGGAACGCATACATGGCTACAACTCGAGGACGGCCTGCTTTCATATGTTAAACAGCCATGCGGGGCTCGGTGTACCTGGGCCTTCCATTGTAGTTCCGCACTTGAGACCTACCAGCTGCCATTTTGTTGTACGGGGGGATGACTCAGCATTACAGTAGATCTGTCTCTCAGATTCACGCGCCACAGCATCTTCTCTCTGGCCGTACAAGCCTAGACCGTCTCTGCCGAATGCACCGCTCTGCTCTGCTCTTGGACAGACATGGCTGGACATCTGCGCTGCGAGCGGCCGTCATGAGTGTTGGGGAGTGGTTGGAGAGGCCCTGTCCTTCACAGCTTTGGCACGGTAAACCTATTTCACTCAAGTGCTTTTAGAGCTGACTCTGGCCCTGCACCTTCACAATCAGCAAGTAACACTCACGGCAGGGGTGACAAAGGTGCATCTCTTATCGGCACAGAAAGCCCATTGTCCAACCAGGGAAATACAGAAAGCAATTAACGCAGCACCAGAATAATAATGCGAGCTCATTACCTATTATCAAAGCCAGTGAATTAGCTCACTGTCTACAGCGGCAGAGTGTGAAATCCTCTAGCTCGATTATTTCTGCTTTTTAATTGCTTGAGCTTGTCTGACTAGGAGATTTCATTCTTATGCATGTTGAAAAAGGTAACAACTTTCAACTAATGAAACATAGATGATAGATTAAAGGAGAGCAACTCTTTGAAAACATTAGCATGAAATGCATGTGATTTGTGAAAGTAGGTTATACACAGAAAGCTCACTCTACTTTGCTGGTGAAGCACTTGTCGAGTGCTCTTTGTTTGTCAGATTACAAGCAAAAATGTATTTTATTTCAACTGGGACCAACGGGCATTTAGTAAGCTGTGCTTGATCTACGTTTACCTATCATATCGTGCAGATTCCCCATCATTAGGACAAATGAACCGCACATCTAACACTTTTAAAAGGCACTTGGACTCCTGCTAACCTCTTCAACTCTTTTGATAAAACACAGCTCACATGTGAAAACTTCATGTTTAGAAAGATAAAAAGCAAAAAAATAAATAATTAAAAAAAAAATCTGCACCAACCAATAAATGAACGCAATAGCATCACAATCTTTACATCCTCAAATAAAATATTTAAGAGCAAACAGAGACTGCTTTTGAAGATCAAATGAAGCCTCTTGCACGGGTCCAGTACGATGCTGCACATGTTATAACAACACAACAACAAAGGTTACCGTCAAGTCGTCGTAATAAATGAAGACCTCACCTTGTTGGTTAAAGGTCTGCTCAAAAACAGACTTGTAAAGGCTGCGGAAGGAGGCACTGAGATCTTCAAATTCAGAGAACAGGAGCTGCTTATCCCTGTCTGGCATGTTGTACTGGGACTGAGGAGGCTGCTGGAGGCTCATAGACTGGGACACAGGCTCTGGGTGACTGGTGACCTGAAAAAGAAGAAGGAAAAAAAAAAAGTTCTGAATTGTTCCTGCCGATGGGGCACGAGTCAACAAAAAAGAGCAATTACACATCCTACAACAATCTAGATCTGTGTTTAACACTTTGGCTCACACCACATTAATAGAGCAACTCAAATAGTCACAAAGCCAATACACAGGTGGCCGAGAACGCTGCATTTAAAACAAAATCAATAGCAATTTCTTGTAGAAACGAGCAACCGTTTAATCCATGTATGTGTGTGGGCAGTCGGTGGTATGCACTGGGCCTGGGTGTCAAACGTGCATTCAGCAACACATTTGTCGACCAGCTTGCACACGTGGAGAGCAGGGATGCAGAAATCAGTGGTGTTTTACGAGGCCAGCCCTGACCCATGCCCACGGTGGGCTAGCGTAGCAAAAGAGGTCACGTCTGGGCTTTGATCCCAACGTCTTCCTCTTAGAAGATGCGAGCAGCTTCCAAAACCGCATGGCTGGTTGTGAGGAGTGAGGAGGTGGTAATAGAAGCACAATGTTTACTGCAAACTGCTGCTGCTGTTAGACAGAAAGAGAGAGGGAGCGAGAGCGAGCGCACATCCATCAGGCTGAGCCGATCGATGCTTAGAGCCTTGAGCGGGGAGCACTCGAGGAAGCGGGAGGACCACAGCAAAGAGGGGCATCTCTGGTGGGAGGACATCAGAAGAAGTGCTTCTCTTTGTCTGTTTCCAGGAGCGTGCACATTTCTCTCTGTTTCCCTTAACCCTCTGTCTGATGTTGTACTCCAGCGCATGTCCACCCTGAACCTCGGTCTATTGCTGGTTATGGCTGTGCTCCTCTGAAGAAAGCCTCATGAGGCCTCCTGCTCAGATCAAATATGAGATAAAGTACACGTTCTACATCTGGCAGGCCTCCCTTTTCACTCATTTTAATCAACATGGCTTCCCTGCCCTGAGAACCAAAAAAAAGGGAAACCTACCTAAGCATCCCATTCTAAATATGCAGATGAAAGCATGCATTAAAGTGTCACTGACAACCACAATTATAAACTAAACTGGGACTAATTATACCTTAGGGAGAAGCTGTTCAGACCTCCCAACATCCCAGTTCTGTGGGATCAACCTCTTGGATCTCACCGGTGTGTAGCTGTGCACGCTGTTGAGATTGACAGAGGCGAGACTCTGATCAGACAAACTGTTGTTAAGGCTGCTTCTTGGACTGTCGCTCCCTTCCTGGTCTGTGTTGTACAACGCCACCTGAAAGACAAATGCGGACATTAGGGGTTTTTTTTTTTTCCTGCCTTGCACATGTGAAGTATAGATGCAAACACCATTTCTGTTTATGAATGCCATACCCTCACTTCCTGATGACAGATTATGACAGCATTCCTTCAAGATAATGGTTGTGCTCTGAAGGCAATGTCACTCTACAGTTCAACGGTGTAATTTAGAGCAGAAACGTAAAGCCTTAAAATGTGAATGCCGCGTGCATTGACAAGTCACAACAGCAGCGCACTTTGTCAATGAATGCAAGTGTGAAAGAGAGAGGAAGAGAGAGAGAGAGAGAGAGAGAGAGAGAGAGAGAGAGAGACCCACCACAGTCGCTCAGGGGGTCTGGCTGCACATGTAGGGGGAATCTGTGGATAGCTAAGACATTCCCATCACTAAAGGTCACACTATAGGCATTGTCAGCCGCATCTGCTCACCAAGCCCAAACCCGTTTGGGACAGCTACCCAAGGACTTCAGCGCAACCAAGACGCTGACCTTTCAATACAGCAGTAGAACGAGTCAAACCACTTCAGGATGACACTCCTAATTACCGCCTGACGGGCTCTGCCCTCCACCCGCCTGAAATCAAACGTGCCATCAGCCCATTAGGATGATATCAAGGGTGATGAAAATAATGCGCTTAATGACACCCACAGAGAATACGCCCTGCGCTGGTTTGGTTCGGGAATGAAGTAACACAATGATGGTGGCATTCCAAGATCGATGTGTGTGTGTGTGTGTGTGTGTGCGTTGGATGCGTCAGCCGGTGACCGAGTGAACCACGGTGGCTACTGCTCCTCACTGTGCAGAACAAAGTGGGCTATGTGCTCGCTGCTCTGGACAGCGATGACGGAGGCCCAGCTTCTCTCAGCACGCTGCCCCTGAGGAGCAGCACCGGATGAAGCCACTTCTCTTCCTGCAGAGGTGAAATGAGCTACCACTGAGGCCACAAGAAGAAGCAGAAATCTAGGCAGTCAGCCTTCTCCTCTTCTGTCTGACTGTTGAGCTGACTATCTCGTGAGAGAGTGGGGGTGTAGCACGAGGAGCTTGTTAGACAACTCGTACCCTGGGTTCCTCCTAGACTTTGCTCCAGTGTTCATCAGACTGAAAGCAGCTTGAGCCAGCAGCTGATACTCACAAGCTGAACAAGTGTTGAAAATCAGCCAGGCAATGCCAACCAAAAACAACATAAAGCAGGCAAACACTGCTTTTAGGTCTCTCACCACTATCTAGTTTACCTAATTCCCCAATAAAGTGAGATGAATCCAATGAAGTGTGGTTTATGTGGACCTCTTGCACCCCCAAGTGAAGACACCGACTCAAGCAAGCCCACATAGAGACAAATGCTACAGATGTGTCCACACACACACACACACACACACAAACACAAACACACGCACACACACACACAAAGCAGACAGGCAGGCATGCTCATACAGGCAGAAATGTCTCCACAGTAAATACTGCGCCTGGTGTTAGCTAGCAGGCACAGGAGTCAGAGTGCTATTCTTAGCAGTGAATTAAGTAAAAAGCCAGAGGTGTCTTTAACATCGAGGCTTAATGTGGAGCACAAGACGTGGATTATGAAATCAAAGCAAGATTGGCCCAGGTGTCTCCAACAATGGCAGCACAATCTCCGCCTGAGCAGACGGGGAGAGGCAGGGAGGAAAGAGGTGTAGGGGAGGTAAAGAAGGAGACGGACCAAAGTATTCAGCAACAAACAAATCCTCTCTTTTCCTTTATGATCATCCTCCCCTGCCGGAGCTTCTTCCCATTCGCGCCTATGTTTTGGGCTACCTCAAAAGCTAACCTTTCTTGGGTGCCGAGGGGCCTGGTGTGTAAGAATGGCAAAAGAAAAGAGTGAGGAATGTGTGGCAGGAGAGAGAAAGAGATTCTTGCTGGTTCAGTAGCCTTGCCAACATCTCCAATTGGTCTATCTGAGAAGGCGGGAATGAGGGAGACAGACTGGAATAGAAAGGGGGAGAGAGGAAAACAGAGAGAGGGAATTCCTGTGGCTTGGCACGTTGCACCGTAGGAGGCGTGGCCTGTTGTGTGTTTATAGTGTAAGACAGTGAGAAACAAGCTCTCTGAGGAGTTACAGCCTCATCTCTTTTGCAACCACACTTCGCCTTTTGTTCATATACCTACTAAGAGGTTTTGTGCAACCACACAACAAGAACCAACCCCCTTGTACGCACACACACACACATACACACACATGCACACGCTCACCCGACAATTTTCCCCACTTCTTTGAACCAATGCCTTTTGTGTTAGTGTAGCATTTTCGGCTAGCTGCCCTGCGCAGCTATTTGAGTGGAGGTATTTGTTGGCAGGAGTCCAGACTCTGACCCATCGGTTCTTTACATTAGTGCCTCATTATACTGTCACTGCCAGTGGAGACCGGTGCTGCAAGTGCTTATTGTAGTAATCACGGAGGGAAAAAGGGTCAACTTTCTTCACACTTGGGCCCATTAATCTGTCTGCTGCAGCCAGGGGAAAACTGCATGCAGTCCAGAGAAGCGGCTCCACCTCCTCGCTTCTGACACACTCGCAGTCACATCTCTCATATTCTATATTCTCCCACACTGTTAAATATGCACACATTTACTTCTTTGATAAACACCCACGGCCATGTTTAACATTTTTTTAGTCATGCTTGCAGCAAATGAATAAGCTGCTCTTGTAGGCTTTTTAAAAGTGCACCTGAGAGCTGCCCCCACTGGGCTCAGAGGACGAGAGCTTAAGGTTAAAAAGCCTATTTAAAATTGCGAGTGAGCAGCGCTCTCACAGCTAATAGCTAGCAGCCCCTGTGGTTTCGCTTTGTGACGAGTCAGGTGTTTCCAAGCTTTACCAGTATTTAAAAAAAAAAAGGTTACAAAGAGTTGATTGAACCATCAGAAAATGTGCTAATATGAAACGTGGCCACAGAGAGATAGAAAGTGAAGCCTCAACCTTCACTGCAGGTGCAAACACCAAAACCCACAGCTACACGCAGAGTGTGTCCTGTTGCGAGTTTGCATTGACTGGCTAAGATCTGCCAGGCTGCTGCAACACTCCAGTTATCAGAATAAGCGTCATATTTTTTGCTGAAGACAGGAACCTGCTCTTGGGTTTTGTTGAGTAGAAGGTGTTACATCGCTGATGGTTGTGTGTTTCGGTGTGGGTTGCGCTGCAGAGAAGCTTTAGGCATATGAACATGTGATGGTGTGTGTGTGTGTGTGTGTGTGTGAGTTTGTGTGTATCCTTCAACAGAGTGCTACTCTCTCTGTGGGGAATAGTGCTGTAGGAGGTTGGAGAAGTGGGTGGGGTCAGGGTGCAGCCGTGTAGCCAGGTGTGTGTTGGAGCTGGAGGCTGGATGGCTGGCTGGAGTACCTTGTTAGTCACAGTGTTGATTGCCAGCGTTGGAGAGGCACTTCCAGAGATCATACACTCCATCCCCAAAGACTCAGACTCCAGGCTGTATGGCGTAGAAGCCTGTGGGGGTTGGGGGTGGTGTGTGGAGGCCGACAAAATATAAAGAAGAAGAAAAAAAAAAATCAACACCATCCAATTATCAAACACATGAAATCCCACTGCAGACTGCAGAACCTAAATGATGTCTGTGGCAATTCACTGTTCCCACGCCACATACCAATGTAAGGAGGAAGGAAGAAACGCGCCAGTTTTCTTTTTTTATGACAGACTTACACCTTTTTACAGGTCTAATTGAACTGTGACTTCTGAGAAGATGGAAACATTGTTACAAGCCCTGGAAAAGCACTCTAGCACTCCACACAAAAGGGTTTTCTTTTTACATCTTTTCTTGTTACAGCAACTGCAGCTTAAACTTTACCCTTAGCCCAATTCAATGAAAAGCTCTGAGCGTCAACCAGAATGTCACAAATGACAAAAAAAAAACAAAACAAAACAAAACAAAAAACGGCAGACATATTGAGCACTGTCTTCTTGCAACATCGGCGGATACACTGGTTGTGCTGGGAAGCTGTGCCATGCCTGGCTCTGAAAAGTGCTTACTATAAGAGGATTGTCTGCCAACAATACTGTTTTTAATTCATGATAAATATAAATGAGATTTCGCAAACCCTCAATTTCAGTGTCTCACACCGTTAATGGAATATCTCGGAGGGTGACAGTGTCAGAAAGGAAGAGGGGGCATGACGAGCATGTTCTGCTGCAAACAGCCTTCCGACTGGTGCATTCTTTTGTGTGGCGCTGCATCAGGGCAGCTTCGGCTGCAAATATGAGAGCAGCATAATAAAAACTCTTTTAGTTGGTACCTTCAGCATTTGAAAACCTGGCAGCTAAAGAACTGTTGAGCTGCAGAATGCCTATATTACCAGAATGTTGACTTTTACAGTATGGAGCCATTGTGCTTGTGTGTGTTGCAAATATTGCAGTGTGAATCTCTCTGCACAGCCTCTGGTCAGCCATGCTGGGAAGCAACAGACATGAGACCGTTCTGTCAGGATGCCCCAGGGCCAGGTCAATCTGCACAGCTCACTAAAACCCACTACATCTGTTTGTAACATGGGATCCAATTCATCCATAATTAAAGGCGCCACTATTCAGAGGAGCTAGCACAGCCCCGCATTAATTGATGGTAAAGGGGGAAAAAAATAACAGAGTGTAGAATGGGATGTATGTAACGGCTGCCCGGGGCATAGTTTATTAATAAGGACCCCACTTCACGACAGGCAGCATGGAGAGGTAGTTACATAAAGCCTGGATGTGCAGTCCCAGGCCTCTATGTGTGGGAGATAAAGGAGGGTCAACAGACATACTGGGGAGATGCACGGGTGATTGGCGAATCAGTGGCAAACGAGATATCGTCAGAAGAAAATCAAATGTGGAGTCCTTCAAATACTCACCCGCTCACCAGACCTTGGCCTCTTCTTCGGCCGTGTAGGTAAGGCATCCTCCTTTGGGTTGGTGTCAATAGCCCAATAAGAGCCCTGCGCACATAAATAATAAAATACTGTAAGCCGAGTTTTTTTCCATGTGAGGTTTACAGTGGTGTTACACCGCAACCCCTCCTCTGGCACTTTAGTACAGGAGCTTTATGTCCTGGCAAACTTTCACAATTTGGAAAATGTAAAAACAAGCAGTGCTCATGTAAACTGGTGTCATCTGTCTAAGCTCCAGCTTTCATACGAGCTGATAGCTGTGAGCTGGAGCATCAACTAAGTGGGTTTTTTTTTTTTTCCTTAGCTTCTTCCTCGTGAGTGACTGCTCCTGAATGAAGGCTGGTGAGGGCAGCTCATAAGCCTTTCCTGGAGCTGTGTTTCCTCAGCCTCAGGTACTGAATCAGTGCTGCTGGCAAGGATGAAAACTCTGTGGGAGCTGCACGGCAGTCTAGGCAGCACCACCTCCTCTGTGCTGCTTTCTTCTGAGGGCCAAGAGAGGCTAATCAAGAAGAGGAAAGCTGGGGCTGGATCAGGGCCTTCAGCAAGTCATTCCAAAACAAGGCTGCATTATTTCACTTTGCATTCAGCAGCACTCCATTTATCTGCATTGATGCTCCATCCTGAAAGCAGCGGAAAAGCAGCTCACAGCCTTTTTACACCAAAATCTGTAACTTCTTCATAGTTTGAATATTTTATATGCCCCCAGATAAAGTCTAAACTGCAGGGGGGCAGTGAGATCAGAACCTTTAAAATCACTTCCAGAGCAGAAAACAATTTTGTCTAGACTTTCATTCATAATGCAAGATGC
>CAAE01014979.1:2728621-2746444 GCA_000180735.1 Tetraodon nigroviridis
TTTACCACTGAAGTGTTTAAAACAAGAAGCCAGAGTGGCCTATATTCATTAGGGGTATAAAATTACAAGACTTAATACTTGCAAGTCTTTGGAGTCAATTAATGTTTTCCTCAGAGGCGAGAGCAATTCACAGCACAATCAACCGAAGATGAAAAAGATCTCGTACTAACCCTCCATGGAAATGCGGTAGTGACCTATTACATTTTAACTTTTTCATTAAAACGCACTGGAAATGCATGTATGAAAGTGATGACAAAAGTGCCTCTAGTGTGATCTGCTTTTAGTTCAAATCACATGTAGAGGTTAATTCAGGGCTTTACTGATGCAGCTGTTTCACAAGAAGACATCACAGAAACCAAGTCAGCCTCGGTACTGTTTAGTTTAATTGGGGAGGGGTGGATAGTTGGGCCTCATGGGAGGGGAGTTTTTGCATTTCCCTGCATCCACCAGAGTTGGTAGATAATGCTCATTAGCAATCATTAAATTATTCACAAATATAGAGCAGTAATTCAAAGTCAAATGTGTCCACAGTGTTTGTGACAACACATCAGTCATATTGTTCACTGCAGCCACCAACACAGGTGACCGCACAAAGGAAAGCCAGACAGATTCGAGTATGAGACGAGATCTACTCTCTTCCTAGAAATGACCCAGCTTGTTTTCCTACAACAGCATAAATTACACCATTAAGTTGCCTTTTTGTGTGTAAATAAGAGTGTCAGCAAACAAACAGGCTCATCCTGAAGAGTCCAGGCTGAGACAATTAAAATGTAATTATTAACAGTAACGTCGACCTGAAGTAAACACGGTGTGTGTACGTACACACTGTGTCATCTCAAACACCTATCTCGGAGACAGACAGACGAAGAGCAGCACGACTCCCCTATCTCATCCAAGCAGCAGTCTTCATACTCCTGCCACATTACAATATTGATGCAACGTATCAAGAGCGGCTAGCGCCCCTTTGAAGTCGTCTACGGGGGAGGGAAAGAGTGAGGAAAATTCCAAATTAAACATTAAGGATGCGTGCATGTTGGCCGTGCATTTGGAATGGGATCCATACAGCAATAGATTATTTTGTATTTAGTGGAGCAGCTCCCAGGAGTGTCAATATCAGAGGATTACAGCAAAACATGAAATTAGCATTCAGTCCCAGTCCTCTACAAAGCTAGGCGCAACACTTTGTGCATGTATATATGTGTGTGTGTGTGTTTGTGCGTTTGCAATTATTTGTGCCATTCCCTAAGCATATGTAGTGATTCCTGACAGTGCCAGGATGAAATCTGGGTTAGGCTACATATGGCAGAACCTATACACACCGCAATAATACCAGCAGGAGGCTAGGTTGCTCCTTTATGATCTACTTATTGGACTGATATACACTATTTATCAGGTTGTTACAGAATGGAATAGCTTCAGATCAAATAAACATGTTGGTCTGGAAGCAAACTGATTGGAGAGCGAATGAGGCCCGAGTTCAGCACCTTGAGTAAATACGCCAGGGACGTAAGACTGTCAGGAACGACCTGATTTGTAACCTGCTGTGGCCCCGTCTCTCCCAGTATTTGACCGAACCACCTACATATGTTGTCTGTGGTCCAGAAAACTACTCTTTCCTCGATTGTAAATGCAATTCTGTGGGGGTGGGAGGTTTATAATAGATTAAGAGCATGCCATGTATTTTCAGACTGTCAGAGTCCTGGCAGACATTCAGCGGTAATATTTTCCAGCAGAGCCAGAATAATACTGTACAGATAAAAATAAATGCAATCTAAAAGTAAACCGCTTCACTTTTTGATTAGTTTTTAATGACACACACACAGACATCGGAGTAATCGTTGAAAATCTCACCTTTCCTGGGTCATCTTTGGAGCGAGGCACTTTGAGAAAACACTTGTTCAATGAGAGATTGTGCCGTATTGAGTTCTGTAGAGGAAAAAAAAAAAGCAGAAAATATAAGATGACACAAAGAAGTCTGTATAAATTACAGAGACACAAATACTGTCAGTGCCAATGACAGACATATAGTGATAGTACTCCATATCAGGGCTAAATTGACGTTGCAATAGTGGAAATAAGCTCATTTGATGGGTGTGGCTTCCAGCCTACAACCGTGTCCAGATTTTCATCTGGTGACAACAGAGAAATCTGTGGACGAAGCCATGATGATGCAAGACGTTTCATCAGTGTCCAACACGCATCATAGTTGCACAAATACTGAATTCCATGGGTGCCAAAAATAGGAGCCAGAAGGAATCCCACACTTGGGATGGTTATGATCCCAGACTCTGGTATTAATTAATGCTTCAGTGAGCTCCTCTGGGGCTGGAGATAAATTATGTAGATCGTTTGGAAAGTTAACTCATTACAGTGATACAAGCTACTCTGCAGTGGTGAAGAGGAAGGCTCATCCAGCTGCCCGATGACGGAGGTGGGCTGAAGTAGCCTCGAGGGCTGCCGAGCGTTGCTCCTGGACTGGGTTAACCAGGGAGAGCGACGCCCGGAGAACCAGCTGGAGGCAGGCCAGGGGGGCTCACAAGAGCTGGTGGAAGCATAGAATATTCGCCACTCCACTTTATGGAGCTGAATTGACAGATGGCCACACTGAAAAGCTGCAGGATTGATTCTCTGAAGTGTTTAATGAATTTGAGAGGTATGGAGAGAGAAAGAGAGGTAAAGAGAAAGAGGTGGAGAGAGAGAGAGAAGATGGAAACTGCTTGTTCAACAGTAAAGACAATTATACCACAGGGGGCTGACAATGATGCTCTCATTGTAATACTGTCAGTCTCACTAGTTGAATCACTCTCAAATGTCACGGCAGCACAGAAGGGGAAAAATGCTTTCATGGAAAATTCACAGGGGACGTTATTTTGTTGATGAGCTGGGAGGAATTTATGACACAAAGCTATTATAGGTATGCAGCGTCACAGGCAGTTCTGATTTCCGCATGATATTAATTTCAACAAAATCAATTGCATCTTTTGTCGCCTGCACTCCAGCCAAACCTTGGAGTCGGCCGCAAAATATAACACAAATAAGAAGATGTCTGAAATGTACTCATTTCTGTCTCTTTGAGATTTAAAAAAAACCCTCAGTCTTGCTTTCCCGGGATCAGCGGGCAATAGTTAGTCTGTGCTACATTTCTGGCTCTGCCTATGCGGGTTGTGACGCATCAGTACCATCCCAACACCTCTGGTTATCCTCCAAATAAAGCAACAGCAGAACAAAGTACGATACATGTCTGAAAAGATAATAAAAGACACTCTCCCGAGTGATACAAAAGCCAGCACAGTTAACCTAACTCAAACCAGAAAAGTCAGGTTAAAATATCTGCAGTCTCCCATTAAAAATCTTTTTTTACAGGCTAAAAGACGGCTCAAATTATGTCTAAACAATTGAGAGAGCATAACACACTGCAACTTTCTTGCTCACGTGGAAATTGAGTACATTTTTTTTTATGAATTTAACAACTTAAACACAGAATGTCTGGGTAAATATTTGTTCCAGGACACCAAGTTGAAACACTGAAGGTTTAACTGGATCAGGAGAACAGAAGTGAAGTAGGTGGAGGAGGTCAGGGGAGGCGAGCAGTGGCACACCAAGTAAGTCAGACAGAACCCACTGCAGGGGTTCTGTCCAAGTTCTGCAGAGCATCTACCTGCAACTGCCACAGAGTGCTGTACATCTGGCATCACCACGTGTGTGTGTGGGATGCCTCCTACACTCTTTATAAAACACCAAGACACTGAAACGTGTCTCCTAACAAATGGCGATGATTTAACAAACCAGGACAGCAGTGGAGGCGTAAGCAACTCCGCCCTCCATGCACCCCCCCACCCCCTGCTGAGGAGCACCGCCGCTTAGCAGAAGGGCCGCCAGAGGAAAGTAGGCCAGGCTGACCTCCGCGCGCCGCATGTCAACCGTTGCGAGTGAGTTAAAAGGACAGGCCGTGTCAGAGCCCTGCTCCTCACCGATGGCGAGGAGGAGGAGGCACCCTGCGCACATGAGCGGGGACCCCAGGGGGACCGAGTGGGCCTGCTGGGATGACCATACTTATGCATACATACCAGCTAGAACTTGGGACTGACCGTGTTGGGAGGGCAGGAATCCCAGTGGGGTCCATCCATGCACTTCTCTGATCTCCACCCTACAACTCAAACAGCACCCTAGTTCTGTTTACGTGAATCTTTCCTGACATTGAAAAAGCATATGAGAAATGAGAGATGCTTGGATTTGGCTCCGAACAAAGGGAACGTAAATGCTAAGCTTTGCTGCCTTTTTGATCAAAGTGTTCTCTGGAGCATGGCGCTGAGTGGGGAAACGAACAAAAGAAACGTTTCAGGAAACAGTAAAGTCTTTTGTTTAAAGTTTAAAGAAAAAAAGACATTTGGTCCAGTTGGTTTAGCTCGTAATCTTTTACTGTGGTTTAATACTGATGATCAAAATTATTTTCCAACTCTAGGATGCAACCTCTATTTCTCCTTGTCTGACAAGGGTACGGCCCACTCCAGGGAGGTCAGGCCCCACGTTACTGTGGCAACACTGAACAGGACCAAACACAAAACCTGTGGTATTATTACACGAATGAAAGGAACACTAATTATTTAGTAAAACAAAAGTGGAAAATATTGAAAATGGAAAGACTGAAGCTAGTAAACACTGATAGCATTAAAACACGGAAGACTGCAAATGTATTTAAAATGCTACTGCCGTATTATTTCAGTCTGAAATAATGCAACAAAGCTGTTTTTGCTGTACGGCAGAAGAATGCAAACAGTTTCAGGTGCATCTCATGGCCTTTGATGAAATTCAGTAGATACAGCTGTATAATTAGTATGTCTAGTCAGGCAAAAAAAGTGTTAATATTATGCTTTAGCTTTCAAAAACATTCTACACATGTCAATAACTTTACCCAAAAAACAGAATGAAAAAATAGAGGTAGGTAGTGAAGAAGGCCCACCTCAGTAACACACACTTCAGTATTTTTAGGCCTTTGTTATTTTCTATAGACCCTCTGACATGCCCACCAACACAGAATACACTCCTCAGCCTCGGGGATCAGCACCAAGGCCACGAATGTAGCACCTTCGCTGTCTATTTGTAGTGGAAGTGGGAAGGCATGTGGGATGCCACAGTATTAGCTGAGCAAGGTACTGCTTTAGAGGAAAAAAAAACAAAACAAAAAAAAAAAAACAGGCTTTCACATGTGTGCGCAGGTACGCTTGTTAAGGTGCGATCAACAACCGATTTAATTGTGTGAAATGAAATACAAGCTGTGAATTTCAGAACTGCACATCCCTGATTTATGAATGAAATCTTGCAGCGATGACAGCAAATCGGATCCTTACGGTCATATTCTGTTTCATCGGGAGGCAGGAAGTTAAAGAAAGAAGGATCCTTCATGGATTCCAAGTACAATGCAGGTGTTGATCGACCGGAATGACACAAACTGCTGGGCATCACTTTGACCTAATTAATCAATGCGTGCAACTTCCTCCACACCTTTATGATGACAGTGATGTTTTAGTGACACCCTATCACATCTAGCCAGGCATGTTGAGAATGAAATCTCACACCCATTTGTAATATTTTCCCTTTGATTTTTTTTTTGGTGACCTTCAAGGCATTTGTCACTTCTACTAGTAATGTATTGATGTGCCAGCTTTACACTTATTAGAAAGTAATACATACAAATAAAACATCTCTTAAACAGTGGAGACAACAGTATTCAACACACAAAGACAAAAGAAAATTACTAACCTGGAAAATTAAGATGATTGTTGTGTTTAATATATAGGCCCAGGGTTTGGTGTGTAACCCACAGAGGTATTGTCATAATTAAAATAGCCACTTCTGCAACAGCAGATGACACTGTGGGGAAATTGTATTTTCTACACACCATCACCAATAGTATGCATTTAGCAAAATTAAACCCATTTTTCACTGACAGGCTAATATAATGAAAGCAGCACATGCAAGTTAGCTTATTAAGAGAACATCTGAACTCAGGAGTACACAAAAAAGCAGTCCCAATTGCAAGGCGCTTGTGTTTTTAGTGCCTCCAATGAAAAGAAGAAAAATATAGAAGATTGTCGACTAGCGAGTGGTTAATGTAAAGGATGGATGGGAGAAGACATTTTAACCACATCAACATACAGATACACATGCCAGAAACAACAGAGATCCAAGTGTCCCTATCTTCTCGTCATGGTCTCCAATAGGCAAAAAAAAATTCAACAGTTCTACCAAATGTGTTTTCTAGGCATGTAATATAGGACATTCCACATCTTTTACAGCTCAGACAATAGACAGAAAAGCCTATAGTTCTCCAGGGGCATATTTAAGGGATGAGAATGTTCTGCCAAGGATGTTTTCTTTTCAATAGCAGCAGTAGCTTAAGACCAAACACTTCAACCCAAATGTTTCAAACTCATGCCCATTGTTATGTGTCTTTCCTATCTGCGTCCTTGTTGTAAGTCCAGCTTTGCAACAGACAATTACAAAAACAGTAACACAGCGCATGAACGTGCACACATCCAAATAACTTTAACAGCTCTAGCTGGAACAGAATGCAAGAAATTCCAGCGTTTCGCTGATAGTCTGGGAGGCAGTCACAGCAGATTTAAAAAGGCGGTGAAGAGCAATCCATCAAATGCAGGTGGTGCCTCAGCACCACCATTGTTGATATTATTGGTCAAACCTCTGGTGTGGATACGCGACCACGCAATGTGAGAGAGAAGGCTGCAGCATCGTTCCAGACAGTGGACAGTGCATTTCTGAACATCGTGACCTTCAACACTATGAGCAATAAACCAAGAGGAAGTGACAATAAACATGATCAGGCAATGATGCTTTTCGTCAGAAATACGTAAGAGAGAAGATAACTTATCAACACAGCTCATATATTTTTAAATGAAAATGTCAGGATGTAGCCTCAAGACAAAAAGAGCGCTGAAATTTTTGATCATTCTAGCAATTACACTGTAAGAAGTACTTTAGTAAATAAAAAATTATAAATCTTCAATTTTTTCAATTACATTTATTACAGTAATTATGTGTGCAACACTGACAATGTTCAACAAATACTTTGTGTGGGCTCATTTTCAGCAAGTTACCTGCAAGATATCTGACTTTTCTAGTGTTTCAGTGACTTGATACATTATCTGGAAAAGGCCCAACGCTGATTACTTGGGAGGATTATCTTCACTGAGCAGACACACCTTGGTCAATGTATCATTTCCTGCCCATTAACGACGCATACTTAGACAAGGGCAGTGGTCTGCGGGGCGGCAACAGCTGTTAACCCACCCTGGCTTTGCCTGAGTTTGATTTGTTGCAGGTGGACACAGGAAAGTTGTATTTGTAGGTCATTTATACTTTATTTCGAAGGCTCAGCATCACAGCAGTGCGTTCTGGCTCCAGCTGTGCCTGCTGCTTCACTCGGTAGCAGTCAGCCCCAATCAGATATCAAAACACAGCCATGAGGAAACACACATAAACAACAGATTTTTTTAAATGCAAAATCCACTGATTATGTTTGGTCACTTAAATGATGTAGTTGCGTGGTATAGGCAAAGAGAGATGCTGGTCCAAGCGGGCGTTTTTCTCTGGTGCGCCACAGGGTGCTCTATCTCTTCATCCTTCCATCCTTCCTCCTCCACTGCAGAGGCAGCACAAGGCCACCGAAGATTGGAGGTAAAGTGACGTCCTCTGGTTTATCCTCCCTGAAAGCCTTCGCATGCTCTCAGTTCCACATGAGGGATTTGATGAAAGCCGTTTGTCAGTATGCCACTTAATTATCAGCAGGAGCGTTTGATGCCATCCTCTGACAACGGCTCACAGCAGCCTGCCGACTCCAGTGCCCGCTAACGACGAAGAACCGACTGCATCTGCTAATGGGGGTGGGCCGGTCCTAACTGTCCACTTGGCAGATAAGTTTACTGGTGACACAGAAAAAGGTTCTGGTAGATTTATGTACTGCCTCGGTGAGGTTAAGTAGCAGGTTTTGCATTTGAAATATGAAGCTTAGAAGCCAAGATGCAAAACAGACCGATAGTGAGGAAAAAATAAGACATTTGACCTTTTGTATTTCTTGCATGTCGGCACAAGATTATGGAGGTTATGCTACTGATAAATATGTGCATTTCTATCAGACCACATACGAAAATTTGAGTGTTTATACATATTATTCAAACTATGAATAATATGTATATACCTTTACTATATTTATATAGATTAAAAAAAAAAAAAGACAATATTAACGAGCACTCTTCAGGTAAGCATGAAAAGATTTTTTTTTATAAAAAATGCCATGACATTCATTCATTCTTCATTGCAATCTCTAAATAAACCTTTTTTTCAAAACAAAATTAAATTTTTTAAAACACTTTTATTTTCCTTTTATTTCTATGAAATTGATTTTCTCCTGAAAAAGATTCACAGACCTACCCTTCAGTCCATTAGCCAAGTTAATGCAAAGCTGCCAGAGTTGCTGACCCATTAATAATACATAGCAGCGGTCAAAAGAGGCCAGACACCTCCATGCAACCTTTCATCCCTCTACACAGCCACATTAATGGTCTAATTCAGAAGCAATTAACTGGTGGGGAGAGGATGTGGCCTTGCGGCTTGGTGGAGCACAGTCTGAAGGGCTTCCAGCCAGGGTTTGGAATATAATCACCGTCCGCACACACGGGAACATACGTGCACATATACACACAAAAACAATTTACATACTACTGGTAAGGGGCCAAAATATTGTCGGTTAAAAAAAAAAGGAAAGGAAAAGGAATAGGAAGATCTGTTTTTTAAAATTGTGTTTTTGTTTCATTGTGCTATAATGTGTACACATTTATGAAGCTGCTCTTTACATTTTATTATACTCTGTACAATGACAATAAAGGCATTCTCTTCTAATTTATTTCCCTCTGACAATGCTATTTGTAGAGAGGCTTACTGTATATAAAGTAGCTGTTACTAATACACACTTGTGGGATACACAGTTCTGTCTGTTTAATGTGGTAAAGATATAATCCTCATCCTCAAAAGCAGAGTTAAAATATAATTGTTTTCCAAGCATTTCATTATTGTGACTGACTTTGACATAGTATGCTTGGACGTTTTCCGTCACTGTCACTTCAACAGCAGCACCACTTTCCCTTGGAGGACCTCCCTAATGGAAAATCTGTAACTGACAACCAAATGTGAAATGCTTATTCCGGAACACGTTTCTTTTTCTTTTTTATTTCCTCATATTTGCCCATTACAGCAAGTTTCTCTTTAATAATGCGGCTGCAGAAATGTTCTTTAAAAATCTGACATTGACAAATGAGCAATTACAGGAGCTGTATTCATGTGTCACGTCTGTGGCCGGCACGACCCTCGATTAGCCCCGCTGATGCTGAATGCCAGACGCGAGCGCCGAGCCTGTCAACGCAGCCGCCTTGGAAGGTGGCGTGCTTTGTTCTGGCGTGTCATCCATCACCGTTTCCACTTGACTGCCGCAGCCGTGTCACTGTCCCTCTCACAGACCACTGACCCCACTGAGGACACGCAGGCACTGGTCAAAAATCTCTCTGGGATCGGTGACGAGCAGACAAGAGGAAGGAAAAAAGCCCTCCGTTATCTTTACAGCAGGGACATCTTAATCAATACCAGTCATTTCATGCAGGGTGGCAGCAACATCTTGGCTGCTCCCCTTGCTTTTCATAAAGGACAGAACGTTAAAGCGATTACCAAGAAGAGGCAGACACTGAGAGGGGTTAGATAACTGCCAGAGAACACAGGCTGGATGAAATGCGACAGCATCAGCCAGCCGTGCAGATTTTATTGACAGTGAGAGGACGAGGGTGATTCTGTCGTCTACACCAACTGTGGGATGTAAAGGAATCTGGATCTGCTGCATGTCGGCGTGGCTGAGCTCCCAGTCATTTGAACTAGATACTCAGCGGAGGCTTTAACACAGCTGAGCTTCAGCCCTTTGACCCGTTCAGCAGTCCCAAGCTACTGTAGATGTTTTTAACAATTCCTCTCCAGCCTCGGCTAATGAGCCCGCCAGCCTCTTTCCCTTTCATTTAAAAAGGGAATCTCTGCCCGTAAAACACAAGGCTGCTGGATGAATTAATTGCACACTTCACAGGAGGCGAGCGTTCTTCAGGGAACATAGACAACCTTAATTATGGATATTATTAATTACCTTATATAAAAAAGGCAAGAGGTAAAATTCATCAATCCTCTTTGCTAAAGACGGTTTCTGCTGTTACTCCCTACAACGCTGTTACATGTCCAAAAGCTTTTTCTAGTGGGGAAGCCTGATGACCCATGACTGGGCTGCACTGTGTAAAGGCAGGAACACCTTTTTCTCAAGCATTTTCTCCCAAAATCCCATTTTATTTGATTCTCCTTATGAGGAAAATCAGGCATTTAGGAGACCAGGTTGATGATTCGAACTGATCATCTTTGTTACAGTCACAGTCCAAAAAAGGCCGCAGGATTTCTGAGACCTCGACCTTTCGGTTTCAGCTGAAGGAAACTCCCAAGCAACACCAACTAATAAATAGCTTCTTCGGGGCCTCTGAGTCTGTGGCTAGAAATGAGCCTGACTAGAAAAGCATGCAGAGATCAGTGGCCTATCACTGCTCCTATTAACAACAGAAATGAGTCTTGGAAGAAACAAGTGGCAGATTTACCAGACCTCTGGAGGTCAATGGATCAATTGATCAATCTGTTTAACAGCTTTTAGAACCAGCTGCAAAGCCAGAAAAGCTTTCAGGGTTAATGACAGAAAACTGTAACAGAATGCATAAATAAATATTTGCTAAGACTCTACAAGATTGTCAAAAAGCAGCTACAGTTTCAAGTCGTACTGAAGCCAACATTTCTGTACGGGCCTGCACGCCACAAGAGGACGAGATAGAATCCTGAGGCCTTTTATGTTCTGCACTGAAGTCAGCACTTCACTCAGAGAAGTGTGGGGACAGCAGCTCTTGCCAAAATGTATCTGTGCCAAGGCCTGCCAGCCTGCTCTCCCGCCCACTCTTAGGGCCAGCGCGTGAGCGGTGGGGCGCCAGTAGGCGGGTGCAAGGTAAGGCTGGTGGGCGGGTGGCCAGGCTGGAGCTTCCTGACATGGGAACCCGCCTCACAGCAGGATCAAACTGGCTGCCAAGTGAATCACTACCTCTCCCACCACCTGACAGTGGAAGCATGGGCCAGCATGCAGCCACTTATGCTCTTCTAAATTTATGATGGGATCCGGGAAAAGGCAAAAGTGAGAAAAATCGCCTGACGCTCAGCCAAGGTTCGTATGACACGAAACAATCATAATGAATGATCATTTAACTAGTGGGGAGTGCAGAACCTACAAATGCCCACACTTGCTTTGCGAATCTTGCGATGTAATGAGACGAGCTAAAAAAAAATAAAAAAGATGAAAGCATGGCAGCAAAGTCATTTACCACTTGGAGATTTCGGGACTTGCAAACCAATGCTTGGGCTATGAGATAGGGGAAGGAGCATAAATTCTCATACCTGACCAATCTTATTCAAATCAGCCACTGGAGTGGGGATTTTCTGAGCCCTGGCTAGCCAGTCGCCAGTCAGAAGCAGGAACATTATCTCCAGAGTAAATAATGTCCTGAAGGACCAGCAGCTACTCAGACTGCTACTTAAAAAATAGAAAACGGCTCCAGGCTGTTATTACTAAACCTCAGATCCAGTTGGAGTTGAACCTTTGATCTGTTTAAGGTTCAGTGTATTTGCATTTCATAATGAGATCAAAGACAGGTCCGGGGCTCTCGCTGAAGGCTTTGTGGCCCGTCTCAGCAAACGGACGATTTAGCGAGCAGAGCTCTGGCTGTGCTAACAAGATCATGTAGGAGCTACGAAACACAGCAAAACTGCTGTGAGACAAATGAACTGTAGTACACACAATCTTCCAGCAATTCTTCCCTTCTGTATCCAGGAGCAAGAAGTACATAATAACTGCAACAACATTAGGAGCAAGGCAGTTCAGTAACACTCTCCGCATTTCAAGCATTTCCTTCCAACTCTTTTGGAAACTGATCCACATTTTCTTTGGCATTCTTTACCAGGAGGAAATGGATAGGGAGGATTCACACACCTCGCAAGAAGGAAGCTCCTACAGAGCCAGATGAAAACACATCACCATACAAACACCTGCGTTATTTCCTGACTGCTTCGTGGGAGCTACCAGTGCTGTCCGACATTAAGAGCGGTGGCAGAGGATGACGGGGGGAATACCCGCTCCCCTGCAGCCTTCTTCAATGCCACGTGGCAGCAGACAACTATGCAAAGTTTCTCTGAGAAATTCACCGCAAAAGGCTGATGACTGCACGCAAGACATCTGTGAAGAACATGAGTTGCAAACCAAGACAAGCTGTTATTCTCTTCATTTTATAAGACAACAACTGTGCAGCCTTTGAGATGCAGCAGCTCCGCTTGCAACTAACTAACTCTTAATTGCTAAAAAGGACTAAGATTTGCAACTAAGAATGCCCAGAATGATCTGAATGAGGTAAAAACCCTCATTGAGCTGGAGAAAGCGTTAACCCATTTTATGGCTTGCTACAATAATACCATGCATGCATGTGTGGAGTCCCAAATTCCTGCAACTGCCATCTCCTGGGGAAGAGAGAGAGCGATGACTGCATTCGACCTACATTCGCCCCACCCTGGAGTCAGGCCTTCCAACTAATTACACACATAAACTTTCATTCGCAGTCACATCGTAGGTGCCCTCATGCGTGAATGACAGGATTCCACAGCGGTGTCATGGTTATGGTTTTTTTTTTTTTTTAATATTGCTACAATCGCTGGTAATTATGGGTAAAAACTATCTGTTGTGTTTTGGACTGGTCTGATGAAAATAAACTTGGATTACAGCTTTGGTTCATTCAGGCATAATTACAAAAAGTACAATATTGGCCTTTATTCGCATTAAATCTAACCTGAAATAAATTAAACAATTATCTGGACTTTTTTTGCATTCTCCGGAAATAGCAATTACTGGGTAAACACCCTAATAACAAGAACTGACGCAGGATTCAGCCGACGAGTGCACGTTCAAACCACCTTTGCACTGTTTCCTGTGCTGTTGCGCATCCTGGTTACACTGATGTGGTTTTTCACACTCATCAACGTCAGGGGTATTTCTACTGTGGCGGCTCTTATTCAGGCCAAAATGAGTAACACTTTGAAGGATTTGGCTGAACTGTAGAAAAGAAACAATGATGCCTTAATGTATAATCGAGTTTTACAGTAAAAACAGCCTTTCATTTACATCACCGTAACCTGAAAAGAACCACCGGGTTTCGACTAGTTCATCACTGTGACATCAATTATAATAAAAAAATTAAAGCCCCAACAGAGTTAATTAATAAAGAAATTTTTTAAATGTATTAAAATAAAAGACCAAAGTAATACAGGATGGATTATTCTAATCCCAGTGAAATGAGTAGCATTCATTTTATATATACTGCACTTTCAGGAGCTCTCATTACTGACAAACACTTTCTGATCCACCCTGTGTTTCTAAACATTTCAAATTTAACTGACATTGTCTGACATCAGCAAGTATTACATTCTTTCAGTCGGCTCATAACGATCCAAGAGCTTTTTGCATAAACATGCTTTACTACCTTGCTTATGACATGATAATGCTGCGTCTCAACTCAGCCCTCTGTCAACAGTGGAAGTCTGAATTTTATTTTTGCTATATCTCCGTGAAACTGTAGATCAGACAATATGCTAAAGCTCATCCCTGCTGGCAATGCAATTATGTCTTGTGCCACTAACTCTAAAAAGATACATAAAAAGCCGCATCCAAATTAAAGTGTTAAACATTCAGAAGGGTCAGACGGATACATCCTCACAGCTATGAGCAATGTTCAAATCTGTAAAAGTCATTACATCCTGAGCTATTTGTCAACTGTATTTATATTAGTACACAGCGGATAAATGGAAATCAGGAATGATCAAGGTAAGGAAAAGGGAACTAGGGTTGCAAAACAAATCAGTCCAAAAGCTGAATTCAGACCATTTATATTAACATTCGTGGTATCTTCATCTCTTTCCCTCACACACACACACACACACACACACACACACACGCACACACACGCACACACGCACGTGTATGTAAACCAGATCTTGTCAGCAGAGGAAATGGGATTCATACATCTTGTCTGGCTGCAATAAAGCAGTGTCTAAGATTCTATTTCCAATAAACGTCAACTGATTGGAAAACTCATTCTAATATCAATTTCCATCTGGGCCCTTTAAAAGGCAATCAGCATAGCTTCATCTCAGTATATCATGTGCTCCTTGAGATGATGACACAGCACTGGTGCACTTCTACTGCATAATAGCCTTCTCCTATCAAGGCATCTGCAGTGAATAATACCGCCCATGAATGGGCCATTTAGTCTGTTTTCACACAGACAGAGACCACGTCGCTGAATATTAATCTAACATTTTACACTTCATATGGCTCTCTCGTGGCTGCACCATATTTCATTCAGAAGAACAGGGCACTCAGTGTGATTTGGGGCACTCTTAGTTATTTTCTCAGCTTCCTCAGAAGTGACAAGAGTGATTACAAGTGGCAACTTGATGTAATAAGCCCATGTTACCTCCTAAACGCACAAACATATTACTACCGTGCATTTGAGAATTTACAATTCTCTAGATGCCATCTCGTGAGGTTGGCGTCTTTTTCCGCTTACCTTCCAGCCACTCCCTGCCTCCCTGTAGTAAGGAAAGTTGTCACAGATCCACTGATAGATCTCACTCAGTGTCATCTTCTTCTTTGGCGAGCTGTTGATAGCAAATGTGATGAGGCTGGCATAGCTGTATGGTGGTTTGCCGTCTTTGTGCTGCTGCACCTCTTCCTGGTCCAACGTGGTGTTAGGATCCAGTAGACTGCTTTTCTTGCCCATGCCTTGCCCGTGGGCACTCTGGGCGTCTTTGCGGATGGCTGCTTGCATGGTCAACTGCGGTAGCCAGTCCATAGAGGTCAGGCTACTCTCCAGCTCCGACGTCATGGTAACTGCAGGTGGGGTAAGGGGGGGGGAATGGGACAGAGGTGGAGCTGACAGCGGCTGGTGTTGGAGTTTGCTGGCTGATGGAGAGCCAGCCAGGTGTGGAATAATAAACCAACAGGAGTGGAAGGGTGAGAATGAAGTCCCTCAGCTCAAGACATCAGCATAACATCTTCTGCCGTTCAACACTGTGGAGGGAAGAAACAGACAGGTCTTCGTTAGCTACTCGTCACTGAATCAACATTACTGTTGTTATGTACGATATCTACTGTAGAGGACAAAGGCAAGGAAAGACAACTGAACTGTTTGACCAGAATTCAAAATCCGCTGCCTTTCTGAAGCATGTTTATATTCCTAACAAGCCCACCACTTTCTCCACCACTTGCTGTTCTCAAAGCTGACTCATAGCTGGAAATCCATCTGCATGCAGTGAGAGTGTATGCCAGCCAATTGTTTTCACAACTGCCAGCCAAATGGGGGAATGGCTCAGGAGGAATTCCAACTCTCTTGAGGGTTGTAAACCCCTTCTCCTTTTTCTTCCTTGCCAGCCAGCTTGCCTGCCTCAACCCCTATCCTCCCCCAAATGGAGCCCCTGCCGTAAACAAGCACACCAGTGTCATTTTGCAAACTGTCTTCATGTCTTCATGTCAGCTGTACGGGGCAGAAAGCGGCAGCTCGCAACCGCCTGTCTGTCTGCATCTACTGGCACGCTGCCCTGCCCGTCCAAAAATAGAGGGCCTCGGGTTACAACGCTAGGTGAACATGAGCGTCTGAAAAAGGGAGCAGGGTGACAGTGCAATCTGGCCGTGGATGAGGGGAGTGGGGGGGAACCAGGCAGGGGACTGAGAAATCCTCACCAAGTTGCGGGATTTTTCTCTTGAATAAGCATGCTTGCACAAGTATGTTTTTGTCGTCAGAGCATATGGGAGTCTGAATGTGCACTAGGGCTGAAAATAAATACAATCTTGACAGCACTCAGTAGGTCAAACGCAGAATTTTTTTACAACAGCATGGAGCTGCAGGGGGGGATTCTAGCCAGTTGTCATTTAAGCCAAATTCTTTCTCTGACACAATATATACAAGAACTGGGGCAGTATGGCTAGACGACTGTGGGACCTTCAGGGATACAGAGATATTCAGGAATAAAAGTCTGAATCTGCAGTTGCTGGTAATAGATTTCCATCAGCAGAGGTTCCCAAGTGTCCACTGGTCAATGCACTTTCCCTGAGGATAGATGAGCAGAAGTAGTAGATAAAGCCAACTAGTCCAAACAGAATTCTAATTTACACCTGTGTATACACCTGTGTCTGTGCCTGTGACAACAGATATTACATAGTAACGCCATTATGACGGAACTACAGTTTAAGTCTCCAAACACATTGTCAAGCGATCTATACCCCCTCGACACACACATATTCACATTGTAAGCTTGACTCAGTCTATGGATCATAGTCTGGGAACAGAACAGACACTGGTTTTCCCTCTGAGCAAAGCCTATTTTTGGCTTCACAACTAAACTCCTGCACCTTTTTAGCAGTGGGGAAATGACATGCGAGAGCTTCACTTTGGTCTCATAAAACTGCACCACACATATGCTGACACAGGACAAATCTCTCTGAACTACGGAGCAGACAGGAGCCAGATGTGAACCCAAAACTCACACTAGGCAGTATGAGCTGTGCTATGCAAATCCTACAAATTCACTATTGGTTAAAATGGGATGGCTCAAAGTAATGAATTTCAAAAAGAAAATAATTGTGGTGCAGATCTCTGAACCGTGGTGATTGGTTAAAACAGAGGGTTCAGGCATTACTCAACTGGGACCTGGATAGTTGTCAAAAATGGGGGCAGTGAGTTTATCATTCACACACTGTTAGTATTCACTTAGAGGAATAAAAGCATAGAGTTTAGAAGTAACCCTTGATAAATGTGGATATACCCAAGTCCGATCACCTTTCATGGACTCATGAGCAGTGCATGTACCTATTGCTGGCTGTTTATTTACAGTCATGTTGCCTGCAGACTGGAGGCAAACTATATTTAATGGGAAAAAATAGGAAAACAAAATAATAAAGTTTGTGGCAACTTTTCACTCCAGGCAGTGGCTGAACTAACTTCAAACACAGACGCACACACGCGCACACATGCACACTTACACACACCTACTGTTGCTCACAGTTCTATGAGCGATGTAGCACTCTTGGTAACCATCTAAGTAAACACAATATAAAACTGTCACAGAATCAAACTCCACAAAAAAATGGTCTCTAAATAGGATATAGAACATAATTTTAAATTCACCACCTTTGTAATTTTTTCCAATTGCCTGAAAGTACACTAGCTCTGACTAATTATATCTATCTATCTATCTATCTGTCTAGATATATATATACATATATATATATATATATATATATATATACGTATATATCAAATTGATTTAGGTTCACCTCAGTATCAATATATTGAATTTCAAATAATTTTATTAAATGCAGTTGCCTAGGTTACAGTACGCTTATTTGTTTTAGCTTGATGAAACAGGGCTCTGACGTATCTCCGCGGCCAAACGTTCTGATAAATGAGCAGATATGTTGAGTGGCTTCCAACAGGTGAGTCAGCCTAATGGTGGTGAACGAATTCTCCTTACCAACAAGACAAACACACCTTTTCTGCACTCTGTACCTGAAATCAAGTTGACTTATGGGCACCAAATAACCGTATTTTCTTTTTAAACAGCAGCCCACTGAAATATAAAGCAATTTGGAGA
>CAAE01014979.1:2750647-2814473 GCA_000180735.1 Tetraodon nigroviridis
TTACTTTTCCTTCACTTTTCATTGTTCGTAGAATGGAAAAAGGCAAAAGGCTGATGTTTATATGTTTATCCTGGCCTTGCACCAGAACTTGAAACCCTGACTAGCACACACTTAGTGCTGATGGTGCTTAAAGCTTTTAAAGCTTTGGTGGAACAAAAGAAACCCTTCCTGCAGAGTCGTCAAATCACTACATACTTATTTATGGTTCTGTTTTTTTCACTTAAACTCATCAAGTGGGCCAGTGGGTTTTTTTCCTGGTCTAATTTTTTTTCCTCATACAGTTGCAGTCAATTACACATCGTCTATGCCAGGTTAGCGTGATGGCTAAGCAAAGTTTAGTTTGCACATCAAAAATTCACACAGAATATGCAGACAACTTTAATTTAGGTTTTCGCATAAAGATATAATGTCAACATGGCGTAGTGTTATTGACCGAACTTAATTGTCACTCACATAAAAGCACATGCTCCAAAAGGCAGATGTGGAAGTCAAAGGAGAGTTGAAGAAAGAAGCCTGAAAAAACTCCAATCAGCTGTTGGATTTAGGCAGCTCTGCTAAGACACCAGGAATTATCAGTATTTGTATTAGCTAATAAATTCCTTGGGAATCGTCCAGAAGTCTTCCACAGCAGTTTGGAAGCAGCTTGGTTTTCTTCCAGGGAAGAGAAGAGTGAAACATGAATCTGAGGCCTTTCACCGTACGCCAAGACTAGAATTTTAGTCTCGTCAGAAATGGAAATTTTTTTTAGTGTTTATACATGTTCTTCATATTCTTTTGCATAGCCAATATAGTTTCAAATGTATTTAGTTTCCTGGAGACAATGTTACTATTTTTCTGGGTGTGGTGGATGAACAGGGGGTGTAGTAGCAAATCATTGTTGGCTTTAGCTTTGCAGTCAAAATAGCTTTAGGCAAAAAAATGATTTATTCTTGTGTAGTTACTACCTACCAAATCATCCAAAACAGATCATCACAAAATCCCGGGGATTTGGCGTACCAAATGGAAGACAAAGAAGTTAGATCTAGACTGAAAAGATTTGAACTTTTGCTATTTAACTGAGTGTATCCTATAATAATGATTTTTACTTTCCTAGTCTGCTGAAGAAAGGGTTAAAGAAAAATAACAATGCTGATCTTAGCAGGATTTGGAGTAGCTAACAACGTGTGTGGCAGCCAAAAATGAAATAAAAGCAAGAATCATTTAATGCTGAAACATGTCTAAAACATAAACTCTGATTGCATTTTGACAAAGCTATTTATATCAGCTAAAACCATTATCCCGAACATGTAAGAAAGAGCATGTGACTACTATATTCTCATTAAAAAAAACAAAAATTCTTTCATGTTTTTAGGTTTTTAAATCTGTGAATTCTCAACATAACATGAGGGGGCACCAGCCTGCTGTAGGGGGTCTACAATACCCAAAGCCATACTTTAAATCAGGGCAGCAAATACGGTAAATACATCATTTTTTGGGAACTGAAAAAAAAAAATTATTTTATTTAGTCATAAGTCATTTACAGCCTGATTCAACAACATAAGAAAAAAACAAGATATGGAGAACTACATAGAGACCACGCAAACTAACTGGGGCGGTAGCAGTTGCATCATAGTGAAAGTCAAACACCTTGTTGGAACGATGCGTGTTGGGCTAGAGTGTAAGAATTAAAAATACAATAATCTAATTATCGCATCTTTGCTCCTTGAACCTAAATCATGGGACACGTTATAGAAACCGGCTTTCTTGGTTATCTAAGGGTGAAGGAGGACGCAAGTCAGAGGGGAGGAAGAAGCCGAAGACGATTGGGAAACAGCCAGTGGCGTTTCCAATAAGGAACTCTTACCGCAGAGGAGGGGAGCGTGTGTAGGCTGCTGACATTTTACTTTACTTGGCCCACCATTGGCTGCTCTGATCGCGCTTAAAACTTGTGAAATACCGTAGTTTACTTTGACAATGACTGTAACATGAACGTACGTCAGCAGAACAGCTAATCAGGAGCAGTCACTCTCATCCTACCACACAAGACTGTGACTCACCCTGGAACTAAAACACTTGATTTCAGTCTGAAAAAGACAGTGGTGTTTTCCTCAGGCTAGTATTTGGTCACATATATTGCCTGTGAAAACCTTCTGGACTGAATATATCAGACAAAACCTTTATTACTAACAAACTGTTGCAAGTTTGTACCATCCACCGAGTACAAGGTCAGTTTCTGAAATGGAACTAATTAAATTGTGGAATGGCTCAGGAGTAATGATGTAAGATTTTCACCATCCTCGGGGCTATCCTTTTTTTTTTTTGTTTTGAGGAGATTCTTGTCTATTTTTCTCTTTCTAGTGGTGTACCTCCTTTTAACAAGTTTTGAGGGGGAAAAATACCAAGAACTTTCTGCTGATGCTCACAGAGGACACTTCATTCTCATTTGTCTAATCTCTGGTTCAGACTGTGTTAGTTCCTAACATAACGATTAGTTCCTTTCCTAACACAGACCCAACTCCTGCTCCATTTGTCGTATCCATATAACGATTAAGTGCCTGCAGCATATACGCGCGGCATTTGTGGTGTTTAAAAGCTGATCGGAGGTCTTGAGTGTTTCGCATTAGATGAATGCAGAAGCCGCAGCCTCCCTGCACTGATGTGGGATCAGATTGGGTATTAATAAATAAAGAGCACAGCTGGCTGATAGGTGAAGTAATGAGGTTTATGACAAACCTCATGACCTGCTGTCTGTGTAACGAGGAGATCCTCCTGCTGGACCTCAGCACACGTTTCGCTGGGTTCTCTCACTTTCATCCTCACTTCCTGCACAGATGTAAAATGAATTTAATATGACTAGGAGTATAAAAAATATATCAATCAACACAAATATATCTTTTTCTAATTTTCACTTTCACCAGAACCAAGAACTATTCCTGGTTGTCTGGACTAAATCCAAACACCGTGCTTGTGTTAATGCCAAACTTTATAGAGGTAAAAGGTATTTAAAGAGGCGCCATCTGCATTACCATGATGTTGAACTAAGCAGGGTTGGATTTGAGAGGAAGGAGCTCCCGTCACTCTCAACTCTCCTGATATTACTGTCTCCTTATACCCCGAAAACGACTGCTCTGGTATCTCGACAGGGCTCTCGTCAGTGTTTCACCCCTTTCATTTCTCCGCTTTAAATCAGTGAATTTATCCCACCCAGACTACCACCAGCACACCGGCTGTGCTCATTACGGCAGATTTGCATGTCTGCTCCAGAACAGTGTGAGAGGAGATGAAACAAGTCCCAGTGGCTGCTGCTGCTGCTGCTGCTGCTGCACAGCTTCCATCGTGTGTCAGAAACAGCTCCACCTTGGGCCCGCATACAGCCAGCAAACATAGCTACCAGTGTGTGTTTGCCCCATTTAAACTAGGGTTGTTTTAAAAAAAAAAAATAAAAGAATTCCAAAAGAACACTTGCTAAGAACAGACACATTATCTTTACTTCGAGTGGTGGTGTTTTTGTTTTTTTGTGTGTTTTTTTTATGCAAATGTGAAAATCTACATTCTGAAATTTCTGGTAGTACCATCTGTGCCACCATAACTAAAATGAATCTGAAACAGAAACAGGCTCATTTTACACCTGAAACGCTTTTCCCCTTCAAATGGGATGGAAGTAGTACTTTACATAGTACGCTAACCCTATATATACGCAGCTTGTTTTTTTCTTAGATTTTTTTAACATAAATTCTTATATTTTATCAATCCACTGGGACCAATAGATGAATGATAGTTTACTCGTCAGAAACTAAGAAAGATTAAAAATAACTTAAAAAAACTTCTGTCAAAAGGCTTCCAAATTTTCCTTCTCTTTAAAACAGCACACAGTTCAACAGTTTTAACGGCTTTGACTGGATATTGTGTAATTAAATGCACTTTGAATTAAAATCAAACGAATCCATAAACGTCAGACATGGTGCTGGCATCGTTGAAGTCCAAAATAAAATTGGTTGTAACTTAAATGTTACAACCTGAACTTTTGTCTGAAACACAACATGGCATTTAATCTTTCTGTGGCCATTAGGAAGGGGTGTGATTCCCCTTGTTCTTCCAGCTGCAAAATCCCTTTAAATGTCCTTCAGCAGCGACAGCTGCGGTGATTACAGCGTGACCAAAATATTGCGCATTAATTGGTAATAATAGATTTTGAATCGTCTGAGACCTGAAACTCTCCCTCTTGGATCAGTTCCATTTACCTAGTGAAATACTGGATCTCTCAACCGAGCGTGTAGCTGAAAGTGAGGAAGGTCCATGCTTGGTCGTGTTGTGCCGTCGAGCACAAACAGGAAATTATTGGAAAACCTAAAACAAAATGAAAGGTTTTAGAGAGAACGATTTTCCAAACAGTTGTGATAAGATATAAACCCGAGCACCGATGAGCTTAATCCAAAAACTAGTCTTCCAGAGACCAGAGCTGTACAGGCTTGGTTGTGACTGAATACACCAGCAGCTGCCCTTCACCTGGCCTTTTAGAGCAAACGCTGACTTCTGCATCTTGATAAAAGGGAAACTAGAAAGGAAGTGAAGGCATGGTTCTTCTAGAGGAAGCCAACTAAGTGACTGAACACACACCCTGGGGTAGGCATGCTGGGCGGTGGATGGGCGGGGGGGGGTTCCAGAAGGTCAAGCAAAGCGGGGCCGATCGTGTCAAGACGAAGGCAGCGGACTAAAACAAAAGTGACATATCAAAGTGAGTCCGTTTTGTAGACAGGGAGCCAAGGCGCCACATTCAGTGGCACAGCTCGTCTCTGCTTCAATTAGAAACGAGAGATAAAATGAACCAATTAGCCGTTAGAGTGGAAATCTGATCCACTGGAAAGTCTGAGCTCTCTAAACAAGGAGTTTCCTACCATCCTTGTTTGCTTCTTGAACGGTACCAACTTCATAATTTGGATAATATTTAAGTTTAGGTAGTTTACACAAACAAAGAGGGAAAAAACACAAGACTATTATTCTCAGTAGATAGTGACTCTGCCCTGAAGCCCCTACAGATGATTTATGGACATAATTGCCATGTCTACATGTAGAAACCTTTACCCCACAACCTGGGAACATGCTAGAGAATCACCGTTTTATGAAAGTCCATAAGTGACTTATACTTTTAAATTAGCTCTATAAAAAAAGCAAAGTTGCCTTAGCCTCAGTTTCTTTCTAATGAGATTTCCAAGCTCAGTCTTTTACTATGTATATTCTTTTATAATAAAGGAAATCCTCGGAGGTCGCTGCCATGCTGATGCAGCTTTTACGCGCTTAATTCCACAAATAATTGTGCATTAGCTCCATTTTAATTGACTTATTTAGTGCCTGTATTACGTTGCACAAAACAAAAACGTGATACTCCTTTAAGACTTTGAAAACGAGGTCAGTCAGCCTCGCGTGAGTCATAGATTTTGGCTGGGGCCCAAAGAGGACAGGTATGTACCTAGAGTGTTAGAGCTGATTGGAAAGTAATACTCATTACATTTTCATCAGTACCTTCACAAGTTTGCTCACAAATCTGCAAGTTGTTGAGGAAGGGATACTTTTGAAATGCTGCTGTATGTGTCAAACCAAAACTCTACCCCTGATTATACCACGAAGAACCATATTAGACGGATAACTGCACCATAAATTTACACATTTTTATATATTGTGACTTGGCCTCCTGATGTTAATGTACACCTAAATGCATGCAAAACCCCCTCCAGTCTATTTTATTCCACGATATAAGTTTCCTTCAGCAAAGCAGAGACTGATTTGTCACTCTGCAGATGCAGCCAAGACCCCGGGCTTCCCTCCAAGGGCCGCGGCACCTCGGCAGAGTGGCTATGCTGCAGGGTCAGAGCAGGGCGTCAAAGGCTGTGACTCAGCCTGGAGAAAGATTTTAGTCACAGAACCACCTGAGGACAATTACATTTCGATTTGGCAATGATGTGTACAACCGGGCCCTGCGAACGACACACACACACACAGACGCACACACACACACACACATTCCTAAGGTTGTTTTACATTGGAGACCAAGGCTCAGACCAGAGCACAGCTGGACTCAAAATCTGAAATTGTCTTATTCGGGTGGACTCAGGCATCCTGGTCTACAGGAGATGTGTATTTGACCGTGACTGTGCTGAAATCAGGAAGTTTGCTCACAAGCTGCAGTAAGTAATGAAACACATAAAAAAGTTTTTAACATCCGTTTCCGTGTGCATATGTCCTGGGCGATTTCCTCTGACCTCTGTGGTACATCTAAAAGCCTGAGAGTCAAAAATATCCACAAAAGCTATGGTTGCTAATTCTTTTGAGTTACAAATCATTGCCTGCTGAGGAGCTATGAGCCTTGACCAGGCTACCGACAATGGTGGGAAGGTGAAGGCACACCACAGGAGAAAAGTGGAGGAGGGACCAACCACGCTGGCACCAAACAATCACTTTCAATGTGAAAACTTTCAGAGTTCCATTGAGGAACTGGCACAGACCACATCCTCTTACCAACGAACCCCTCCTCCAGCTAACCTCACCGCCCTCTCATTCATCCACCCTCAGGGAGAGGCATGCAGACCAGAGGAAGTATGACTCATCTAAGTAATAAGATGCATTCTTCGGAATTCTCTACAGACGCTTTGTTTGCTAACTGAAGAACACGGGGGACGCTGGTGCAGAGAGAAATCAAGTTATTTATTTATTTATTAATTTAATATACAAACTCCAAAGGTTATGTTAGAGGAGAAAATAAGATGAGATGGGAATGGTGGGGCATGGGGGGGGCACCATTGTGTTGGGTCCCTGATTCATACAGAACCACATTTCCTTCATCTCTAGAGATTCTTTGGCTTCTGTTAGGGGTTTTCTGAATCACAGACGAAGATTCCACGAACCAAATTTAGGGCTAATATTGCTACCTTATGACAAAAGTCAGAAAAATTGAAATTTGAGGGTGCAGATTATGCCATAGCAGAAAGGGGAACTAATGGAGATCTCCAACACAACCAGCACTCTCTGCATCTACAATTAGCACTAGCCCTGTGAATCATAAACTGGAAACACCACCTCACGAGTTCCAACTTTGACATAGAGCTATTTCTGGACCATCCCACAATAATATTGTCTAAAACAAGATAACAGATGAAGACACCGCACCCGACTTTTAACCTATCTGTTCGCGTGGAATTTATCAGGAGGTTTCCCATGAAATGGTCAGCCTCTTACCAGATAGCAAATGTTGAACTTGATGTGGCAGCAGATTTCCTCCTCAAGACACTTTATTTAGACCGGCTGTAAAAGACCACAGTCTTACCAGGGTTTAGACTGTGGTCTTAATTAAACACCAGCTTTTACCTCATTCTACAAAGGCTAACATTAGCAAAGATGGTGGAGGTATTCCATTTTGAGATGCTTTGTGATATGGACATTAAACAATCAGTGTAAATTATCAAAGTACTTTTGCAGTGTTGTTAGAAAATGGAAACATTATAAGAAACTGTGGAAAGGAAGTTTGCACAAATTGTATTCATAAATGGGTCCCGTGATGGTATTTATACAATATAATTATTAAGTATTATAATATATTTGGTAAGTCTGTAACACTAACACAATCTGTATCACTTACAGTAGATCCCACACTGTTATCATTGTCATATTGGTCTGAAAACTCTTTGCTGTACATGACATCATTGGCACATCATCAGAAGCATTCCTGTGGTTAGTCCGCATTCAAGAGGAGTGGTAGTGCAAATATTTGCGAGTCTAATGATTAAAAATAATTATCTGCTATCACATCCTCATCACCCGGAAACAGACATGGGTTCTATGTTTACTGCCCTGTTTCTGCAACATAGGTGTCATTTCCATAATAATGGAGTTTGCAGAAAAGTGTTGGAGGCTTTTGCCGCGGCCGACCTGAGGAGGACGAGGACTCGTCTGAGCTTGCAGCAGGGTGAAGCCTGGTAGGACAAAGACAGTTAAATGTTCTACAGATCCTGTCCATCAAAGAGTGGCTGATTCATGACACTTTCTGATTTCTGTTCAGATTTTACACAAAATAACTAGTTCCTAATAAATTGGAAAAACTCAAGGTTTTATTTCCAAGGTTTTAATGATTTACACTCTGCCCATTTGTCCTTTAATAAGTCCCTTGGCATTAGAATATTTCTATCAAGCTTCTTTTCTTGGCCAGTAAAAGCTACATCTATAGCATGCTACGGTACATGTATAAGAGCCGAAAGCCCGGAGACGACTCTGATGCAGCAGACATCAGCGCCATTATTCTCTCTGATGGGGAAAAATTTAATTATGGCACAAATCTACAGCGCACTACAACCTGGTTGTCACCGCACTGTTATTTATGCTGTGTCATAAAAATATGGAAATTCACTCCTGGATCCAAGCATCATTTAGAAATAGCAGTGTGATTATACTTTAATCTCTGCTGTGCCATGAAGGCAGCGTTCACTGATATTTACAGGTGATAACACAGCAGCGGCAAGTGTGGAGAGTCAAGAAAAAGCCGAAGAGTGAAGATGACTAGGTTGTCAGGATATGTCAAGTCTAAAGGCTGGTTTCTCTGTCCCAAAAGTGGCTCTTTTGGCTTGACTACAACAACACACTGGGCTTAGTTGCACAATTGAGATCATTGTTCACTTTCCTGTTTTTAAAACAAATAGGCCGCCAAGTGTGCCACCAAAGTGGATTTTATTCATCTTGGTATGTAGAATCGTATATATAAAAAGTAAAATTAAATGGCTTAAAGAAAATTTCCATGGTAAATGCTGTATTAAAATCTAAAACTTGAGGAACGCAGCCACAAGATGGACTCCAGACCTGCAGAGGGCAGCCACATGCAAGGATGCTGGGGTGTTTCTGTGACGGCATACATATATAGCTAGATTATATCTGCCCACCAAAATACACAGGCAAATACAATGTGATCAATCAGAAGATGCATCTGATAGGAAAACAACTGGATATGTCAATGGTGAATCAAGATTGTATTTTTCTTGCTTGCATTACCAAGGATTATTATGCAAATTCAATATAAGTGCATGTATGTGTTGTATATCCTCAAGGTTTTCCATCTATTCTATTAGACTGCTACTCAAACAGTGTACAGAATAAAATTAAATGGTCCCTCGCATCTTTCATCAGTTGATCAAGTAGTTTTTCAAGTTTGGGCAGAGTTATGGTCACAAAGCATGCACAACTTGACTGTAACTGATAACGGTTTCTATTTTACATTTTGCATATTTTTTCAGCGTGGCATAATTCCTTTTCAACAGATTTCAACCTTAAGTCTGCTATCAAAAGCTAACAAAGCTAAAATCAGGGTAAAAACTAAACAGGGTAAATATATTCAGATGAGAGGGTGTTGCCTGCAGTTGTGTGTGAGGTTGCACTTTGTTGTAACCTTGATGTTGGAGGGTTCCATTAAAATGCCGCTGGGTATAAAACTACTATAATCCTCTAAACACACCATCAGAAATCACATCCAAACATGGACTTCCAATCACCACTGAATTCCTCAGTTAAACCGATGCTACCTCTGTGAAGCTGCAGCAGCAGTGAAACATGTTTTTGGCTGTTCCTGGAATTAGGATGCCCTGGAACACATCACTGTCCCTTAATGATGATCCAAGTATTACACCCAACAGATGTCCTGATGACTTTGCACCACAAAGTGCAGTTGTTGTGCCCTACAGGAACAATGAGACAAGTACGGTGCTGTGACGTATCACTGACTGATCGTCGTTTAACCAATTCTAATATCGTCACAGTCCTTAATCGAGTCACCTGTCATTTTAAGCCCTAAAACGTACCCTGCCAGCGTCAGTCTGGGCAGTTATGGAACCCCTGCTGCAGACACAGAGGCTCTCATTAGTCAGACAGGGGAATATAAATGCTGCGCCACTTCCAGATAACACCTGGACCCAGTCCAACGTCCTTGGATTGGATTGTCCTTAAAGGTGCAGCATGTAAAAAATGTATCCCAAGCAATCAGAAAATGGCCTTGATATGTCAGAAATAAAGGACTCGGTTTCCCTTCAAATACATCCATCGCTGACAACGGTGCGCCACCCATTCCCGATCTCCCAATCATGAAGTCAGTAGCATTATGGAGGTTGCTCGTTACCACTGAGCTGCAGCTGCAAACATCTGATGTTATTACACCTAAAAGGCCTCAGCATGATTCCCAAACACATTCTGACATTTTCAGAAACAACAAAAGGATCTGTGTTGGGGTTGCCTTTGAAAGAATGTCCGAAGACTACGATTTACAGTATTTGAAACATGGTTATGGTATCTGTTTTGACCACAAACATACATACTGCTCCTTTAATATTAATGTGAATTAACAAAAGATGCTTGCCTTTCTGATTAATGCAAACATACAACCTCAACCACAGACATCGACTGGATCATATAGAAGCTCACTGACAGAGTCAACTCAATAGAGTGGGAGGAGGAGAGACTGGGGGAGCCAGGCGGAGGACTGCCGGATGAATAAAAAATGAAAGTCTAGTGCTTCAGTAAATTCGCTCTCACCATCCCATGAGGACTGCAAGAGTTGGGGGGGGGGGGTTGCAAACTGAACCAGTGCTGCATTCCCACATCCACCCTTATCCAGCAAGGGGCTCTTTAAATATTCATTAATTTACAGCAAAAATAGATTAAAGCACCCAGCTTGAGCAAAACACAAAATTTGGCTGCTGAATAACATCGATAATAAAACGCTTCCCTCTAGCTTGTGGGCCTTCGCCTGAAGAGTGTGCGCTGGCTTTTTCCCACCTTGAAATACCTTGAGAATTTTTTTTTTTCAATCATTGCTCAAATAATGTATCAGTAATTGTCATTTTAATTACACTTTTCTTTGGATGAAAAGGAACGTTGTTCCAAGACATGCACAAACTAATTAAAACCCATCCACGGATCTGTCAACCCATGATGCCTTGCTAATGTCATTCTATTCACTGTTTGACATTATATCTATGGAGCCTCAATGACAGCTGCACTGAGCCCCCCAAACATACAGTGAACTGCAGTTACAGAAATTGCCCTACCCGGGACTAAATGTGGTTCACTTAAGTGCAATTATCCCCCTCTGATCTCCCACATGAAGAGAGTTCTTTAACGCAGAGATGTGGGCTTACACAATGTGACTGCAAACAAGTTTCAAATTGGATTCAGGGAAGCATTTCCAGCAGATGAATTGCTTCATTGCTCATCTGCATTCTGGTGGGGCCTAACGTTGCTAATGAAGACTGAGCAAGTCCCATCCCAGTGACATGACTTTCAGAAGAGCTAAACTTTGGACTGGAATAGATTTAAAAAAAGAAAAGATCATTCAAACAGTAAAAAAAAAAACAAAAAAACCCTTCAATCTTCAATCTTTAACCTCAGCATCATCTGAAGACTGTCGAACCTAGACGCAGCACAAATAGCTGTTTTAAGGAAAAATGTTATATTTAAAATTCAAGGTGAGAAGCACGATGAAGGACCAGATGATGAGAAGAGGAAGAAAATCCCTCTTAATGTCTGAATGCAGATGGGAATTAAATCAAATTTTTCTTGGCTCCGGACCAAAATCCACTATATAAAATACTGAACCGTGGCCTTTGTTCAACAGCGGCTCCACTATGCCAAAAAATATCAGCGCTTTTCTTGAATAAATTGCAATCTGCCAATCTGCTAACACAATAGGTCTTCTGCCCGAGGGAGGAGAGGTGGCGTTCTAATAGGGGTTGCAACAGAGGGTACCTGTTGGGTGCTCTCCAGCTAAAGAGGGTAGAGAGGAGGGGGCTGTGATGGGCATTCCTGCTGCCACGGGCTTAACTACCACCAGGAGTCTGATAACGGCATCTCACGGATGGCCATTTGAATAATCACTTCAACAAGGGGAGAAATTAAAAAGCCTCTCACTGAGGCAGGGCTACAGGCACAAGGCCACATCCTGAATTCCAAATGAGGAGCTTGCGTTCAAAGAGAACACACCTTTTCTGGATTCATTACGCTGCACATGCGTCCTGACCTCTGATGTGTATCTTAATTAGCCCTAATCAATTAGATGTTATTGCTCCTGAGCTTTTAACATTTATTTCCAGTTTCTCTATCTTGTGTGTCTCTGTTAGATCAGTTTTTTTTTCTTCGAGTAACAGATGCAATCACCTTGGACAGATTTTTTTTTAACAATTAGAGACTGTTGCGAGCTCTAACTCACACTTTCACATAGATTAGGTTACTCTTTAGGTGTGCAGTGCTCTCTTTTGTTTTTCAATGGTCCTTTACATTACAGACCTTACATTAATCACAAACATGCAACATGCAATACCTGCAACAGTACTGCTGGACGGGATTCTGGCCAAATCTGCCTACACTCGTTCTTTGCAGCTGGTCTGCAGACGATTGTGTGTGTAACTATTCTACAGAATAGCAGAGACTTTCTGATTCAGTACAATTATCTCTGAAATCTAAATCTCAGAAAAATCAGCAAGGACCCAGATGTTCCCTGTAAAGGAGTTAAGCGCCTCAAACTGAACATGTAGCCACTCTGAATAACAGACAGAAGTAGAGCGTTGCCACCTATGAGGCCCGTTGCAACAGGACACTGATGATTAAAAAAGATGTTAAATTACAGGTACCTTTGCTTCTCTGCATACCTGGGTGGTTCGACATACATCTGCTGCATGTGTCTAATATCTGGAAGAAGGGAAAAAAAACAACTAATAAACCGGCTCCGACCTTTGACTGTGGTTGCTGACTAATGCTATGGGCGTTTTGATAGTTAAAACAGAAAAGTCTGACCATGTTGGGATACTGGGGGAAATTTGTGTTTTGCCTGAATCACTGTTTCGAAACCATTCAAGCACAAGACTAAGTGGTGATTAGTTAAAAATGTGTCTGATCGTAGCATCAACACTGGGTCAAATTACGCGGACAGTCTGGGGGACAAAAAAGGAGGCCGGTGTGGATTCAAATTCACAAAAATGCAGAGAATATTCATCTTAAGGTCGCGGTATTAGGTCACCTAGACCAGCCAGAGTCATATCAAAAGCAAATAGAAGCATGCCCAGAGAAATGTGCACACAAAAACGAGAAGTACTTAACGGCGAAAGGTCTCTGTCATCTCAGGGCGATTTGCGAAGGCTAAGCCTGCAAGCAAAGGCAACAGCTACCGTCGGGAACACACTCGGCAGCAGGAATATTCACCTGAACCGTGCGTGGCACTTGTTGATCGTCCACCCACATGACAAACATGCCCCTTCTCACACGTCTGCTCGACTGAGCAGCACATAAAAGGGTCATTATTTTCCAAAGGAATTTTTAGCAGCCTAAAAAACACGATTGACAGATGAGAAAACACACTGCAACAGCTGTGAGTCGAATACCAACAGAGCACACTGGGCTTATTCACGCGCGCACACGCGCGCACACACACACACATGCGAACACTGAATGTTGGACACACACACGTCTCACATACCAAACAACGAGCTAGCGATAGCGGTTAAAGGACTACGGGAATATAGGTCATTCTGTGCACCGAATGCAAAGACAACGTGCACACACCTAGCCCTGGCCTGAGCGACACGCTGAGCTAAAGTTAGCTGGATACCAAAACTGGCTGGCTAGCTGTCAAAGTTGCCCTGTCAGTTGTCACCGGTTGCACGGAGGGTTAGCAGGCTAGCGCCGGAGCTGTCAACTTGGAGAGTTGGAGCAGCACGGCAGAGGTGTACGACCACTGACCGCAGGGGAAGCACACACTCTGAGATTGTGTGCGCTCGCACACCAAACCACAAGGATCAGAAAGCTGGCTGTCAGGGCCTATTCGCTGGGCTCAATCCCCATAACTTTGGTGCAGCTCACTTCCCCCATAAATTCGTCCATTTCGTGGGCCTTAGTTCAACTTCCATGCCCGTGTAGCTCACTTACTCTGGGTGAGAGCTGTTGTGACGGTGGCTCCCTGTAATCCAGACGCCAGTTTCAGAGTAAATGCCGCCTCCCCTTCCTTCCACCTTCTCTACTTCAGCCAGCGGGGGCTTCCCAGAAACGTCCTGTGCTCTTGACGTTATCGTCCAGTGAATAGAGACGCCGCGATCTTAGCTTCCCCGGTGTGCCCGCGGTGCCGTGGCGTCCTTCCTCGGCTTCTCCCCGCCCTCTCCCGTTCGCCTTTCTCTCGGTAGCCGAGCTAACATCCGGGTCTCTCCCCCATTTGGGTTAAGTGCGCGGAACTACTTTCACATACGACGGCGCACAAGGTGTTTGTTTCCCTCTGCCTCACCTCCTCTGCCGCCATAGAAACTAGCGCGCGTTGGAGCTCCTGAACCAGCGGTGCGCATGTAGGCGGGTGCGCTCACGCACGCGCTTCACCGACGGATCAATAAAGTCAACAGTTTTAATTGTGTTTTATTTAATGGCTAAGAAACTGGGATCTAACACAACGTATTGTGTAAAACATGGAAACATACAGAGTGGGACCTTGAGACGGGGTAAAACCTTCTGAGGAGAACTGTTTTATTAGGTTAAAAATTGGTTCACCACATTGAAAAAAAAAAAGAGAAACGATGATGTACAAATGATTGTGGTAAATTTACATGCCAGGGAGAACACACACTAAAAGTGAAACGAAATATATATTTATAGAAGTTGACACGCTGGCCTACGGAACTGTAGAACATTATTAAACTGCACGTTTTAATCCCTTTTGGAGTAAAAAAAAAAAGCCTCAGAGCTTCATGATACTATCGATAACTACATGTGACAACATGGCACGTTACATACAGCGAATCTAAAACTACTGTTTTTGCATGCAGTTTTTTTTTTTTTAATACTCTATTATTATTGCAGGAAATAAACTTTTTTAAACCCCCACAAGTAAAGCAAAATAAATAAATAAATAATGTGGGGTTTAAATGTTTTTCTAATATAATCATTCTGTTAAAGTCTTCATAAGTCTCTTATTTATTTTATATTGATTCTTTTACTAATCTTGCATGATTTTTTTTTAACTTCTTAACAACTAGTTAAGAAGTTCATATAGTTTAAAATGAGGATTAACTGTTTTTTAAAAATTCGAAACCAAAACTTTCGCCACAAAGTCGGACGCCACCTTGGATTATAACCACTGTCAGCGGTGCAGTAGCGCCGCTTATCGGCCAAATGCTGTTACTGCTTTTCATTTAAAGACGTCCCATGTTGAGTTGATTCTCCGCTGACTCGTCTTTACCACCCTGAGAAAAGTCTGCACAGTCGAGCAGCTTGAGCCCCTCTTGTCAACGAGAAAAGAGGATACCAAGCCATTCCCTAACCAGGTGTTGCAATCGGGAATTAGAAAAGAGCCTAGGTTGCTGTCGGGTTGCATGTACGTCATAAAAAAAATAACGTGGCTGCTGCACTCACTGTGGCACAAACCTTCTGTCTGGCCCCTTTGCTGAAGGCCGGTTCCTACAAAAAAAAAAAAACAAAAAACACTTTTAACTATCACAGACAGTGTGAAAACACCAGGCTAATTATTCTTACATTATGGTGTACCAGCTGCGGCCTGGGCGGAGAACTACTGACACCGTTTTAACCACAGAGGACTCTCTGGTTTAACACTAACGATTGGTCTTTACATCAGCTTGCGGTGCGAATTTATCATCTTATTTCATAACAGAGAAACACAGAGAAAGAAACACATTTAAAAAAAAAACAACAAAAGCAGAGACCTTAGTCAAGCAATAATAAACTATCATTTGAAACATTTTAGGATTTAAATGCTAAAGGCAGTAGTAAAACAAAGATACATAACATGGAAGTTTGCTTTATGATCAATTTTGATTGCTTAAAACTAGCAGAAATACTGATATCAAACCTTCACCGCGGTTGAACCCATTTTTCACGCGTGGTGGTAGTACCGAATGTTTCCACATGTGTCGCTGTCGGATTCAAGGTGTGGTGAGATCACCGGAAAGGCAGATAGATCACTTCCGGAAAGCCAGAAGTTGTTGAGCAGGGTTGGGAAGCGATTAGTTTCTGCTTTCTAGGTTCACAAATTAGCCCAGACCGAGGTCAAACTCTGAATCTAAAGCAGGTATGTTTATATCATACCCCCGCACTCTTTAAGCATAAAGTTGATTTTTGACCGGGACCGAAAAATCATAAAAGTGACTTCAGCACATTCAATCAAACTGCTTTTACCTCTAAAAGTATCATGTAACAGCTGGTTTATTAAAGGTGTCTTCTTTTTATTAATGATTCTTATATTGGGAAATAAAAATTGTTTCCCAATCATAGCCTTCCTTTAATTTATCTTAGTTAACAGTAGAGTAGATGAGATTGTTTTGTTTTCATGTTCATGTTTTACTTGTCTGTTTTCATGCCTTTTTGGTATTTGCCAAGATTCCTCTTCTGTCTTCTGTCTCAGGCTATGGCTGAACCTAGAACACCTACTACTGACGGGAAATTAGATGAATTTGCTGCACCCTCCCATGTTGAGGAGGTCAGAGACCAGATGGTCGCTTTTGCAGGACATCACATGGCCGCAGGCCGCAAGGTGGTTCTCATCACATCAGGAGGCACCAAGGTTCCCCTTGAGTCCCGAACTGTCCGTTTCCTCGACAACTTTAGCAGTGGGCGGCGAGGGGCCTCCTCAGCGGAGCATTTCATAGAGTCTGGCTACGCTGTAATCTTTCTCCACAGACATCGCTCCCTCTACCCCTACACCCATATGTTCTCAACCATGAACATGCTGGAGGCCCTAAAGTTCAGGAGTGAGGAAGAGGCATGCAGTGACTCCGCAGAGGTAGTGGTTAACCAGCAAGTGCTTCCAAACATCACCAAAGTGCTCAAAAAATACCAGGAAGTGAAAGAGAACAGACTTCTTTTGTCTGTTGAGTTCAACACTTTGTCTGACTACCTGCACCTCCTTAAAGCAGCAGCTCAGGCACTGAGCACTATAGGTACAATTTATTGATTTGAAAGCAGATATGCCCATAAACCATGCTGTTATAAATTATTTCTCAATTTCTTTTTTACATTTTGTACCAAGGGTCCATGGCCATGTTTTATTTGGCTGCAGCAGTGTCAGACTTCTATATCCCAGCATCAGAAATGCCCGAGCACAAAATCCAGTCTTCCAACGGACCTCTTCAGGTAGGTGAACAGGCAAATACCAAAAATATACAGCAATCCTGATGACAGGAACACAGTTACAAGACATAAGATGCCCTAATAGCGTTATTTTTCTTCCTTCCAGCTTAGCTTAAATATGGTTCCTAAAATTCTGTCCCCCCTGGTGAAGGACTGGGCACCTCAGGCATTTGTCATATCCTTTAAGCTGGAGACGGACCCACGCATCCTGCTGGAAAAGGCCCGACGGGCTCTGGATACCTACAGGCACCAGGTGGTGGTCGCTAATGTGCTGGACTCCAGGCGGGGCTACGTGGTCGTGGTGACTCCAGAGACCCAAACGGAGCTGGTCCTCACAGACGAGGATGAAAAGAACGAGGTGGAGATCGAAGTCAGGATAGTGAGCAACCTGACATCAGCCCACAACAAGTTTATAAGTCGACAAAAGTGCTAAAGGCCGACGACCGTGCTTGGGTTAACGTCCATGTTGCTGTGCTGATGTTTTCCTGGCTTTGGCAAAGCTTTACCTGCCCTTTTAACGAGTCACTTTATTATCTGGGTTGTTAAATGGCTGTGAATAATGACTACTTTTCAACAAATGTGTGTGTGCGCAGACCTACGCAAATCAACGCAGACGATACAGGAATTAACAAAGTTGCTAAAATGTTTATTACTGTGCAATAATCAGTGTCTTTTTTACAATGCTGATGAATAATTCCATAACACGAGTAAATGTTGCCAATAAGTCTACTGGTGTGCTTCCAGTTTCATTTTTACTTAAGTTTGGTGCTCTTCTTGACACCAGCGCGGATACCAGACAACTCTCCACTGTATCTCTTCTCCTCCCGGCGAACCTCGCGCACCTGATGAATTTAAACACAAGTTTCAATCTCGAATGGCATTCACAGCACACAACGCTGATGCAAAAAGGTGAAATTCCCGAGGTTAAAAGAAGAAACGGTGCCACACAAACCTGGCCCTTTCTGCGGATTTTGGCCCGTCTGAACTTCTCCCTGTTCTTGACTCTGGGATTCCGGTCAATTTTCTTTCTCTTTGGTGTAAGACCCTTGTTCTTGGCCATCTGTGGAAATGACAGCCATAGGTATATTTATTCTTTTGGAAAACTCAAGGCGAAGAATCCACGGGAAAATAAATCCTCCATCTGCAGGTATTCTTACACTCGATGGTGTGTCCATTTATCTTGTCAATACAAAGAGTTTAACATATTAAAGTAACTTTTTACCTCATAAGTGATTCCTCTCTTTTCAGTTGGATCAAGTTCTTCCTCCACAAACCTGAAACAAGTTTGCAATTAATCAGATTGGCGAGCTGACTGTGACCGCTGCTCCAGTGTTATCACACTTACTCTTCATCCTCTTCGGTTTTGGCTTTTCTCTTTAGTTTCACCTGCTCCTCGACCTCTCTGTAGAAACGCAGGGCTGCCTCCTCATCCAGGTCAGAGCTGGAGTCCTCTTCAGTATCAGGCGCAGGCTCCCCAGATTTCTGTCAGCACAAATATATAACGCACCCCTCCCCAAACAAAAGATACACCTCAAATGCAAAGAATGAACTCACCTTTTGCCTTCGAACAGACACGCGCATCTTACTCCCGTTATATTTCTCCCCACCAGACAGAAGCTCGCGGTACTGTGGAGCGAGCCGAGCATCAACCGCTCCAAGTTCATTGATGAGCTGCAGGAAATCACCAAAACCAAAAGTAGGGATCAGAAACTGTCAGGTGTCAACCGTTTCCAGAGGACACGGTGCTGCCTGTGTGAGAAAGCTGCACCTACGTTTCTGTAGGTGAGAAGTCTTTCAATCACAGGATGGTTGTGAGCTGGAATCCGCTTTGCTTTCAAAACCAAATAGAAGCTGATATTTGTGCAGTAACTGTTTCAAACAAAACAAACAAACGTAAAAAAAAACTCATTATTGGAAAAAAAAAAGCTCCTACGTTCATATTCTAAGGACTAAGATAAAAGTGCCGACAACTTACTTGAGATAGAGCTGTTGTTTCGTCTGGAGGTAGTCTGCCCCCTTTGGGGAAAACAGAAGAAAATAAGTCTAATCATTTTGAAGTATTACATAATAATTTAAAGGAAAATACAAAATAATACATTTAACAAAACCACTTGGGCGAAATTACTATATTACGTGAAAGAATTTTAAATCCAAAAATGAGCTTGGAAAAAAAACTAAATTCACAAATGATGGTTTATAAGACACCTTGCAAGTGTTGTTGGATGCACTTTGGGGTACATGCTCAGATATTCTCACCTTTCCAGGGGGGATCCTTCCATCTTTGACCATTTGTACAAGAGGCTGCAGCTCCTCCTTCAGTTCAGTGATCTGCACAGATCACACAGGCTTCACTCACACGACCTTCTGTGACAAGTACGTTCTATCTATATGCATTACCCAGGTTACCGTGTTTTCACGACCATAGGGCGCACTGGGTTATAGGGCGCGGTTTCAGTCACGGGTGCTTCTTCTGTATTTAACATAAACATCAGGCGTACCGGTTCATGGGGCGTGGTGAAACACACCGGTGAAACACACCGGTGAAACATGGCTGCAAGTGTGTGTTTTTAAAAAGGCAGCGGGAGCAAAACTGAGTTTGGTTGTGATTCATTGATCTTAAATCGTCTCTCGGCTGCTCGATTCCCACGATCCTCCTCGGAGCTGATCGCCTCCAGGTTAAACTGGGCTTCACCAGCGTCTCTGCCGGTTTCAGGGTCGCAGAAACACCGATGATCAGCATCACGCTCACACCGGCGCTGGTGTCCGTTAGATACAAGCCACGCCCACACCCACCCTTTAACGTTCTCATGGTGTCCTCAACTACGTCCGCCTTACAACAACACATTAGGCGCACTGAACCGTAGGGCGCCGCACATTTTGGAGAAAATGTATGACTTTGAAGTGCGCCTTGTGGTCGTGAAAAGACGGTACTTTACCTTTGCCTTGAAGTCTTGAATAAGTTCAAGGAGCTCTGGTGACTCTTCCTTCAAAAGCTTCATTTTTTCCTTCTGTGACATCTGGTTGAGGTCTTTCACGATTCTCTCGTCCTTTTCTGCAGTTTGGTTTTCATCTTTGTCCTCAACAGCAAATTGCTTAATTTGGAAAGCAACACAAAAGTCAAGACCCCATCAAGGTTATCATTACACCTGGAAGATCTTCCAGAGAACACTCAAAAATGTACCTGGAAAAAGTTCAAATCATAATCCTCCTCACTCAGATTGGCAGCCAATCGTTTTTGGATGGTTTTAGCCTCCTCTTCTTCCTCTTTTTCTTCAGCTTCTACCTCTTCCTGCAATTTTCCCTCTGCAACAGCACTTCAATGACTGATCCAGCACAAGGACAAATGAATATTTCTAAGATTAAAACTCCTTACTGGTTGTCATGCTGTCTGCATCGTAGTACATCTTCTTCTTGGTGCCCCACGCCATCTCATTAGGGAGATCTGAAGTACACGCCACTCAACTTAAACAGCATGAACAAAAAGAGAAAATCTAAACAAACAGCTCGACAACTGTTGCACAATGTGGTGTACCTCCTTCTCTGTTCTCCTCTAGGTCACTTCCCATATCGATTTCTTCTACCTCCTCCTCCTCCTCCTCCTCTTCTTCAGAGTCATCCAGGGCCATCACCTCCTCCTGTGAAATTCAGCCAAGTTTGACTTTTTTCAGTTTTGATAGAATTCTCTTGTTACAGACGAAAACAAATTCGAAAAAACAAGCTTCACCTCATCATCCAGCTCTTCCATGTCGCTGTCACTTTGAACACCACTGGCAAGAAGATTCTGCCCACAGGAAAAAAAAAACCGAGAACAATAAAAACAGCACCAAGAGCTGAGCAACAGATCATACATCCAATAAAACTTACCGCGATCTTCTCATCATGGAACTGGTCGATTTTGGTCCTTTGCATACTGTGATGATTTCTGCAGACCAGAGGTTGGTTCTTTTATGATCAAATGCTGCAACATGAGCGCACACCACCTGTTATCACAGACGGACAGACCTTATCAGGGACAGGCAGGCCCCGGTGCGCCTCAGGATCATCTTCATCATATTCCTCTTTCTTTTTCGGCCTCTGTACAGGCTTTGTCCTGGGTAACAAAAGAACAGAACAGCGGTCAGCTGTAGGTATTGTTAAGAAACATGCAAGTCGCCAAAAAAACCACTTATTCGCCACAGACTTTTGGAAAAACATAACACTGGGCAGTGTAATGGATAGAAGCATTTCATTTTAAGGCTAACTAAAAATGCCTATACCTATGATAAAACGTACACACTCACCGTCTAGTTCGAACCATGATTTCGATTCACGAAATTTTAGTTTACACTTAAAAGTAGAAAACGATCATTTGCAGCTGAGCGCACATCCACGCACGTAACCTCGTGCTTCCGTGTTTTCTTCTTCTTCGTTTTCATACCGCTACTCCACAAAACAGCAGGAGCGCGTTTGTCGCCATCTAGTGTTCTGGTTTAGATCTTTTCTTTTTATGTACGGTCATAGCGCTGTGCTTTATGGATTTATTGGGTTTGTTTTAAAGATTGGAATCTTCTCAACCATATACAGACGCCAAAACTCATTTTTTCACATACACTTACTATTGTTTGAATAGGGAGGGTGTTATTCACTATTGATGCTTTCTTGTGTTTCATATCCCTTTTTATATGTGCAAGTCAGATCTATCACAAATTAAACAAAAAATAACTACTAAAACCTGTTTTTATAATAAAGTAACTTTTTTTCGTATTTTATGCAAAGATAAAGCAACATTATGTGAAACTGTAAGAGCACCATGAACAGAAACAATAAATTGATTTAAATATATCATGAGGTAAAGCATATCACTGAAGCACAAAGTCCACGCAGAACCACAGAAACAGATAAGTTGTCTGAGAAAACATTGTCTTATTTTTTTTTCTGTCCACTGACTAGTCAGAGGTGCAATTAAAGCTTCAACAGTGGTTTTACGTTAGAGTTATAACCTGTTTACTTTATTTTGCTTCAGTAACTCTGAAGAATGTCCACAGTAATCTCTTCTGGCGACCGTACTCTGATACAAAGTCAAACACACAGGTGCTGGCTGAGTGTCTCATTTCTTCACTCCCATTTCCAGATTGTCGTCCCGCTCCAGCAGCGATCGTCTCCAGTCTAGGCCATAAGTGGTGCTGCGAGGACGCTCTTTGGGCACGTTGTTGTGAGTTCTGTACAGGGAGGGTTTCAGATCGTCATTTCTCTTCTTCATCAGTGCAATTGTTGGTTCCAAACAGTCTGGGTCGAAGCACTGCCATGGAGAAAACAACACTAACGTCAATCAAATACATTCAAATCATGATGGACACATTTCTGCTTGGAGGAAATCAATTCTAATAATCAAGAAAACATCGTTGGAAGGTCCGGAACAAACCTGAAACTAGAAGAATACCACAAATGCTCCCCTGTCTTCTCTTTACTTACTCTGGTCTGGAACCTGGGCACGGGGACATGATTTTTGTCAGGTTTGTGCCCGGTCAGGTCCATGGTAGACGGGTTCACTTCTGAAAGAGCCTCTTTAGTTCCTCTGTTGGGCAGCCCAAGAGAAATTTCCTGGGCCTGAACCCTCTTCATCAGGTCACTGAGAGAGTTGAAGCTCTCCGACTGCGGCAGCTTCAGGATTAAAGGTTTCTGCGGGGAGAGGAGAAGGTCTCAGCTTCTGCGTTGTGGCTTAGCTGGTTATTTTTTCACTGTGTTGACTTACTCTGGAAGACAAGGTGCTCTCCACTTTGGGGCTGTTTTCACACGTGCTGGGCTCTTCTGTAATGGTTTTGGAACGTTCTCTTCTGACCGGTGAGAGCAGAGTCGTATTACGAATAAGATTAATGGGCCTGTCCTGGGATCTTTTGGTTAATCTCTCTTCTAAACTGGTGTTCTGTTCAAACGAGGGTCTCCTGATAAGACTCTTCACCGTTAAGACTTCTTCCCTATAGGAACCAAAAACATTTCCATCTGGTTAGGACAGATTTTAATTCCAATTTATTTTCTCACCTGTATTATTTGGTATTACCTTTGTATTTTTTCTGTAGCTGCCATGTTGGTTAGCAAAGGCTGTGCACTGCTGAGAAAAGAAACACATTCCCAAACAGAAGTAAGAACATTGGCCTAAAGAAAAAATCACAGAATTCTCTACATTTAATACTAGTAGAGACTCACTTGATGGCCACTGGATTATCTGAGACAAGGTTTGTGACTGGAGATATGTTTTCATTCACTCTGTGGTGCAAAATCATTAGAAAATTAAAAACTACTGTAAAAGTCTGCAATTACTTAAAAATCAGGCATGAAAAATCATAACTTGATCATCTCCTTACCGTTTTAGTCCAACAAGTTGGTTTTTGTCCTCTGGAAGTCTCTCCATTACCGGTGGGGCTGAGTCAAACAGCATGGTCTTCTGCACTGGTGATTGTGTTATCTCACTTTCCTCACGGTGACCCGAAGGCCTGTCGGGGAGGTAGGGCTCCATCGGGATGACCCCCATTGCTTCCCAGTCCAGGTGGAAATCAAGCGGTGGGGACGGAGGGCTGCTTATCTCCAGCTCCGAAGGTAGATGTTTAAATCTGAGATCTAAGATGTTCTTCAGTTGATGGCTGACCTCGGCGGGATCGCCTGTCGTCGTACAGGCGTCTGGAACCGGGTGCGAAGCGGCAAAAAGGATCCTGAACTCTTGGTCGAAGGAGTCGACAACTGGACCATTCAGAACAGTGATCATCTGCCGGTGCAGGTGGGCGTCCGTCCATGTGAGGCTGAGTGTAGAAACAACACGTTAGTCTGTGTTCATTAACGGACCGACCCAAAGTGAACAGCTTACCTGTAACTGCCGTGAATCACCGTCTTTAAATCCACCAGGAGGAAGTTGACTTTCATCTCCCCGACCACTATCTTCCCCATCCTGGAGCAGAAGGTTTTTCCTCCAGCAACACGGACCCGCATGTTCTGCCAAACCGCAGCTTCGTTAGATATTATTGGTACTGATGAAGATCAGCCAGGCTTTTAGGCCTTTTGTGTGCCAGAGGCTGATGTTGTCAGTGGGGTTTAACCTACATGGCTGGTTCTTATCAGCGTGACATGAATGAGGCCATTGTTGCATCAGACAACTCTGAGTCGGTGCTAGACGTCAGCCATAACTCAGCCAGGAGCATTTCTGTCGTCTTGTTTCTGTTGAAGTTCAGTGGATGAGCGGCCTTGAGACTAGCTAAAACTACTGGGCCGATGTCTGCCTGAGTCATTAATTACAGTATCAGCAGAGAGAGAAAGGAAATTGTTTCACCCTTCGGGGAAAAAAATGTTGTGCAACCAGTTGAGCTACAGGCTCTGTTGCTGAATGCAGGCCACACGCGTTCTGAGGAACTACTGAACATTTGGAGGAACAAATGCCTTTTATGACACGTTGGAACGACGTGGGCCAGGTTACAGGTTAGCTGTGACTTTGAGCTTCACCGTTCGTTTCTTCTCTGTTTGTAGAGTTTGGCGGGCTGGTTTGTGGGAGGCGACTTACTGGATGCCTGAGCTTCTCGAGCATGAAGTTTTCCTGAATGGACCTCTGATTCAGGATGATGTAAATGGCCACGCCGCGGGAAGCCAGACTGTGTAAATCTGCGATGACTGCACAATCTGTCAGCCTGTCAGTCACGATGGCAACAACCTGCAGAGTAAACACAACATCTCTCGCACCAAAGAAGACCACCAGCGTCTTAATTCAAGGAGGACGGGAGGAAAATAACTGCAAAAACTTTCAACACAACATCACACTTGAGATGAAAAATAATCCCTGTGGGATTGAATCGTGCATGAAGTGTAAAAATGTGCTGTGATTTACTCCAACCCACTTTGCTGGCCTTTTGCAAGTGCCGTCTGATGATCTCCCTGACAGGAGGGTCCCCCTCGGCTGGAGGGTTGGTGTGGACTGTAGCGCTCCCCTGTCCCGGCCAGGCGTCCTTCTCAGGCCAGCCCAGCTCCAGGTCCGGTGTTGGAACGTCAGAGTTTGCGGGGAAATAGGTGGAACAGAACTCCTCCGGAGGCAGGCTGCTCTGCGTCTCCTCCGGGGGAGGTTTGAAGCGGTAGTCCTGAGCCCAGCTGCCGATCTGACGGATCTCCTCGGGGGACAGAAAGCAGGCGGTGTGCTCCGTGCTGATGGAGCTGTAGAAGGCCTCGGGCCCCGAGCTCAGGAGCCTCTCCACAGCTCTGCGCTCCTTCTCGCAGTAGAAGAACTGTGGCGAGGACTCGCTGAGCGGCTGAAAGAGCACGTCCTCGTCCAGGCTCTGCTCCTGGGAGTTGGGCATGGCTGCAGCCTGGAGCGTCTGTGCCTGCGGCAGGTTCCCCTCTACTGACTCTGTGTGTGTGACAGCCAGACGCCTCTGAGCTGGCTCAGCCGTTCCTGTGGGGTAAAAGCCGTAATCCCACTCATCCGTCCTGCTACAGGTGCTGGTACTTCCATGTTGCGACGCCGAGCGACAGTCCCAGAGCGTTTATCTCTCAGTGGAGATAAAGGACTGTTCAGGGTTCCGAAGTTCAGTCACCAACACATTTTATGCTCACGTCCATCCAGCGCGAGTGGACAATAAGGAAATAGAGAATGAAAACAGAACACAGGCAAGGCACACGCGAGACCCATCCCAGAAGAACTCACCTGAAGCAGCAGCCCCTCTTATCTGTCTCCGGAGGCTCTGAGCAGCTCCGGCTTCTGGTGACCTCCCCCATCGCCTCGCCTGTCATTTTCAGCCTTCCACTCCCCGGTTCCTCCCAGATTCCAGACATTCTGCCAGACTGACAGTTTAGTAGACTTTTCATGTAAATGTTTGCCACCCGTCAGCTTATTTGCTGGCTTTAAGATGTGAAATGAAGTTTTTTTACGATGTCCTCCTCCTAATTTACAGGGAAGCTGATGACCACAACAGAAAACACTGCAAATTAACACTCATTGAAAATAAATAAATAAAAGCATTAGGCTGGGCCTTTTTTTCAAACCGGTTGAGCCTGACAGGTAGGTTTCTACAAAGAGTAAACTTTAACAATATGCTTTAATGGTGTCGGGTGAAATTACAGCAAGTTTCTTTCATTTCCTTGCACGATACACTTTGCTGAAAGCTCGGCCAGCAGATGCTGGTGTCAATAAAAAATGTTTTTTTTTTCTCCAGAAACGAGAATAGGTATGAAGCAAAAAAAACCCAAAAGTTAACAATGCACACAATAAATGTTGAGTAATTGCAAGACGAGGGCGGCACACCCTGCTGCACAGCGCTGTATCAGGAGGGAGTGATATGCAAAGCACTTTGTTTAAACGCAGGGATGCATTATCCCGCAGGAGTAACGAGAACCCTGTCAGTATAGAACATTACACCAGTAAATGTCGAGGCTGTGAGAACTTTGTTTTGCTCTAAACCATAAAGTCTCACAGGCAGAAAGTCCTGCGTCGCTCTTCTGGCTGCTGCACGTTTGGGCGGCTGGACTCCTCTCACTGCCTCTTGCGCAGGTGCACGTACAAGAAAGCGCTAATGAAGAGGAGAGGGACGCAAATCCACGCCAGGACGAAGCAGTAACCGAAGTGGCCTTTCCTCACATCTTTGGTATCATTTAAGATGTCCTTCCGGTGGAGGGTGAAGATGAGGCAGGTGGCAAAAGCTGTGAAACCTGCAGGAGAAGAGTCAAACCCGTCACCCCATCACATCTACGAATGGGATTTTGAAGTCGTTGACACACCTGCGAACGCCTGACAGAAGCCTGTGAAGTAGAAGAGTTGACCTTTGGACATGGCGAGCAGCTGAACGAGGAAGACCAGGAAGGAGATGGAGGAGAAGACCACAGACAAGACCATGAGGGCCTGGATGGACTGCAGCCAGTCTGAGAGAGGCCAGAGAAGGAGGGTAGGAGCACCAGTTAGGCCTTTCACACTGTATGAGTGAAACCAACCAATCCAAGCATGGAGGGGATTTACCGTTCTCGCTGGAGGCGGCGCACATCCAGGTGTCCGTGGCGTTGTCGTGGAGGCAGTTGTACCAGAGGTCAGTGATTTCAGACTCAGACCAGACCCACCAGGACTGCAGAACCACGGAGAAAAAAGAGACACTGAAGGAGGAGGTCAGCGGGGGAGTCCCCCAGACACAGAAAGGCTCTCACCTTCTCCAGGGTGGCTATGAGCAGCATGGCCAGAGTCACCAGGTGCAGCACGGTTATGGAGACCAGCAGGAGGACCATGGCTGCCGGGAGATCAGGGGAAACTCCTGGAATTCTGTAAACAGGGAGAGGGGCGGCCTTTTGTCTGGACCCACGGGGCAGCGGCAGAACCCCGTTTCTCTGTTAGCCAGAGCCAGCGTGGTTAACTCTGTCTGAGCATATTTGCAGTGACTCTCAGGGGAAACTGTGGCAACACTGATCCTGCAGCATCTGCACCGACGATCTCGTTGTATCTACAAACACAAGCGAGTGGGACGGCGGCCTTCACCCTGCCCGCTCTCTGAGGGAAACACGAGTTCCGCCATCGATATAAAAAAGAAAAGCTTCTTCCTCTGTTTAAACTGATGGAACAACTCAGCATCACAGTGTTATTGCGAAATAAAGCAACTGACGCATTTGTTTTAGTTGGCAGACTTCTGCCAACAACCATAATAAAAAAAAGGAAGCAAAATGGATAACTTATGCTTTCCTGTCCTGCAGACACAGAGCCAAGGAGACAAAACACTTAACCTAATGGGGGAAAAAAACAGTTTTCAGTCTGTTATTGTTGTTTTTTTCATATAAAACATATTTTTTAAAGGTAATAGGGGGGAAGATAAGCTCATTTTACACAAACAGAAACAAAAATTTGTATAAAAGCTCATTTTTTGCTGCTATTTCCTTGGACAAAAGGCATTTAGGAAAATAGTTGCATGTATTCTTATTTCTTTCACTGACTTGTAATTTACTCCCCTAACTATCTCTCAGCTGCAGAGACTTTTGGTGCCGTTCTTCCATCCATCGCTGCTCAGAGAAATGACCAACCCTTGGAACATGCACGTTACTCCATCTGGTTTATGTAACCACATCAGGGGCCTGGCACGGATGCACGGAAAGTCACAGAACATGTGGCAGTGGAAAAAAACTCTTGAAAGGTTGTGTATGAAGCAACAACAGACATCAGCTAACAGCAGCAGAGCTAAAACGACCTAAAGGAGGGTCTCACCCCACAGTTTCAGCAGCTTCGCTCCTCAACCTCTTCTAGTTGTCCTCGCCGTGGTCCCACCACTGCCCCTTTTTCCTGCCGTCAGTGAGTTGGAGCCCTAAATCTTGAGAAGAAGGATATAAAAAAAAGGAATGTGGAGTCAGAAATAGGAGGAGTTTTCTACACCCATTTCCTTAAAACGGCCCCTGCCCTCCCACTCAAAACTTGTGGTCACGAACACAGAACCAAAAAATGTCCCTCTGGGTGAAAACCTTTCCTCGATTTGTTTTTATTTTACTATATCAAACTGTTATTCTTTTCAGAGCCATGCTTTCACAAAATGTTTTGCTACCTAGGAAAGGATGAGTCATACAGGAACATTGCAGAAGGAAAGAAAAATGAGAAGCGGTTATAAAATTTCATAGGAAACGTAAAGTAATAAAAATAATAAAAATATTAACAAAAAGATTGCTAAGACCATTTGATTTTATTAGCCTTTATTTCTGTTGTTTTTTTGGGGTTTTTTTCTGTTGTTTTACCTTTTTTCCCACTGTGCAGATGTTTTTGCTGACAACAACAGCTGCCATTTTATTTTTAACTGCAAATCACACAAAAAAATCCAACTTTTGACACTTTTAAAGTCTCAGTTGAGGCAAAACTGACAGATTACCCTTTTCAGATAACGCTCTAGTGTAACGTTGGCGACATCTGGTAACCAGAAGAGAGGGTGCAAAAAAAAAGCTTCCCTCTGCCGGAAACCACATAAATTATCGGACAACATTTCCATGAAAATTTTATTACAAATTGGAAAAAAAAAAATCGCAGTAAAGCCAATTCTTAAGAAATATATATTTTGCAAATAATTTTAATTTCTTAGCGGTTGAAGTTATTCCACCGTTGTCCACAGGAGGGCGCTATTTCCCAGTCAGAAACTCTTAAGCGTCTGCGTGGAGTCCTACGATTCCTCGATAAAGAAGAGTTAGGTTCTGAAATAAGATAAATATAGATATAAAATAATATCCTAATAGGAGGGACGACCACAGTTGCAATGAACTGTCAGTTGTGACGGCCGATCCCTTCAGAATACGTTTTTCTTCTGATTCTGCACGACAAAATGAACTAGACTTTATATTAAAAACCATCCTTAAAATATTTTATTGAAACGATGGAATTGAAAGTGTAAAAAGCTGTCTGGACCTTATAAAGTAGAAACAGGATGCACTGGTTCATCACAGATCATTTTCTTTTTATTTTACCATAAAACATAGAACTAAAGGAACAATAAAGGAATTAAAATTGTATTTTTCGGGGGCATAAAAACTCATCTGACGTTACCGAAACAAGCGCAGTCGTCTGGGTTACCTTCCAAATAAACCCTGTTGTTGTGTGGGGGGGAAGCAAACTCCATTAGATTTTAAAAAAAAAAAAAAAACCAGAATAAAACGGGTGACGCCAGCTACAGCTTTCCCAATGTTGCCTATGGCGATTCCTGCCCCACTTCAATAACTGTATCAAGTCACTTTATCTTGCACAGACTCAGTATCGCCTGTACATGATGGCATCTATCAGCGATGCCATCATGGTTGGCTGTTGCTCTGTGCAGAAGCAACAAAGACAGTTGGGAGCCTGTTGAGGAAGGTGCAGACAGTTTCTACCCTGGGTTGGACTCAGTCTCGAGGGCCTTAAAAATCCATTGTCCTAGAATACAAAACAAAAAATACGATTTGAGGTATTTAAAAGCGTGCAACAGCAAAAGAACTAACAGTTCTTTTTGAAAAATAAAGGCAAAAAACTAATTTTGTAGACCTTTTGCTGCTTTTACCTTATCGATAGGCAGCATATCATCTCCTCAGTCAAGAAACAATGTCGACATGAATCGGAGCCCTTTTAGCTCCTGAATAACTAAAGATATAAAATGGTAACAGGGTGGATCATGTGTACAAAAAACAGCTTTCCGGTTTATTCTTCTTTGGCTTGGTCTAAAATGACAGTTTGCTGCAAATGCTCACAGTCAGCAGGACGTGTGTTGGCAAGCATTCAAGTTTTAGCTATTGTTAAAAGTCAAACAATAGTCAAAGAGCCAAACTGAAACAGTGTAATGAAGAAAAGACTTAGCCAAATGTTAAAGCCTTCCTGCAGCTTTGTCATTAGTGCTTCACTGAAATGCAGTTGCAGATGCGTTTAGATAATGCATGAAGGCACTCATTAGATGGTCGTCCTATGATCTCAAATGTACACAAACAAAGATGCAACTCCATTTGGAAAACAGCAACATGCAGATGCTCAAATCTATCAGCAATTTACTTTGAATTTATCAAGTACGGTTTCATGCATGTCAAACAGCGCGCAGCCCTTCATAGTCTTTCGGTGCCCAGATGAGTCGGGCGACGCGTATGTCTGTCCTCTGGCCGATATCGGGGTCCCAGCAGTACTCCGGAGAGAGCACCCGACTAGGTTTATGAAGCAGCATGAACTTGTTGAGGTGGCTCTCGTCGTGCCACAGAGCCTCCACGTGATTCTTTTTATCCTCCATGATGCCCTGGTAGCAGGCCTCCGTCAGAGCCTTCACCCACCGCCACGAGCCTCCGAACACGGCTGCGTGATAGTAGAAATCGCCTCTTTCCATGTAGGCCACGGACTTGGGGTTGCGGTCATACGTGTAGAACCTCTTTGGGAGGCGGTAGTAGTAGGCGTGGAGCAGCCCCACAGACTCCCCCAGAGCCTCTGGACCAAACCTGCCAGTAAACACCTGGTCCACGTCCAAGCAGAACACATACTGGCAGTGGTGGCGGATATCGGACTCGATGGTTTCGGCGATCGTCTTCATCCTCTTCATGGAGATGTCCTGCCAGCGGGAGTCTCTGTGCACCTGGACCACCTTTATCTCTCGCCGGGGGCCCAGCTCGATGTGGGGGATCTTGTCCGGCTTGTCCGTAAACACATAGTAGATGACGGGCAGCCCCACCATAAAATGACGCTCCGCTGACTGCAGGAAGGCCTCCAGGTAAGCTTCCAGGTACCTTTGACCAGAAACGACAACCAACATCAGCAACAGAGCAGGACTCACCTTCAAGCTAACCCAAGACCCAGGAGCATGGCTGTTCACTCTACAAGACATCATGGCAGCCAAGAAGGAAAAAGGGTTGAGAGCCCCCGACTAAGATGTCCGGAGACGTCCGAGCCCTGCCCACAAACGAAGGCTCCTCTGGAAGAAGTTGGATCCCCCTCAAACAAGCCTGCAGAGCCTCGCTCTGGTGCATGAGGTGGTTTGGAAGCTGTGCAACGCCTGTAAACCATTTCTTTTTGGAACGCTGAGCGGTGCAGCCCACAGCCACTCGTGCACCACTGTCACGCGGACAGCAGCTGTTAAAAATAGTTTACTGTTGGCAAGGTGATCAACACCATGGAAAGTTTTACAGGCACACTGGCTCTACTTGCATTACGTACGCCCCTTGGTTGGAACACAAAGATTTCTGCATTCTTAATGATCGTGCGAGTATGTTTTCAAGCGTTATCAATGGGACAAGTTGCCAAGCCAAGGGTTTTTTTTCTTCTTTCAGCCCCTTTTCCCTTTGGGAGAATATATTTCTGCGGTTATGATCATTACTCACATAAAAAAAGCATGCAGTTAGTCCTCCGTGGCTTTTTTTTTTTTTTTTTTCCTCGCATCCTCTGTAAACACACTTAGTTATGAGCCAATTCCATTACCGAGCAACCACATCTCCTAAAAAGGGTGCAAAGATCTAAACCCTGAGTCATCGTACACACAGTCCCCTCGGTGGGTGGTGTCAGACCAGCGGAGAACAGAAAGTACACCAATAATAACACTAAATCCCTTCATTTTCAACTAAATCAGCCATCATCTATCAGGGTATTTTAAACCATAAGGGTTTAGTCAACAAATCAGTGATAATAACCAGATATGGATCTTTAAACAAAACAATTATGTAATTTGACTAAAATCATCTGTCATTTTTGGTGGTAAAGTCTAAAGTGAGGCAGCAAATCGGCAAAACAAGAACTCTGGTTGAGCCACAAATGAGTTTTTTTCCCATTAGCAGCTGCCAGGATAAAAGCTTATTCTACTGAGCTAAAGGGGATGGAAAATGAGTCAGATGGACAGAGGCTCCTGTTCGGCTTCCGCTTCAAAGAGCGGAGAGAGGACAAACCTGCCGACAGCAAACACGGTCAGAGCCACGGAGGTTCCCTCCTTCTGGTGCGTCCGATCGTACAGCTCAGGGTCGAACATGCCCTCCCAGATGATGGGCGCCTTCCAGGGAGTGCACGTCTGCACGTCACCTCTGGATCTGGTGGGAAAGAAGGCGCCGCCAAAGTCAGCGCCAGACTTGTGCACTTGGAAACTGGGGTTAAATGGACTTTAAAGAATTTCTTTTTAAGTTGTTCCTTTTTAGTGAAGATTTAGTAAAAAATTCAGAAATGGGTACTAAAAATAAATTCCCCACAGTAAAAAGCAGGCAGCGCTGGGCCTTTACGTTGACGGCGCTTCGGACGCTGACGTTGATGCATTCAAAGACGCGAGGAGGACGAAACGGTGGTTTTCACACCAAACGGAGGCCGACTGACCTGAGGTCGAGGCTGGCGTCCACGCTGTTGTCAAGGGACAGCATGGCGGCGCTCTCCACGGAGCATTTGTCCATCGGAAAAAGGCCTATGAGGAGGCTGACAGCAAACCGACACTGGTTAGAGCTGAACCCACGCTGGCTCCTTGGCTTCAACGCAGCACACAAAGAAAAGAGTTCATTTGTTTCTTTTAAACGGAGGAATAAAACGAGCCATCAGTCCATCGTTTTCCTGCTAAAGCATCACCCAGTGGTATTTTACAAAACCCGGCATGTTTCCTAGAGATAAAAAGGTAACTGAAACTTAGCCGGCGTGTTTCAGAAGATAAGCATGGCTGCACAGCGGGCTAACGTGCGAGGCCAGCGAGAGCCCCGCATGTTTCACATGGTTCCGTATTTAGCCTTCTTCAGAGGGACTCGGAACATTCTAAGACCAGAAATAAACAAGGAGAGTCGATGGGATGGGGAATATTGTGTTACAATGAATGTTTGATGGGGGGGTGGGGTCAGGACAGATAGAACGTATCCTTCCCGACAGGGCGTGTAGGCAGTCCTGGGTGGACAACGCTCTGATGCCACTGAGTGGACGTCGGGTAGCGACGTTTGGAGAGACGGTGCATTCAGAGATGGTAGGAATATCAGCAAACGGCATAAAAAAGAGCTCAGAAATGCCACTGTAAAGACACGAACAGTAATTCGGAGAACCGGAGAGCTTTGTACTGACTTGATAGATGGATTGCTGTAGTAGATGAGGCCGAGAATGAAAGGAAGGCTCAGCAAAATCTTCCAGAAACTCCTCATCTTGTACACAGATCTGCAGGTTTGGGACACGGCAGAGTGGTCAGTAAAGGCAGCAGCAGCCTCCAGGCCTGGGTGAAAGGTTCAGCATACCTCATTGTTGGAATCTGCGTCCCAGTCCAGCAGAGCCTGAAGTCCACTGTCCAGGAAAGAAAAGAAGCTGTGTGAACACAAATGAGATCCCAGATCCTCCTCCTGCTTGTTTAGGCGGCGCAGACGACCAAGGTTAAAACGTTGGCTGGAAGCTGCATTTTGACCAGCTGTGTGTGTGTGTGTGTGTGTGTGTGTGTGTGTGCTGTGTGTGTGAACGTGTGGAGCGCCGTGGAGGTCTCGCTTTGATAGAACCATCAACTTTCTAAAAACAGCAACTGGTCGGCCTCTCCCAGACCACTTCCACCTTCATTTCTAAAGCGGATGACTAAACGACCAATGTCCAGCTGCCCAGTGGCACTACTGGTAAGATCAATAAAGTACAAGAGCCAGCAGTGCCAGTAGAACTTTATCACACACACACACACACACACACACACACAACAGAATATGACATCAAGAGCTGATTCTGACACATCTACCAGCCAAAACACAAAAACTTCATGTTTTTGTTATTATTTACTATTTGATGGCCAGTTTCCCTGTCGGAGGTGTCCGGGTGCCACCGGCTCAGAGCCGCATGCCAAACATGTGAAATGTTTGGCTACAAATAGAAAAACGGGACATCTGTTTCAAATAAACACGCAGCAGCTCAGGAAGTGACCTTAACTATTCACACGATCTTCAGTTTCAAAGGTTCACGGCTGTCCTCTATTAGAAATGTAAAACGGAAGGGTTAGAATTAAGGTTAACATTATTCAAATGTATAAAAGACACAAAAGAGCAGCAGTAAACCTTCCAACTTTTCAACATCGTTTTTCTCTTTTTATGAGGGCCTAAATGTCACAAAGGCGGTGGTTTTCTGGTGGAATTAGGCTGAATCTAGCTCCAAAAGGGCAACCCACGAGGCAACAGCTGCGTTCTTGTGCGCGGGTCTTCAGAACGGGCAGGAAACGCGAAACCAGGTCACCCAAATCAACGCAACTCGTTAACCCAAAACCGGTTCCCAAACCACTTCTTGGACCCGTCCGAGCTGACCCGAGGGGCTGGCTGGGAAGGAGCTGCCGCTTGCCTACCTTTCCGACCGTCTCGCCCCTACATGACCGCCAGTCCAGCAGAAAAATCCAAAAGTCCGTGGCCAAAAAGAACTTTTCGCCCGAGCGGAGCGTAAGTCAGACGTGTCGGTGATTCCCGCAGAGCCGCTGTGATTGTCAAGGCTGTCCCCACTTAACGTGAAAAGGGAGAAAGGGGAAAGGGAGTGGCTGCCCTTCCTCCCCGTTCCCTACTCTTCCTCCACAGCGCCGCTCCCTCCAGCGCCACCCCCTTCCACCACCTGTGCGCACGAAGGCGCGCCGCTGCGCAACCGTGGAGGAAATCGGTTCCAAGCCGCGTTTCTGCTTTTTACTGAACCATTCTTTGAGCTCCTGTCGTGTAGCTCCGCGTAGTTCCCATCGAGGTATTTCTACCAACCTGATCATAATAAAAAAAAAAAGTTCCCCAGGCGGGGAGGAGGGTGGGGGGCGGCGGGGAAGTTGAGGTTGTATAACATGTTTCGCCTTTGTGGTCCTGATTTCCAGATGTTCCTAAACATCTCACAGGAGGCCACGCTTGTTGCCTGGAATAGCGCACAATAGTGCGCACGGTAAAAACGACGTTTAAAAGGATCAGGGAAGTGTCAGGGAAGAAAGATGAAACACAGAAGTAGAAAGTCGAGTCCGGAGTCCATCAGCCTCCTCGCACCGCGGAGCTCTCCCCCGTCCGTTTCTCCTCCTACCCCCCTGTTGTTGTTCCTAAAACATTTAACTGGAAATTTCCGAAAAAGTCGTGACTGTGAGCGTTCTTTTTTTTTTCCTTCCCTTTTTTCTTTTTCCTTGCAGAAGCGCACTGGATCAAGCATCTTGTTTTGAAATTCTTTACCTGAATCAAGTTTGCATTTCTTCCTAGTTGCTGACTGCGGTGGTAGATGATCCACACCAATGGCAGCTGTTACGCAATGAAATGGTTAGACTTTATAATCGTGGTTTGAATGGAGGATTCTTGGAGCTTTAATCATAAAAGATCAAATTCCAAAGCTCCTTTCATCTCCCCTCCTGGCTCGGCTCTGTGCGCTCATCGGTTGTCACACAAGTTTCAAAGGTTCGGTTTTATCCTGTAGAAGCTGGTTTTTACTTACGAGCTGGGAGGAATCCTTGTTTTCGGTGGCCGAATTAAATATAAAACACCGTTTAAATTCAGTTCATTTGGCTGAAGAGGAGGCAGACGCAGACCACAGAGCCAGGTACGAAATTAAAGGTTTAATTAAAAAAAATTAAAAAAAAAAAAAGTTAAATTACAACATAAAGGAGTATGACAAAAGACTAAAGCGAGGAAAACCGAAGCAGCAGCTGGGAGCGAAACCGAAATTCCCACAGCTGACTGGAAAAAGTGAAAGAGAACCCTCCCAACGGGTGGAGACCTGGACCAGGACCAGGACCAACCCAGACTGGGGGAGTCCGAGCCCAGGTGAGTCCAAAGAGCACCCACCCACCACCAGAGAGGGGCTGATGATGAGGTGGATGATGAAGGCGCGCGTCACCGGCTGAGGCTCCACAGGCGCCGACGCCATCTAGGGGGAACCAAAAGAACCTTCTGCACCAAACAAACAGTCCCTTTGATTCAAGCGCGCCCTCCATCTTAAATAACATTAAACAATACAAAACAGAAACGTTTGTTAGGCTACAGATGTATGCAATTTAAAAAAATACTGTTGGTGAAGTTTCCGCTAGAAATTATCTTTACAAAAGTCAGGAAACAGTGTAGTTAATAGTTTCCTGTCAGTCAGATATTATCTTTAAAAGAAGTCAGGAAACGGTTTAGAGCTTTCTGTCCGGGCTCCAGAACGTGACCATCCAAACTCAGCAGAACGAGGGAAACGGAACAGAAATCAGAACAGAAAGAACAGAAACATCGGCTTTCGACTCAGGTGACGAAACCCTGTACACACAGACAGAAAGTGGCCAAAGAAACAGAGAAAAAGTGAACGGTGGACCATTTCTGATGCAAATATATAGAATTATTTGAATTCCGAAACAAAGATCATTATTAAAAAAGAATGTAACAAAAAAGAAGCTGCCCAAGCCCCCCCGCCCCTCTTTTTTCTATGAAGACATGTACAAAACAAAGTTTATAGGCCTGTCGTTTCTAAGCCTGAAAGTGCTGAGGAATCATCTTTGGGTGTCCCCGATAATACTGTCTGCTCAGACCAGAGAGGAGGAAGCCCTCGTTAGCAGAGCGCCTCACCCATCTGGCGCGTGTTCGCCTCCCATCGGTGAGCCTAATTCTATTAGACGGCTACGGATGCGGTGGAGAGACTCCGCGGGGAGCGCGTGGAGGTCTCAGATGAGGGAGATCCGCAGGGGGACGGCGGAAGCGTCTGCGCCGTGCGGAGGCGAGTGGTGGCAAACCATGTGCTCCACCATGGTGTGTTTGGACATGTGCTTGATGAGGTACGTCTCCTGGAGACAAACAAGGAGAAGGACGGGAACTCACACACCGCTGGCTGGCTGGGACGCGCAGGTGCGACGCCGGTCAGCTGACTCACTGAGGTGTACGCTCGGCCGCACATGCTGCAGCAGAAGGCCTTGGCGTTTTTGATGGCGTGTGCGGGCAAGTGGGTCTGCAGCGAGGCCGAGTCCGAGTAGGCGCGGAAGCAGTTGGAACACTTGAAAGGCTTGTCCTTGTTGTGCTGCCTCTGGTGAGACTAAAGCCGTGCGTGTGTGTGTGTGTGTGTGTGTGTGTGTGGAGGGAGGGGAGAACACAGATGGATACAATCAAAGCAGTGAAGTCACGGCAGGGTTGCGGATTCATTCCAGATCACCGGAGCTGTGGTGGGGAAAGCGCCTGGTGATGGTTACCTGCAGGTTGGAGAGCTGCGTGAAGGCCTTCTCACAGCCTGGGTGGACACACCTGTACGGCCGGTCACCTGTGTGGATCCTGAAACACCGCGCAGACACGCGAGAGGAACTTTTGACACGTGTCAGAGGAGCATAGTCATGACGTTTTGTCTGAGAACTGGAACAGGATAGAGGAGAAATACTTGTATTTATCCCTGACGTGGGACATTCACTAGAACAAAGAGCTTAAATAATGAAGACAACAGGCTGCAGCTCAGTGCGGCGCCACTTCCTGGATTCAGGGTCAACAATCTTGGCATTCGACCACTAATAGGAGCCACAATGTTAGAATTCCACAAAGCCCACAGAATGTGCAGCATGCTGGGGTCTTTCCTAGGAAAGGCAGGAATAGATCCTGGACACACACACACACACAGGACAGGGTCCCGCAGCCTGCCTCCATGTGTGAAGACTGGGAGGAAATCTGAGGAAATCCGGACACTGTGCAAACATGCAAACGCCCCACGGAAAAGCCCCCATGTGACGCTCAAAGCCAGCGCGTTGTGGCCGCTCCCTGCATGTGACCTCCACACAACCCCGCCTACTGACCCACCGACACAAATGCGCTCGGCTTCCGGCGCGTTTGAAAGAGGAGAGGCTGGCGTGCTGACCTGGTGTGCTGCTGCAGGTGGGACAGCTGTCGGAAGCACCTCTCGCAGTAGGAGCAGCGGTACGGTTTGATGCCCAGGTGTATCCTCAGGTGCTGGGCCAGGTAGGACGCGTTGACGAAGGTCTTGGTGCAGTGAGGACACTTGTGGGCCTTCGCCTCTGTGTGCGTTTTAGAATGAATCTGCATGTCTGACTTGGAGAAGAAGGTCAGGGGACAGACTTTACACCTGCGGGCAGAGACGAGAGGTCACGTGATTAGTGGCTGAGGCGGAGGGAGAGTTGACCTCCAAATGGTGAATATTTAGCTGCCCCAGCGTGGTTGAGCGTGTCCAACAGAGGTTATTTCCTCAATTAACGAGCGGCTGTGTGACAGAGTCCACCCACCTGTACGTTTTTCCTTCTTTGGCAAGGATGGAGGGGCAGGACTGGTCGTGGCCGGAGGCCAGGACCGGGTAGGGTACCACCAGAAGCGAAGACCCGTTCTCCGCTTTGATCCTCTTCCGACCGCGCTCCTCCTTCGACGGAGGGCCCAGGAGCCCCGCCAGGCCCCCGCTGGTTTTCCCAGGAAAGGTGCCTTGGCTGCAGGCAGGCCTGACAGGAGGTGCGCGGTGGGGGCTCTGCCGGGACGCAGTGGCTGCTGGATGGAGGCGTGCTGGGGGAGACCGCCTCTGGGCTGCTCAGGTTCCCAGTTTTGGATGCCAGCGCCACACCTGAGCGGAGCGCAAACGAAAGACGGGCGCGTGAAGAAAACAACCGGAATAGTTAACACGGTGTTGCTGTTGTCGGCAGCCGTGAACAGGCCACACGCAACAGCCCGACTCATTGTTTTGTGTGTTCCCGGACGACACCACGGTCACATCGGCAGCTGTGCACACACTAATTACCTGATACGTGGTTGGTCCTGGATGGGTGATCCATTAACTGACGCAGATGCCAGTCCTCCCACAGGCCCCTGGCTTTGATGGCCGTCTTATCGTCCAGATTCAGATTTACGTCCCCCAGGATACGACCTGTTGACCCACACTGTCGTTTAGGGCTTGGGGATTTGCACCAAACAACGATGCTTATTGTCATGACAACTTTAAATGAGGTGGTATACTTTAAAACGGAGGATTTTGTGGTTTCATAATGAAAAATAAAACCTCGGGTCAGAGGTGGGAGGAGCGCTGACCCCGAGGGGGCAGCAGGTGGTCGTCAACACACCTGTGACCGAGCTGGAGGCGGGGCGAGCGTGCAGAGCGACGTCAGGATGAGACGGCATGTGTCCGTGGAGAACCGGCAGCTGCTGGGTTTTGGCCGTCCCGTGCTGGAGGGCATCGACCTGGCAGCGGGGAGCCGACCCGGGCTGCTGGGAGGGGGCCGAGGCAGTGGGCAGATGGGGCGGTCTGATCTTCTCGGCCATCAGCTGCTCCTTGATTTTATTGATCAAGACCAGATTGTCCAGCTGACAGCCGGAAGAGAGCGGCCATCAGTTCAGTCACAATGTTAGCGGGTGGCGCCCCCTAGAGGCTCACCAGCGAAACTACCCCAAATGATTTTTTGAGTTTAGTCTTTTAGGGATTATTATTAAAGTTTCATAGCAGAATTCAGTCAGGAATCTGTCATTTTGATGACAAATTTATGAGGAAACTGATACATATAAATGACAACATGGATACAATCCAGAGTCACTCACCTGGCCAGGCACAGCAGGAGGTGGAGGCCAGAAATAGGGGTTGTTAAAGCGAGATTCAGCCATCCTAAAACAAAAGCAGAACGTGGGCTTCTCTAGCTGACCTTGTGAGGCACCATCACTCTGTGATAGTTGCTTGTGATCATTAGTGCTGGATAACCAGGAAATGACCGCGGGTTCATTAAGAGAAGGCCGATGATTTGTGCTGAAGCCAGAGAGTCTTCGTTCAAACTGCGTCAGTAGTTCTCTGCCCGAGCAGCTGACTGCTTTGGCCTGACCTCACGGGCTTCACACCGTCTGTGTTAGTTACCCTTGTCACCCTAAGGTGTTGCATTGGTGCCGGCCTGCAGTGGGGGGACCGGGGAGAAGGTTTGTGCCTCTGTGCAGCAGCCACATGTTTATTTTCTCTGGACTCTGGACGTGCATGCAACCTGCCAGATAGGCTCTTTCCTGATTACAACATCTGGTTAGGGAACGCTCCCAAACACAGTTATCAGGCAAACCAGCAGGGTTTGAAGCCACGGGCTGACAGACAAGCAGGGGCCCCGGCTGCTTTGTCTCAGGCTCCTCTCAGAGTAGAGCCGACCGAGTCATCTCAGCAGCGGAGAATAATCTGAATTTGGGATATCTCAAACGAACACGCCACACACTCATCTGTCAGCGACAACCAGATATTGCTTCTTTGTCTTTGAGGTAGGAATTTTTGACTTTTAGAGTTTTTGAGATTACATATAATTCCGGATTATAGAACTGGCTGGGTTTCTTTAAGGAGGGCTGGGGGAGAGACTGCGGTCCAGATGTAGAATGTTCCTGAAGCTGGTCACATTTTTGACCCTGTCTGAAGTTCGTTTTAAAAACATTTTTGCAGCGTGCTCTGGAAAATCCCACCATTCCTTTTTCTGTTTAGTTTACAGTGGAATAACACAAGCCACGGCATTCAAGCCAAGGAAAGCAAAGATGGCACTTGATCGGATCAGGCTCGACCCTCCGACATATTCTGCCAGGGATGCCAGGCTTCCAGTCCCTTACTGAAACAATGGTATTCCAAGAGAAAACAGACGCAGCGAGCTCCTGGGCCTGAATGACTGGCAGTAGAAGTGTGAACAAGTTAAAACACGTATGTGTGGAGAAAAGGAAGGCCGATATCAGCAACCTCAGCACATCAAAAACAGCAGCTTTGACTGAACACTAATTCAATAGTAAACAACAGAAGGTCATCTTCTACCAACCAGAGCTCCATGTTCGTGTTGGCTTAACAGTGACAACTATTAATGCACATTTACAGAATAAAGGCGCATCATCCAGGGTTAGTAGAGGGTTCTGTGTGCGGGGGGTCTGGACTCGAACCCGCAGCCTTCGGATTCCCTCAGCGACCCTGAACCACAGCGATCAATATTAAGCACTGTTCAACTTGTGCTACTACAAAGAGCTTTAGAATTGATAAATTAGGGCTTGGAAACGATAAAGCGTTTTAATACAACTTTTACACGCGTGTGTAACGTCTGAGCATCACGTGTATGCGCGGTTATTGCATGAATATGCGCAGTATCAAGACGGCTGGTGATGCTCTACTCTCGGCTGTGATCATCAGGGTGAAAACAGTAGTATATTCAGTAATATGTGCCCGGCATCTACGTGCACGCGTTTGGATGAAAGATCGGTGGAAAGATTCAAAGGAAAACGCAGACGGCTCCATTTAGTTTGGGAGGAAAACTTCTAATCGTTTATTTTTTTGTCTGTCCATCCAAGCTCCTCCTAGTCGGTTCAAAACCCAAAGAGAGTTTTAGGAAATCGATAATGAGGCTGATGATCATTTCAATGAGATGTTTGTCCAGTCCTGCTCAGCTCCTCAGCCTAGCCCGCTGCCTCTCCCACCTTCCCAGTTTATTACTTAAAAAAAAAAAAATCAGACAAAAGAAAAACAAAAATGGCAGCCTGGTCTTATTTTTATAAGCACTGGACGCCATATTCTGCAGAGCCGAATTTAGTGAAAAGACGCTTCCCAGATGAGATTCGGCGCAGCGGCGACGCGCTCGGACGCGCCGTTATTTGCATTAGGCGTAAGAAGGATTGTTTACTTTGATTTGCAGGTTTGAATAGCCCGGCTCGAGGAGGAGGGGTGGAAAAGCTTCCCGACACTTCCCACGACAACCATCGCGCATTTGCTGAAAGGCTCCGCAGCTCCTGAGCCATAAATCCAAACGTCGACGTTAAGCGTCTGCGCGCAACCGAACCTCCGACTGGCACGACCGAGCAGAGCGAGCCGGCTCCGACCAAATGCTGCAAAAAAAACCCAGTCAGCTTTTGCACGACTTGAATATAGGAACGGCTGCGAGGCGGAACGCGACATCTGCGTGAGAGGGGAAAAAAGCCACGAAGAGATTTGGCGGCGGGCGGACCTACCTGGGGCAGCCGGAGGAGGGACGCTGGCTCCGGGTTGATTCTCTGCTTCTGCTCGCTGCCTCCAAACCTTCCGGGTCGCCTGCTGTTCACTTCTGGGTGCTGCAGGCGGGGGGTTTTTGGAGCAGGGAGCCGATTTTTAGCCCCCTTTTTTTGGTTTTTCTCTTTAGATTTTCCGTAATTAGGTTCCCGTCGTATGTCGGGCACGCCCGTGCGCGGCAGCGTCGGGGTTCACGCGCGCAAAGTTCCCACCAAACGCGACCATCCTACTCAGGCGGTGTGGCACTGCGACTTTATGAATCATTTATAACAGTCTTAATAACGCGCGTCCGGGGTTTCACACTTCTAATTCGCTCCACAAAAGACGCGTGCGTTGCGGCTCTCACGCCCGTCATGCACACTGCAACACATTAGTGGGTATGTGTGTGTGTATGTGTGTATGTGTGTGTGTGTGTGTGTGTGTGTGTGTGTGTAATCCTCTCAGCACCAGCCTGACAGGCTGCTAATATGCGTCGTGCTGAGCTCAGCAGGAGGTGGCGGTGCTGCTGCAGCTGCAGAGGTGAACGCGCAAACGCGCGCTCTCTTTTACCTGGGTGGCGACTGACAGTCAGATTTTGTGAGGAATTTCTAAAGGCATCCAGTACAAATGCACCCATTCCAAACGTGCCAGGTCCTGCCAACGTGTCAACAGGTGCGTGCACGCACGCGTGGGGTCGGACCCAGCTGGTCCTCCTCCGGCTGGGGGGGCGGCTGCTCCGCCCAGCCAGCAGGATGCCTTTTAATGGTGCCCCACACGTGCACGCGCGTGCTGGATGAGAAGCTGACATTGGGGTTGAGGGACAACAGCTGCTCTTTGCTGCCATGGGCAGACGGGGCGGACGGAGGACGGTCGTCTCCGGCCGGCTCACACACGATGCATAAAACCCAGGTTGGAGCCTTTGGGGCCGGTCTCTCCCCGGTCCCGACAGTCCTGGCTGGATGTCGTCGGACCAGAGGATCCGGTTTGCGCCAGTCTGAGGCGGAGCAGAGGGTTTTAGGTGGCACCGGAGCCCCGGGGGCAGTTCCTTTGACCCCACGACCTCGGGGTTCTTTCTCCTGTCACCTGCGAGACCCCTGTAGAGTCAGGAGTGTGTCGGCAGCTGTGCACACACCCATAAATGCTGAGGTGTGTGAACAGAAACGTCACCTGTGTGTTTTAACACAGACGGTGAGAACAGCTAAAAACTGCAACCTCCCGCCTGTCTTCTTGGGTGAATATCTCCACTTTCAGTCAAAGACAATGTTGTCACATCCTCAGGACCCCCCCCCCCCACACACACACACACACACACACACTCCTGACGATGAGTCAGCTTTGCTAACAGGCGCTCACACGCTCCCAGTCCTCGTCGTCACTGGTCCGACGGGTTTGCCTGCCTGAGCAAACAGCCCACGCCTGCTCTCCTCACCTCCTCCCAGACCAGGTGCTGGGTGCTTGGGGCATGGTGGGAGGGGGAAGGAGGGGCAGGAGGAGGGCCAGTCGTTATCCTGTTGAGGGTGGAGCAGAGGGGGAGGTGAAGGGGACCGGCTGGCGTGTTCAGAGCTCAGTCTGAAGGCTCCCGTCGGGTCCAGGTGAGACCTCAGCATTTGCATTGTTGTGTGTGTGTGTGTGTGTGTGTGTCTGTGTGTGTGTGTGTGTGTGTATGATTTGAATGTTTCCATGCCGCAGCAATATCAGCCGCCGGCTGAGCAGGGTTGAACTGGTTTCCTGCCCGTCAGCTCCAGCGTTCCCAGCGTTCCCGCTGTGGAGCCACCGTCTCACTCTTCGTGGGTTTTTCTCCAGGTGCCTGGAATTCCAAAGCTTCTCCGCCCTGCAGAGTGAGGAGAACCTGCGCGTACATGTTGCTTCGCTGAAGCCATGGAGGGCGTGTTGGAGGCAGCGACGGCGCTGTGCACGTGTAAACTGGCCTTCAGCCTGGTCCTGCTGCCGCGGCTGCCGACGTCCCGCAGTCCCGTCAGCTTCTGCTGCTGCTGCCTGCTGCTCTTCTCCGACGTGGCCCTCACCGGTGAGTCCCAACGGCGCGTTTGCCGCCTCCCCTGACCTGACTGAAGCCTGAGGAGGTATTTTTCTGTTTACAACATCATCAGGAGCCTGAATTCAACCTGAAATCCAGCTTTGACTCGTGTCTTTGGCAGCTTTTCTGGCTTTTCTCTGCGTCTCCAAGTCCTGGCCTAGCGAGCTGACCCTGCGGAGGGATGTCGTCGCCCTCCGCTTCCTGCTCTTTCAGGGCCGCGTGTACGGCGCGGCGCTGCTCCTGACCTGCCCTCTGGTCACCCTGGAGACCCTGGGACGGCTGAGGCGGGCTCGGACGGAGGCCGGCGGCCCTCCAGACGCAGGACAGCGGCGCTCTGAAGGCGTGGGCTTCCTCTGCTGCCTGTCGGTCTGGGTGGTCACCGCCCTGGACGTCAGGTGGAGATGGATGCTGGAGGAGGTCTGGGCCTCGGCCTGTTTGCACACCACCAGCTCCCTCCTCACCTGCTTGCCCGGCTTTTTCAGCCTCATGTCCAGCAGCACCAGTTCCTGCGTTGCCTTGACCTTCCTCCTCCTCCTCCTCCTCCTCCTCTTCCTAACAGAGGACCTGCGTGCACGTTGCCGGGCCCCTGCAGCAACACAGGGACTCGTCAGCGTCTTGATCCCAGGACCTCCTCAGGCGCTGGTCTCGGCAGACGTGCGTCGTGTTGACCCAGAGAAAACAGTCAGCAGCAGCATCGCTCCTGAGAACAGCGTGCACGTGTCCGTGCCGCAGCGTGGAGACGCTACCAGCAGCGCCCCTGAGCGTTTTCCTGCAGGACAGAAGCAGAAAAGGACAAAGGGAGCTAAAGCGCTGGCATTTATGGTCCAGGAGGCCCCGGAGGAGAGGGACCGGTGTGTGTGGTATCACTGGGGTTTTCCCTGCCCGGGGCTGAAGGGAATAATAGGTTTGATGGGTGTGCTCTGCCTCTTTGTGCTGCCTCTAATCCTCAGCGTGAACATTGTCTTAGTCCAGACTGTGGATTATCTGATGGAACTGGCTGTCAGAGCTTTACTTGTTTGCCCTGCAGCAGACAAAAGAAGCACCCTGACATCTGGCAAAGCGACAGGCGGCAGGTCTAGGTGTCAGCATCGGTTCCAGGGGAGCGGCTTCCCACAGGCCAGGAGGAATCTGGAAATCTGCTGAAAGGTGCTAAAAGACACACCGGACAGAAAGACACAGAACCCGAGTGAAACGGGCAGCTGGGAGGCTTTTATTGTTCAGGGCTTTACGACGCGCTGTGATGGTTCATCAAACAGTGGCAAACAGCCACCTCTCCCAGCTAACTCTGGAATAAACCGCTGGAGAGGCAGAGGGGAACAAGTCCACGCTGGATCCCAACCTGGCATGAAAGAACATATAAATATTCAAACACTAAAGCTGCAAATTACGGATTTTGCAGGTGATTGAATGTTGTAATAGTATGCACTGGCTTCCAAGTCAGTTCTTTTGTGTGTGTGAATCTTGGGGGTAAATCTGAGATGATGTGTGTCGTCAGCAGGCTCTCGAGCGCCAAAACCTCTTGGCCATTAAAGTGGCTGCAGTTCCAGACGTTAACACCGGAGGGCGCCACAGCACAACAACGACATCAGCCCCACCGTTAATAAAAGATTAAAAACTGTTTTTGAAGAGAAGTCTTTACTAATATCTCTGTAGCGTATTAAAAAGGTTGTGCTCTGTTTTTAAGATTTTTATATGGTAATAATTTTACTTTTGTAAAATTTATTTTTACTCAGAAGACATTGCATTCACTGTGCTTAATTGTCAGAGCTGAAGGATGGTTCTGATGCATCATCGTGGCATCAGTTTCAGATGTGATGGTTTTATTTACACGTTTACAATTTACCAGAGAAAATCTATTAAATGTGGCGAGCACATATATCGACTAACAGATATTTGTTTCCGCCACCAGTTGTGTTCCTTAGGTAAAGCAAATCGTCATTTAACCAGATTAACAACGTCAAATCGCCGCCTCGGGAGGGCCACAGCAGACTGGAATCAGATTTCTCAGAGGAGAGCTTAGTGACTTCATAATGGACACTTTTCCCCCCAGGAAAGAAGGGAAGATTATAGATTCTCCTTGGATAAAAAAAGCCTCCACCACAGAAATGTATCCTGAATCAAAGCTGAGGATAGAAAGCATCCTGTCTGGAGGGGATTCCGGGACAAAAAAAAAATACAGCTTGTCCTGCAACAGCTCAGCACGCAACCAAACTCTGCTGGATACACAGAACCAAAACTCTTTTGGGTTATTTACCAGCTTGTTAAAACGTAAAGAGGCCTTGGAGCCAATCTAGGAAGACGTGCCGGGTCTGCGCAGCTTCCAAGGAGGAGAGCAGGAAAGCAGAGCCGGAGCCGCTTCTGCTCTGCTAAACCTGAAGAGACTACAAGTCTTGTTATCTTTTGAGGCCAAGCACCATCTAAGCCGACTACGCCACAGAGCAATCCAGTTTTGGCCTGTTTTTGGTCGTAGATGATCTGGGTTTCACTGCAAACTCTCTGCACCCAGAAGGAAATCCATGATCCAGGCTGAATGTAGCAGTAATTTATTGGACATTAAAACATTTCCCACAATCCTCCACCAGCACGAACACACTCCAGGATACGAGTGCAGCCAACAAAGGACACAATCATCAGGGTTATTAAAAGTGTCATAGTCTTCTTCGTAAATATTTTAGCCCTAGCATCACAATAATCTCTCTTAACATCCAAACAAGCAAAACTTTAGGAAGCAACACAGCAAACCAGAATCAAACATGAACATCTGCTGAAAAAGTCTGGCAATCCTCTGATCATTCAAGAGCATTTGAACCAGTTAGCTAATCTGGATTAAAGATGAGGAAGATGAAGGAGGATCACGACTGCAGCGTCGCTCACGAGACATTTCACAACTTTCACCGAGATCCAGATTTAATTGAACTCACATAGTAATAGACTGTGTTCAGTTTGATCCTGTTTTGGGTCCTACTGGGAATACTGGAACCATCCCACAAAAAAACCAAGAGTGTGGAGAGACGACACAGACGACACACACCGATGCAAACACTAGAGAGGTGAGGAGACCAGGGCCCTGCAGCCAGTTGGAATCAGGTGGCACAAACTCCACCCCTGCACACACACACACACACACACACACACACACTCGTGTCAACCACTGATAAACAAGAGCACTTGAAGCACATGTGGGGGTGGGGGAGGGGGTGACCGTGGGTGAGCCTGGGTGGATTTATCAGTGATTTTGTGATGACGTAACCCGGCAGCAGCAGCGCAAACGCCGCAGGCGGGAGTCTCGGCTGGAGCTGCAGCGTTACCATTCACTAATAAGACGGAACATCCTCAGGAAACCCGGAAGCTGGATAAAAAGATCTGGTTGAAAAAGGTAACTGTTGCCCCTGGAGACGAGGGCAAACCCGTGGAAACCAGCCAACACGCCGCCAGTAGCGGAGACGGGAGGAGGAAGGTCGGATGATGGAGAGGATGGATGGATGGATGGATGGATGGGGAGGAGAGAAGGTCCCCGCTGCAGGGATGAAGGGCACGAGGCCGTCACATTGAGCAGGGCATCGCCTCGTCTCATCGCTACCGTGGAAACCAGAGGAGCCGGGAGCTGAGGAGGCCCCGCGGTGGCTCAGGTGAGAATGCAGAAGGAGGCGGGAGTGCAGGCCATCGCCGTACGGCATCTCGATCACACAGAAGCGCAGGTCTGAAGAGCAACATCGAGCACAGCGTTTGAAAGAACTGAACACCTCAGAGACACAATTAGACTTTTTTTTCCTGCACGAGGTTGTTTTTCGAAATTCTTCGAGGATGGGACACCCGGGAGGGGTGGAGCTCCTAGAGACGCACGGTGTTGATCCGCAGCGGCTGCACGTTCTTGCCGTTGGCGTGACTCTGGCCGGGGCTGAAGTACGGGAAGACTTTAGCGGGGAATTTCTCCCGGTAGGTGTAGAGCCAGGACATGTCGTCGGCGTTGTAGAAGATGAGCAGGCCTTTGGGGTAGTCCAGGTACACCCCCACCTTCTCCAGCTTGCTCTTCACGTTGAGGCGGGTCCAGGGCTCCGTGCAGGCACTGTACTGGTTTCCATCGTGCATGACGATGCAGTAAAAGCCGCGGCTGGGCTGGATCTGGATGCTGCCCTTGCGGCTGACTGTCTCGCTGGCCACGCCTATCATCCACTGGGTTTTCTCCGACACCATCACCTCCCAGTAATGGACGCCCGACATGAGGCCCTCGGCCCCCAGGACAGACACCTCCACGTCAAAGCGGCGCGGAGAGTCCTGCAGGGGCTGCGGGTGCAGGTTCCCATACGCTACGATGGTGCAATCGTCTGAAAGTATCAGTCTCTGGTGGGCTGTGACGGGGTCAAGGGTCAAGCTGGCTGGCACTGAGGGAAGGAGGAAAAGCACAGAAACAGTTGGAGCATTCTATTTTATCTTTAAAAACTAAATTGACCATTTATGTGATGCACATTTGAAGTTAAAAGGGAATGAATAGACACAAATTAGGGAAAGGGAATATAACAGGAAATTTCGTCCAGATTCTTTCTGTGATATAGAAATCCTTATCCTTATTCCTCCTGTGTTGGTCGTAATGAAGTCATTAATATTTTAAGCTCTTTGTGTGACACAGATCAACCAAAACCAACCACAGCAAAGAAAGCACTTTCCTGTGAAAGATGGAGGAGGAGAGTCAGCAGTCTGATAGCTTTCCCCGCTAACCCCCCAGCAACAGCGAGGGATGATGGGAGGAATGTTTCATTTCATCTCTGGCAAATGCCAGTGATGTATGCTATCCAATTGTTCCATTTGGATGCCAGTCAAGAGAGAGAGAGAGAGAGAGAGAGAGAGAGACTGAGAGAGAGAGAGAGAGAGAGAGAGAGAGAGAGAGAGAGAGAGAGAGAGAGAGAGAGAGGGAGAGAGAGAGAGAGAGAGAGAGAGAGAGAGAGAGAGAGAGAGAGAGAGAACAGGCAACATGCCTGGCTTGCCCTCGGGCCACAGCGGGGTGAGGGGGGAAAATTGGATGAGGGAGAAAAAATTCCTCCACGCATTACTTTAAATAATCTCCTGAGAGTGAGGGATGGCTGAGGGATGGAGGGAGTTCAGCTCCTCTTAGCACTGGGAAACCCTGCAGTCCCCCTCCTCCCATCAGGTCTGAACAGTTTCCCATCATAGAAGCTGTAAAAAGCTCAAAACCTTTTAAAAATATTAACGCAAAGTCTGACCAATTCATAAGCTCCGGTCCAAAGCTAACAAAAATCCACATTTTAAAAAGCCTGGGAAGCGTCTGGTGTGTGATTGGTTGGGTTGTTCTCTGTCCCGGCGGTGTTCCCGTACCTGGTGAGATATCCTGGAAGAGTAACTTCCATATGGTGTACTGTAGGGGCCCCATGTACTTAGATGTCGGGAAGTCTTCATAGGTCAGATTAGTCTCGTGAATCTTCCCTTTAATCCTGAGACCAAAACAAAGGTGTAACATATGACATGAATCATGAGTCACAAAGATGAACGAGAGGACAATAACAGTTATTAGTGCCGAAATAAATCATTTAAAAAATAATAACTGGGTTTTAAAATGCAAAGCATCACATTTTCTGTCAAGAAGCTAACTGAACAGACTTCATCTATTCATTACTTTCGCTGGGACATGACATGTTTTATTCTGTCAACCTTTAACTTCATTATTCTTACTCAAGATATTAAAATGTTCCATTAAATCCTCCAAGTCCCCTACCAGATTAAAGGCTACTTCTGCCCCCCCTCCCCTTCACCATCTGCTCAGGGATTAGCTCAACACTGCTGCTCAAATCCCAACTTTCACCAAATATCAGATAATGTGAGCGTTAGCACGTTTTTTCTTTAGCCTGGTCCTGAATCAGAACTCTTGGCCACCTCTCCTCCGTGGTGGCGACGCCCTCCAGGAAGTCGTGGCGTCCGCCCTCGTTGAGGCGCTCCTGCAGAATCTGGATGCCCTCCTTGACGTCGCGCAGCTGCTGGCTGTAGCACTGGATCTTGTGCTCGATGTCGGCCAGCTTGCGCGCCGTGTCCATCTCCAGCTCCTCCAGCATGCTCTTCTGGCGCTCCCGCAGGTAGCGGTGGAGGCGCTCGAACGCATCCCCGATGGTAGCGCGCAGGCTCTTGGCTGAGGACTGTGACAGAGAGGAGAGGAGAAAGTCAGAAAAAGAAAAAAAAAACGCACATGACTCTGGCCAACAAAGAGCTTTGTGCTTAGCTAAAATGGTTTTCAGACCTTAATTAAATTTGGATCAGTAACTCAAAACCCTACCAAGTTCCTCTAATGATATGAATGCTGCATTACCATTTAATCACTAATTCAGATTAAATCTATATTAAGTGTTTACTTTTGCACGAGAGCTGTGGGTACCGCTGAGAAAATACAGGTTTTACAGCTGGAGACAGAAACAAAAGCAACAGAAAAAGAGGGAGCGAGTCTTCCGTGCAGCATGGGCGATGGCTGATTAGAGGACACAGGGATGCTGAAAAGTGCAGAAAAACTGGAGTCTGGACATGAAAGAGAATAAATCATCTGAGTGGGAGCTGTCTGACAGTCACAACAAAGAGGTGCGATGCAGAAAGCCCTTTAAAAAAAAAGAGAGAGAGCGAGCAGAGCAGCAATCTCTCCGTCTGGAGCTTCTCAGGAAACGGTTTCTCTCGGACATGTTGGCGGCTCCTCTGGCTGTCTGTGACAATCACAGTCTGCTGGAGCACACGAAAATGAGGTTGGGACATAAATACAGACCAGTGGGAAAAAAGCTGCTTGAAAAACAGAGACTTGCATAAAGCAAAACAACAAGCAAGGAAAAAAAAAACCTCTGTAAACACAAGTTCCTCTGACTGGAAGCTGCTGCCACGGCTGATCCTTCAGGGGAGGAAGAGTTTAGAAAAGTGTGACCTGAGTATTAATTACTGACGGCCTGTTCTGCTTTCACAAATCAGAGAAACAAATAAAAGAAAAATCATTTCAGATGTACATCATCAGCCAGGATTAGGAAGTGGGCATGAAAAAATATATAAAACAGGAGATAAATATATATATAAAGTAGAAAAAAAACACATTTTGATGATTCAAAAATGTTCAAAATAGAGCATGTAAAAAAAACGTGTGTTTATCCATCTAATCAAATTTCAGATGATCAAAATATCAAAACAGACGGGTGTAACAGTGTGTGAGGTCTGATGACTCATGCATAAATAAACACACACATCCCAAAGCTGGGAGGAGTGACACTCCCTTGATAATTATTCCTTCTAAGTGCAAACAGGACTTGCGCTTCTGGTAAAAGCTTTAGGAAATGTGCGAGAGTTGGTCATCCGTGATGCAAACAGGGCCGTCATCCTGTCCTCCCTGCTGCGTGTGCCCAAGCGCTAAATGAAAGGGTTGTCAGGGATGCGCGCCGCCACGCTGAGAGCGCCCAGAGACGGTGACTGCGGCTCTGGGAGGCGCCGGTGTCATTTGCAGGGAGGTCTGTTATTATCCAGTGAATCTGCAGCGAGGACGTGAAAAGGATGTGATTCCCAGCCTGCAGGTGAATCCAGAGTGGGAGAAGGCACATTCGGTTGGGATGAGAGCCGGACCATTAAACTGGGATGACAGGATGACAGAAAAACTGCAGCCAGCTTCAAATTCAGAGGAAGGAGACACGCTATAGTTGGCTGTGGGGTAATTAAACACGCCGTCAGAGGGCGGCTCTCCTCCGGGAGGACGACTCAGTGTAGCGGGATGCACATCTGACAAGACGAGTCGCTCCAACGAGCTACCGCACAGGCTCGGATGATGGCGGCAGGCCCGTCTGCCGGAGCTGAAGGCCCTGCCCTGCAGACGAAGGACCGGCGGTTCTGCTGTGATGTCGGGCAGCAGGTGGGAGCCGAGCACCTCACGAGGGATTCTTCCCAACAGCACAGAGCAGAGAACCCACGCTGATGCCTGTGTGTGTGTGTGTGTGTGTGTGTGTGTGTGTGTGTGTGCATGATTCAGATGTTTGGAGACTGCTGGGGTGGCTGCTGATGCCTAACTAATTCAAACAGGGAGTTGGGGTTTCACAGCCGCTCAATAAACCCATTTACCTGTTGGAATTGAACTGCCATTCTTAATCTGTCTGCAAGAAAATGAATAAGCAGCGACGGACAGAACAGCGACGTGCTGCTCCTGACGTTTTTAAAAGTGTCATATCTACAAAAACGGTCTCTATAACACGGCCAAGGTGAGTATTTATGCATTCTATGATGCAGCTGCCAAGATCGGAAACCAGCACTGGCACTTCTGCCTTTTTAATAATGAAAATCTCCTTAGCGGCTGTTTCAGAGCTTTAGGGAATGCAGCTGTTTGTGCTGGTCCAGGTGCCAAACAGCAGTCACACAAGGCATGAGCTCATAGAGGTCTAACTCCAAACCAGCTGATGAGACGAGCAGGAGGAGGCTGGTGCAGACCAGAGGCGACGTCGGAGAGGGCTGTACCTTGGTTTCGGTTAGCTGTCGCTGGAGGAGCTGCAGCGCTTCGGTGTGTCCTTTCTCACTGTCTTGTAGGATGGCCAGTTGTTCCTTCATCTCCCTCTGCAGAACAGCAACAAGCAGCATGGTCAAAGCACAGTTAGTCCACATTTACCATCTGTGTAACGAGACTCTTGTTAAAGTTTGAGGATTTGAGCCTCGTCTACAACATAAACCAGGCGGAGGGCGAGCCAGATCAGAAAGACAGACTCTCCGGAGACGCTGGGCTGTTTTAGATAAAACTGGGCCTCATCTCTACTCCAGCTCACTTTGGCAGAACCTGCACCACTCGCTCATCTGCAAGGCTCCCCCAAGGCTGTGCAGAGGCTCAGCGCGTTGTCGGATGGGACAGCTGCCGGCACCAAAGGCATGGATCTTTAATGCACATCCCAGACGCCATCACAGCAGAGCTCTCAGATTATTTTCAAAAGAGAAGTGGAAAATGCAGGTACAGGTGCATTTCTGCAGCTTTTTAATACAACATTAACATGATGAGGAATTAATTTTAGTGGCGTGTTGTTTCTTGCCTGATTTAAAAGCTGCTGAAATAAAAAGCAGACTGTGCGGCTGAAGACAAAGCTTACTTCCTCAAAAGGAAATAAATGGTGGGAAACAATGGCTGGTGCAGTGGGGGAGCGTGACTCGCCATGCTAATGACAGGAGTGCAGCAGGCTCTGCGGGCTCTCCGCCTCACTGCTACACGCTTGTCTGCAGCAGGTCAAAGGCTGCTCCCACACACTCAGTCAGCTCAGGCAACGCCAACTGCATGATGCCAAAACACACAAACAGCTGACAACCATGTCGATATTATCAGCGTGGTTTGCTAAGATACATTTTGGCACGGGAACACGATCAACACCTTATTTTATTAAAACAATTTTTGAACAGAAACGTTGCCAGTAAATTGCAATTACATAATCCTCTTTAACCCTCCTGGAAGCAGCAACTTTAAGTCTCCTACTGATGAAGAAGAGCCAAAGTTGTGGGAAGTGCACGTCTAATACTGTGAACGGTGGGCGTGATGAAAAATCATCTTAAAAAATTTCTTAAAATAAACATAAAATATGAAAAAAGACACAGCAGAGTCAAGAGAAACCCTGGAAGACAGTCGAAGAACTTCCAAGACCTTGAAGCATGCACTGAACACTAAATGGGAATGCTTGAAGGTAGGTGAAAGCTCTGGAAACCGCTCCCAGTGTTACGTTTCACTGTGAGCTTCATTAGAGGCAGCAGCCCTTTTGGGATTTGGAGTGTGACATTGACTTCAGTCTGAGAAAACAGCACAGCCTGCAGCGCCGCAGCGCAGTCAGAAAGCTGTGAGGGTGAAGAACTTCCCCAAACACAGGCGCCGCCGGCCTCTGGTGGTTTCAACCATGCGGGCCTACAACAGAAAGCAAAACAAAGCATCCACTTCCATCACATCCATGAATTTCAGCTGCCACCTGCTCATCGTTAGGCAGGTGATTCCGAACCTCAGCGGGGCCAACAACAGCTCAATCCACTGCAAAGGACAGTCAGGATTCACCTTGTTCCGCAGGTCTTTAATCCTGTCAGCGAGCAGACAGGGCGGCTAAACAAGATGGCAACCAATGTCAAGCAGGGGACACCCAGGCACTAACCTTCCCCACCTCGCTCTAATTTAAGATGGCAAAGTGGCCGCTCTTTCTGTCACCTACTCCCAGAAATAGATTTACCAGATTTATGGAGACAAAGCCAAACAAGAAGGTTAAATCATCCTGCATCCTGACTACTACAAGGACACACACACACACACACACACACACAGATGAACTGCAGTATCTGATTATCAAGCAGTGACAGGTGGACTCTGAGCTAGGGCTGAACGATTCAGTAGTTTCTGATCAAACTATTTCCTTTTATGCAACTGTTGGATTTAGTTCTTCTCATTACTCATCTAACAATTCTCTTTGGATTTGTTTAAGCAGAAACTGCTTAAACAAATGAAAATAGCAATTTCTCTCAGGAAATTCACATATAAATGTTTACCTAAAATCATCCAGCCATAGACGGAGATTTTTCCGCGTTATTCTCACAATAATCGACTGATTGCGTTATGTGATCATAACACAATGTTGCCATTTCTCATCAATTTGCACGGCCCACTTCTGGCAGTCGTAACTTGCGTCGCTCTTCACGTCTGGTGCTGTTCCACAATAAAACACGGTGAATGCAAACAAACGGGATGAAAAGTGAGAACCGCGGGCTTCCAAATCATCTCCCCAGCAGGACGTCTGATGAAAACTGATGTTGGGTGACAGGTGTGTGTGTGTGCGTGTCAGAGGACATTTTCACAGCTGTCGCTGCCAAACCGAGCACAGTCTGAGGAGAAGCTGCCGGCTGTAAAGAGCAGCCAGCTACTGTTGTCACGGCTACAAAAAGACCAGGGTTGTTGTGATGTGGAAGCCTCTCAAACGCTGCATTTGCACCCCTGCCACATCCACCGGTACTCTGTGTGCTACAACCGGAGAGCGAGGGGAAGGTGACACCCTGCCTCGCCACAGAAAAGAATCACAGAGAAGAGTGACGAATGATGAAGTCCAATAATTACCTGCTGCATGGCGTGACAGCTGCCGCCATCCGGCCCCAGGCTGTCAAAAAGCTCACACAGGAATAAAGCAGCTGAAAAAGTGCTGCATCAGGCGACAAACTCCTGCGCCGCTGCTCCGAGATGACAAAATGAGTTTGGGCTTCTTCTTACAGCCTCTGTTTGCTCCAGCATCAGCAAAGTTTGCCGCCTCTCTGGGGGGAAGGAGGCTGGAGCCTGCAGCCCGAGCTCGGCCAGCTGAGCTGAGCAGAGCGTGCGGGGGGTGGGGGGTGGGGGGGGGCTCGGAGCGCTGCGGCGCACACACCCATTAACCTCCAACATCTGTCACGGTGGGCTGGAGGCAGGCGGGAACAAGAACACCGCGGGCAGCACCAAAGTGTGGACACACAGAAGAACTAGAACATTCTACTAGTTCTAGTTTTGCTGTAGGTCACATGACATGCAGAGGAAGCACCCTTCAGCCAGGAGTTGAGGCATTACATTCAAATGTATGAACTGGAATAGGATTAACGGACTGAAGATGACGACTAACTCGATTTGAAGGAAAAAAAAAACAATGACTTTTGCCTCAATATGCCACCGTGGATTTACACATTCACTGAAATTTGCTTACAGTGCTGAGTAACTTAGAATTTAGCATCAATGAACTACAGCAAGTAAATTGTTTTAAGAGCTCCGAAGCCTAAAAACATTTAAATGACAAACGAGCTATAAAACCTAAATTTTCCACCATATTGAAAAAAAGATGCATAAATGAAATGAATTTTAATGTGTTTTTTGACTTAGCAGTGACATTATTTTGGGTCAGGAAAGTCTTGGATGTTATGATTTTCTATTTTTTTTAGTTCTTGGTATGTTCTGGTTATAATTAGCAATAACTCATCTAATTGCCGTCTACTGAGTATAACACTAATTGTGTGAGCACCAAATCAGAAGTAATTGGCAATGATTTAACCAGCAGAGTTTGGTGAAGTGAAGCGGGGGTGAAGGAGTGCTAATACTAGCACCCCCCTCCGGTCCTCTGAATATAGGCCATGTCGCGTAAATGATGAATGCTCAGAGGACACTGCTCCAATTCCTGGAGCGAGGAAGGACACGCAGTATGCAAATGTAACACTACAAATGTAAACCAACAAACACCACAAGACTGCAAGTCAAATGTATTAAGCTTAAACGGCAAACTGAGCAGAATGATGATGTTGGAGAGATTAACACGAGCTAGGGGGTGGTGATAACAGGGTGGGTGGTATGTCAGTGACAGTAGGACATGTGTCTAGAGATTCAAATAAAAACTTGTGATTTTTTTTCCAAATTATAAATGATGTGATAGGTGAATATTTCCAATACGGTCACACCAGTCTGAATGATTTAAAAGCAGACAACCAGTCCTCTCAGAGGCTGCAAGATAGTGGAAATCAACTCATGACACCAGTTCTTTGGAAACACAAACCAGAAAACAAGCCCTTTATCAGAAAGTCATGTTTTTCCTGTGCACGTCAGGTCCAGAGGGGTCATTAGGGCTCATAATGTTTGCTGCTCCTTGAGGACGGAAAGTGAATTGAGCCATTTTAAAGAAACGACAACAGGAAAACCATCAGGCTGGTTAGAAACGGCTGGAGTGGCTTGCAGTGGATTATAGTTTTAGCTGTGAGTCTTCTCTCTGACCTTACCATTTCCACTGAATAAACAACCCTGAAAGCAAAACCTCAGATATGTTTGACTGCCAACAGATTTTCATCTCAACCAAAAACAACCTTGTGTCATCTTTGACTAAAATCTTCTTAGGATTAGTCCAACCTTTAACAGTCGGCGCTGATAACATAAAATGATGGAGTGCAGTGTCAGGCACAAAACCCTTGGGGCGGGGGGGGAAGCATTTACACGCCAGCAGGCACGTCATGAGGATAACAAATAGATGTGTTTGCCTCTGTAACTCAGGGAGGGTACAGCTGGAATATATTTGGCTGTGGCTCCACAGATGGGGGGCTCCAGTTTGCCGAAGGCTCCATGTGACCAAACAAAGACTGCAGTTGCTTCTCTTATTTTACCTCCAAAAACTAGAATTCAAGGCGCCTTTTTGACACATCACTCGGCATTACAGAGATATTTTCAACACCCTTGGTACTTTTCCGTGTCCATGGCTTTTTAATACAGCCTACAGTCAATTCTGAGTTTTATTAGGCTAATAAAAGCTAATAATAGTTAATGCTTAGCTTGTTTAGACAATTCTGCCCAATATAAACCCACAGACACCTTTAATAGCCATTAAAACAATTATGGACTGCAGACCTTTGGAGTCGCCTTCACACAATTAACTGGTAGCTCAGCCCGTCAAATCTCATTAATAAATTATCTAGTATCAAGATGTTCTCATTTAGGTTTGTCAAGCAGTCACTCATTCATCGGTTGCATTGCCTGGAAGTCACAGAGGGGGAAAAAGAGCATCTGCTGAACAACTAAATTGCTAGCAGCTGCTGAAACAGGAAACCTCTGTTACTGTTCATGGTGACAATACCCAGTGACTGACAATAGTGGCCTCTCTCCTCTCATTAAACAAGCAAAGTTAAATGCATTACAGGACAGAAACAAGAAACAAACACTAGAAAGAAATTGGATCTTTACATCCATCAGTCAGCAAAAAGACCGCAGTGAGTCAGTTAGGGTTGGTTTTTATAGAGCATAATTCCACTAATCCTCTACTATAGCAGTGTGTTGTAGCTCTGAACTATAGTTCTGTGGATAAATAAATGTCTTGCTTGGCTGTAAGATGCACAAACCAGATGAGCATCTTCGGCTTCCCAGGAAACACGGACATGTCTGGATGTCTGCAGCAGTAAATGAGGACTCTGACCGTCGGCCTACCTAATTAAATCATCTGCAGCGTATCACAGAGACGGGGCATTACAAGTGATTAGTCTGGGCCAGCTATGTCCAGGCCGCTGAGAACAATGACCAATAATCTGTCTTAATTCCCCAGCTAATCAAATAACTGAAGCTCAGGATCCCAAACAGAGCAGTAGTTCACGTTCACTAAATTAGTCCAACCTGACAAGGACAAATGAAGAGGAAGACAGAGAAGCGGCTGAACTGCGAGCAAACGCGGGTTCCCACTTCGACACTTCCACTCATTTTTTTTAAGGTATGCTCCAATAGTGAAATCTCTAGTGCTCTGCCCCACATGGAGGGGGTGGGGAAAACAGCTCAGGAATAATCTGCATTTTAAGCTTCAAAACTAGGAGGACAGAACTTCTTCTTTCATTCACTACATGTCAGATGGAGCTCAACCCTCCATCCATCCCCTCAGGCCTGACAGGCTAGTCGCAGCATGCCCCGCACGCCTGCGACTTCCAGCTCCTAAATTCCAACAAAAATCCCAAGGATGCGCTGTACAACATTTTTTTATTGTGAATCATCGGCACCCACTTTGTAAAAACAGCAGTCACAGCATGCCCCCCATGCCCACGACCTCCAGCTCCAAATTCTCAACTAGGATCCCGAGGACGTGCTGCGTTTTTTTTGGTGAACCATTGGCACCCATTTTATAATAAAAAGAAAAACCTTGAGGAAAAGATTGGTAACTTCAACGTCTTAGTTATTCAAATGTCAAAATATCTACTCAGCTGCCTGGAGGGCACAGAGTGTTGGACAAGCTGAACAGACTCACTGGTTTAGGACTTGAAAGGTGTTGTAACTGCCAGGATTCTCCAAAGAGACGATTCAGTAATTACGGACAGTAAAGGACTAGTAAAGAGACAGAGGGAGAGAGCGAGTGAGAGTGAGAGGAAGAGAGAGCTGATGGAGGAAGGAACATTGACGTTGGCCATAGGGGAGATGGCAGCCGTGGGTGCCCTTGAGTTGCCTGACTCATTGCTGCAGCAGCGCGGCCGTGCGTGGCCGCGGTGGCTCTGGGAGAGAAAAGCTCTCGGCTGGGCCCTGACAGCCGGGGAGCAAAAGACGGGTGTCTTCCTGGAGCCACCAGAGGAACGTAGCAAAGGGTCAGCAGGCTTCTTTGGCTTTCTCACAGCACCCTGCATTAGGAAAGAATTTTGGAGTATATAAGGATAAATTTATGTATCTGGGCTCTGGAGTGACAGCTCCGTGTGGGCGATGCTGAAAACACATTTCTGCAGCTTTCACCCACATAACGTTACCGCATATCCTCCTGCCGCTGGAAGACAGGGCTTCGTACAGTGGGGGCAATCACCCAAGATGCAGAGAGCAGGACTAAATGTGATCCATCATATTCAAGTAATGACATGACTGATGAGCAGAGCAGAACCTTGGTGGCAGCCCGATTATAAAAGTAAGTTGTCTTTAATATTCCTAAACGTCTTCCTGTTCATCTGGAACCAAAAGCTCCCAAACTCTTAGGACTGGTTTAAGAAGACTATTTGTAGTCCTAATAACACACATAATTCCCTAAAACGAGTGGGTAAGGAGCCAATCATTTTCTCCCACTGCTGTCAAGTAGAGCGGAAACGTGTCCCTGGGGCAGGCAGACAGCAGGAAGTGCCTGTCTCGCCCTGGTCACTCGCAGCCCCGCCGACGCTCTTCATCACCACAATTAAAGTGCCAAGGCTGCTGTGGCCTCCATGGGCTGACAGCCAAATTATGGCAACGTCGGAGCAGCACAAAGCACGCCGCCTATTCCTGCACTGCTTCAGCAACCCGGGCAGGCGCTTTAAAACACACGAGTTCCCAGTGAGGAGAGGAGTGTAAACACAAGCCCCTAGGTTGTCAAAACTAGAAAGGTCTTATTTCACAGAACATCAAACACTTAAGGAAATCAAAGATGTGGCTTTGTAGGAAATGTCTGGATCTTTAATAACCCACTGCAGAGAGAACAAACGAAAACATATTTCTCATATATCATTTTAAAGGTTTTAGTGGGTTTTAGTATTGGTAATAAACCAAACACTCACTCTGAAATGTAGTATAATGTGACTGAAGAAGTATAAACCCCTGTAAATCAAAGTTGCATCTGCATCACTGTGTCAGTTAGTTGAGACAACCTGTTGAGCTGATGAGGCCACGGAGCTCCCGGCGATGAGAAGCAGAGCGAGTTCGGGCTCCGGCTGGGGCCGAGGTCAGCAGGGAGCCATGGCAGCCTAAGGAGATTACAGCCTTCTACACACCAACCAAAGCCTGGCTTCTGCATCAGGGAGTCAAACACACTCTTGTCAACAGCGCTAAGGATGCCTAATCGTGGACTCCTGTCATCATGCTGGCCCGTCGTTCACGTTTGTGTGATTATCGTAGCAGCCCGTCTGGTGAAACCTTCTGATGATGAATGTTCTGCAGAAGACCACTGACAAGATGATGGAGGCCATGTTTATCTGCAAGATTTAGCTGCAGATAAACATGGCCTCATAGCTGCCGTCTTGTTACACCAAAATACCTCACGTGTATATCTGAAAAGGCAAGCTTGCGAGGCTTGTCCTGGGACATGCTAGTTATCGGAGTGTGCTCGTACTCCTTTTCAGTGTTGCAGTTTTGGGAAGCCTCCAAGCCTTTTGCCAGAAAACAAATTGACAGATGGATGCCATAAAAGAGCTGCAAGCAGAGGAAAAAAAGTGTATTCCAAGAGATGAAGAAACATCTTGTGCTGGTCCTAATTATTTCTGCGGCAAGAATACACAGTTTTGACCTTTCTCAGGGTTCCACAATCAGGCAGAAAATGAACACTTCACTGCGCTGTTTAATTACAATTTTTTATGCAAAATGAACCCAACCGAACCGCCCGACTATTTATAGCAAGGCCAATCATCTAGTTGTAAAGGCATTTCGTGTTGTAATTTCTATTTAATTAAAGCATTATTTTTTCACATATGCACACATTATTCCCATAGAACGCTGCTCAAATTACTAGAATAGATTCTCCAGATTTCTCCAGCATTAGGGGAAGATCCTGTTCAGTTACAATACTAATAGTTTTAAAAAGACAGTTTAACTACCCAACAAGAAACTCAGAGAGATTAGAGCCAAAAATTAAGGCTGTGATTATTTCCAAGCAGAAAGCATCTGCAAACATGCAGGATACAACCCTGAAACTAAAAAAGATACTTTATGGAAGTCTTTATGGAACATTTTTCTTTTCTTACATACAAAAACAGACTTAACCTGAATGTAAATAATAACCTAAAGCAAAGCCCACATGGATATGTGACAAAGAAACGAGCTCATGAGCACAGCTTTGCGTATTTTTGTGGATGAAACAACAGATTTTCTGGCAGAAGGAATACCAGTGGAAACTGCAGGAGGGTCTGGTAGCAGACACCAGCCCCTAAAAATAAAACCATTCACTGGTATTGCTTTCACACCCAATGGGATTTATAATTCAGCAGTAATCTGCATCCTGTTCATGATGGCCGGTCTCAAATTTACTCCTTCTGGGGGGGCGAGATGACAGAGTTGTGGTTGGCAAAAGCCGAGGCAACATTTTAAATGAATATACAGAACAGGAAACTTTCATTGTGTTTCCATCATAGCTGCCAACCAAGCAGCGTGTTTGAGCTTCAGCCCTGATCCACTAAAACTCCGTTATCTAAGAGTTCATCTGACCAGCGGCTGATAACTAGAACGATACCAGAGGATTTACAAGAAACAGGCGAGATTAATGAGATCAATAACAGCGGGGATGTCCAAACTACTCCACAGGGAGCCGCGCGGCTGCAGGTTTGTGTTCCAACCAAGCAACGGCACACCAGACCAAAGTCATTTCATCACCTGATCTGAGTCTTCAGACAGCTGATTAGGCAAACTGCGTGCTTGATTGGATGGAACGCAAACCTGCAGCCACACGGCCCTTCGTGGAATCGTTTGGACGCCCCCGAATAACAGCAATCTCTAGAAATGAGAGACTCCATGAAATGAGAGTGGGATTGTTTCCTCCAATAACCGGAGCAGAGGTGGAGGCGGAACAGGAGTCACGGTTACCGCATTTTGGCTACATAGTAATACAGACACTGCCAGAAAGGCAAACAGAGGACCTTTTTGTTACGGCACAAAAATACAACCCAGTGAGTGTAAATATGATATGTGGTACAACATAAGGATTGGATTAATGGCAACATTAACATTTTCAAAGCTTGGACTGTCAGATGTAACAAGGGGAACAATATAACACTCTAGATTACAGACCATTACTATTATCAGTGCTGAGGGTAGCAAAGTGAATTATTTATACATTACTACTCAGCACAAACTGTGCTTTTATTAGTCATGAGGAGAATATAAAAAAAAAGCTCCACAAACTGCTTCAGTGAAGCTGCACTGTGGCAGCAGAGGACCAGGCTGTCAGGGCAGCTCCCACACAGTGAGCACGATAAAGCCAGCGTTTCAGAGTGCTGACTGGTTTGAACAGCATTTCAACCTCACCCCTGAGTTCCCCCAACTGACCTGTATCTCCTCGTACGCCTCGTCGATCGTGGTGACTTGGTGCTGCTCGTGTAACGCCGGCTCGTCGCAGAAGAAGCACACCAGGCTTTTGTCAGTGAGGCAGAAGAGCTTGACCTTCTCGTGGTCCTTGCAGGGGTAAGAGCTCCTCTGAGCGTTGAGGATGGCGTCCAGCGGGAAGGCGGAGTACCTCTCCACAATGTTGGAGAGTTTGAGACTCGGTGAGAGAAGAGGATCGAGGAAGGTCCTCCGGCACTCCGGGCAGTCCCGCGTTCCGTGAGGCTCCTGCCTACTCCAGTGCTCAGTGATACACTTCCTGCAGAAATAGTGCTCGCAACCAAAGCTAACCGGGTCTTGGTAGATGCTGAGGCAGATAGAACAGAGGAGCTCGTCCTTCAGAGAGCAAGCCATTTGAAAACACCGACAGCGAGCGGCATCTAAGAAGTCAAATCGAAGGAGCTGTGTATGCTTTGTTCAAGCTTTGAGAAGGTGGATCGCGGCCATGTGGTAACGGACTGACAAGATCTTCAACAAGCTGGTATTTCTTCTTAGTTGTTTCTGTTGAAAAGACAAAAAAAAAAAAAAATCTTAATGGAAAATATATGATGGATGTATTTATTCCACCTTGGGCAAGTGTTAATAGTTGCAACTTGAGAAAACCAAAAAAAGATTCAATATTTTTTGGAGAACAAACATCTGAGCTAAGTGCATACTATTTTATAAAACCAAAAAGTGAATAAAGATCAAATAAATTAAATATTACCATGACAGCAGAACAAAACTCAATCCCTTTCAGTTCAGAGAGTCATGGTAAAAAATAAAAAATACCATCAAGTTAGTAAATGAGTTCATCGAGTCTGACAATATAATTTTTTTAAATCCATATGTCCCTTCTGTGGAAGAGCGAAGAGCCTGCGTCAAGCAGCCGGGAAACGGGGCAACA
>CAAE01014979.1:2820083-2860169 GCA_000180735.1 Tetraodon nigroviridis
CGCTAACAGACACACACAAACACACACACCTACCTGTGAAACGTGGATGTTCAGAAGCAGCAGGAGCAGAAATAGGTTCTTCATCGCTGCCTCACAGAAACTGGAGTGAGCGCAGGAATCAGCTGCTGAACCGTACCGACTGTAACAAAAAAAGGAAAAAAAAGTGGGTCAGCAGTCGGTGCAGAATGGAGCAATGTCCTTAAACTATCTGACGGAAGTCAACCAACAGGGTGTCTCTGAGTAAACCACAGTGACGTTTGGCAGCGCTTAGATGAGGAGGACCATCAAGGCTGTCAAACCTGTTCTGCTCTTTTTGATCTGCAGTTTATGAGCCCACCTGTAATATTGTAACTGCATGTCCATTTGTCACTTGTTTGTTCACAACCTGACTGCAGATAAAAATGAAAGTGAAAACATTTTCTCTGCTCTGGGATTTATGGTAATTTTATGAACTGATAGTGCTTAGGCAGACCTGATTTCAAGAAAAAAATAAACCTTGCTCAAATAAGGAACTCACCTTTTACATGCGCAAGCCCACAAAAAGCACGGTTCCACATTACGCGCCTACAGTAACAGAAGGTTAGGAAGTATTACCGTGAACATATCTTTGACTGTGACTCTGAAGCTAAAGATACTATAGATGGTCTTTTGTGGTTCATAAGGAATAACTGTATATTTGCAATTCTAACAAATACGTGTACATTTGCTTTTCTCGCTCGTACACACATACTCTCACACAGAGGATTTTTTTGGGAATAATTATTTTCTCATTTCTGCTGCCATTTAAAAGAATGTTCTTAACTGAGGTGTACGCTGTTGACATTTCACTGTAAAGTTTCCCCTCCCACGGCGGTGGTCACACTGTGGCTGTTACCTTTTCACTGAGTTTAATGATGTAATTTAAGTGTGCTACTGCAGGCTGGTTTAGTCAGGCTGGATATCAATTATTTAAGTCCTTATTTAAGTTTATTTAAGAAAAGTCATGATTAAGAACCTACACAGATATTATTTAAGTGATTACTAAACAAGAATCATGTGCCCGAGTTGCCATGTGCACATTAGTGATTTAAGGGCTGCTCTTCAGTTTAGAGTGGTGAAATTTAGGTGTTTTTGACTAAGAATGTTTTTTTGGCTTCAGTCTATAATGAAGACAAATTTGTGCTTCACGCGTTTTCATTAGTAGTCTTCACAGCTTCGCCCCCCCAAACCCCATTCCTGACTCCCGTAACTTGGAGCTCCCTACAGGGGCACCCCAGGGGTCCCTGTTTGGACCTGTTCACACCCTGTTCAACACATGCTGGCTTCAGCGGTTCACCGCCATTTCAGTTATCGTCAAAAAACCTCATCTCATCGGCAGTTCACCAGTTCACAGACACATTCCCTTCATCAAACACTGAACAATAAAACCCCAAATAATAAATAAATAAATAAATACCACAGCACAGCGACTCCAAAAATCCAAACCTGGTTCTTTCTTGATGTCATTTGAATAAAAATTCATTTCACCACTGTAATGTCCTGACTGATCACTTTCACTGCGGCTGAGTGACGGCAGCGTGATGCTGCGTGCAGTCAGGCTTCCTGCGAACTGTAACCTCGGCACCAAACCCCTGAAACTCCTCAGCTGGGCATTTACCTTGGAAAAAAAATCCAAAAACAGAAGCAAAACAAGTGGAAAGAGAAACAGACTGGCGTTTGAGCAAGAGAGGTGATTCAAAATGACTTCCTGTGACGAAATTTAAAAAAACACAACCTCAAATGGTGCAAAAATAGCCAGACACACACGTGATTTGAACCGGGGTTTAAAGGAGGACGTCAACAAATACAAAAAATGAATTAAATCACTCAGTCAAGCTAAAAGAACAAAGGTTCTTTTATTGTGTTATATTTTTCATGAACGTCACAATAGGTACAATTTCTGAGTATTTTAAACGTAAAGGTCGCTGTTGTTATTTATTTTCATGTGGAAACGTTTACATTTTCGGGTGTCATACTGATAAAAATCGCTGATAGAGTGACATTATTAGAATGCAGAAGCAGAAAAACGGAATCATCTAGGTGGTGCTCTGATGGTCTGAGAAGACTTGTCACTGTGATGGCTTCAACGTGCCGTCTGGTCTTCTCTTCGAGCGAGGGAAGTTGTGATGAGTCAGGCGAGACACATTTGACATTTGGCACTTTGAGGCTTGAGGTACAGAAAAACCCTGAAACAAATCACAGTGCTGTGTTAGAGAGAGGGGTGTTCGGCATCTGAGCCGCAAAAACCCTGCCGCCGCCCGGCCTCCGCCACGGCGCTAAAGTCACGGGACTAACAGGTAAAACGCGGAGCTTTTCTCTGATGATGCAATTATCACCACTCGGTTGGTGTTTTATTAGTTCCACTTGGATTTTTTTTCCTTTTATTCAGATGAGGGTTTAGATTGATTTTACTATTTACTGTGATATTTTACTGTTGATGTGTGCGATATGGACAAAGCTCAATTGGCACAATACCTAAATTCCTCTTTCCCTTATCAGAAAACCTCCTCTCCACCAAGCCTGAACAGATATTCACTGCACCAAAAACTGTGAGACAAACATCTGCAGGCCGACGCTCAAAACCCCAGCTGTGATTCAAGGTTGTGTTGTTTCTGTTTGCACGCAACAGAAAGCCTGCAGTGGCTCACCTCCTCCACGCTGACGCTGCTCCGCAGATCGAGGCTGCTGGGAACAGAAAGTGTGTTCTGACCTTTGTTGGACCAGCCTGTGAGGCAGTGCTGCACACAGCCAAAGACCATGAGGGCAACAGGAAAAAAACAACCACTTGGCTCTATGTACAGCATATAATTGTTGAGTGACTCACCGAAGGCAGCCCTAAACTGTCGGAAGGGTTAAAACTGCCCCGCCGATGAGCTCGGTATTTGTATGGTGGCAAAACAGCGGCGCGAGGGACGCCGACCCTTTTTAAATAACAATGGAGGAGCAAAATAATATACGGAATTGAAACAATGTGAGCCTGGATCCATCCAAATATGACAGCACATTTACCTGATGAGAGCTGGGTTTGTCAAGGTGTGAGGATGCGAGGATCTGTGTTTTCTGCAGACAGGGCAGCGCTCCATGTGAAGGGGGGCGGGGAACAGCCTGCTGTTTATCCTGTACCAGAATGTACCTGAAACATATTGCGATGAGTAGAATAAGGATTCCTAAAGCTACACTGGCAGAACCCTTGACAGAATTAAGACAAATAGGCCCTCCTACACTGATGAGTGTCCACATTGACCTGTGGGTCGTCCTCCAGTCTGACCCCAGACAGGCCTGAAGGGTCTTCAGAAAATCTGCCACACAAATGAAAGATCAATCCCCAACAACCACAGGAAAGCCTGTCCCGTAATCAGATCTACACACTCACTCCATCCTGGAGCTGTGGACACACTCCTCTTTGTGGTGTGAACGGAATGAGTGCAAGTCACTGAAGAACTCATCAGCGCGTTCAATCACGGATTCCTCAATTTCCAGGACTCCTTACAGGGGACAAAGACCACGTGTTAGAGCGACAGTGATTTATCTTTGGATTAAATGATGAGAGAGAAAGACCAAAACAATACCTGCTATCCAGTCATACCCCAGCAAAGGTGGACAACGATGTCTGGCGGAAGCAGACAGTTCACCACACTCAAGAAAGGAGACAACAGGACGCACCTGTCTCTGCAGAAACACACATGTCCCACAGTCCATGAGAGGTGTTTAATAACAGTGTATAAAAAACCGTTAAAAATAATGACATTAAATGAAACAAAAATAAAGAATCTTTAGTGTTCCTACCTTTTCATTGTCGCGATTCTCTGAAAATCTTCTGTAAATTCTCTGTGCTGGTACTTGTTGCTCTTCTGCGGTCACAACACACACACACACACACACACACACACACACACACACACACACACACAGTATACTCCATAACAAATATTGACATAAAATCAGATTTAAAAATGAACTAGTTCGAAATTATTGATTGCAAGGGTACGTTTTAGACCCTTTGTATTAGCATCACAGCAGTGGCGCTGCAGTTTTAACGACACACACATAAGCTGACATTGGTTTTCCTAGGAAACAAACGTGTTAAAAGTGATAACAAAACGGTTATCTTAACAAAAAGCACGACATGTAACACCGTCAGTGCAACAGCCTCGGATGTAAATGAGACAAGTTACCTGCCGACAGCAGGTGTGGAGGAGCTAATGCCGCCTGAGCGGAGCTGCGGTCCGGCGGAACCTGGAGTTCCGCCTCCTCCACCCTCCCACCGTTGCGCGCAAATGCTTCCTTTTCCTGCTTTAGCTGCTTTAACAAATCTTTATTGTGCTCCCGCAAAACGTTTATTTGTTCCATACGGGACATTCCCATAGAAACTTTTAACAAGTTGCAATCACAGCAAGGTACTTTTACAAAATCAAATCTGGGTCCTTCGACGTCATAACAACCGATTAAAAACAAGGCCGTGATTGGACAGCGAGGTTTTACCCGTCATGCCTTGCGGTCTCCCTTAAAGCGACAGTAACCTTCCTGGTGGGCTGGTTTTCAACGACAGTAAAGGTGGGTGGACCAACAGGGGGCGCTGTCACCACATCAGCAGAGTAGATGTGGACGGCATGTTAGTGAAATAAACAGACAAAAGATATTGCAAATAAATGAAAACAAACAAAAAAGCCATTGCAAAGAACCTCTTTTATGCTTTTATCACAATGGAGGTCTTCATATAAATTTTGTTTTGTTGTAAATAAGCATTAATTATGTAGTATTTCTCTTTACTCCCAAAATCCACATGGCGACTATTAACAGCTCTGTGTACAACTTTGAAGTCAGTCAAAGTAAAATTATTTGGATTATTTCTCACAAACACTGGTCTACACCTAAAACCCACTCTGGTGGCTCAAATTATTTACAATAAACTTGTCCATCCGTATGCTTTTAATGAGAATGTGGCAGGGGTTGCAGGGTCATTGCCGTCATCAGATGCTCGATCCCCCACAGAGTGAATGGCATGGAGCCGCGTGGGCAAGCTGCTTTTCAGTATTCAAGTCACGGCTCGTTAACATTGAGAGCTGTCCAAGCCAGACCAGCATGATTAGTTGACCACAGTAGTGTGGAGTCGCACCCTATTATCATTAAACGCTGCCAGTCATGAAGTCATATACTCCTCCCTGTCCTTCTAATTACACCCCCACTGTTATGCTCCAGGCAATTACTGCCTGCTGCCGGAACGCTTCAATGTCCATTAGACACGGAAAGAGGGACACTTCAAAAACAAAAACAAATGGGAAAAGCTGAATTACTGCAACGTACCATTTTGTTTCACCCCCTAACTGTAAAAGCTATTTAGATTAGAGGTGAAAAACATTTAGGAATCTAAAATAGGTCCACTTGACACAAGCACATGAGTGCCAAAACCAGGATCAATTTAGAGCAAACACAGGATTACTTGTCTTCATAGGCAACACCATTTGTAAACCGGTTTATTAGTGATATATCTGCATGGTGCTTTGCATGTAAAACATGTGGATTACCATAGAAATCAAACTAGCATTAAACCTCATGGTGTAAGTGTACCATTAAAATGATTTGTGGTTTGTAATGTCAGAAAGGTAGAATACCAAATCTGCCCAGTAGATGTGCATTAAAGGCCTGCCCAGTGGTTCATATATATTTGTCTTGGGAGATGTGCAGTCTATGTTTATTCACAATCACTAATCATTGTTCTTTTTCCACTCAAACCCATGACAACGCCCCCCCCCCCCAGGACTGTGCTATGTCTATGCTATGTAGAGATACAACCAGATACAAACATTGAAAGCTGATTTTTTTTTTTTTTTTTTGCTGCAGAGCAATGAGCATTATTTATTAATAATAAAAACATGACATATCTCCACATCCCCCATCTGCCCTGTGCTCTAACTCATGGTAATGGGGAAGATGGCTGCAGCACGCGTTTAATGGCAAAGCCTTATCCAGTCATTACAAAGTGGGAACACAAAATGCCTCCACATTTATTTGGGACTAACAGGGGTTGTTACAGGGTCCTGCGTGACCTCCACCACTACCTGATCACAACCTTCATGATCTGACTGTTAGGATCCTCCCACACCTTCAGGAGTGGCACACTTGGTTTTAATGTCATAGGAATCAGTGTTTCTGTGGAAATAAAGCCAAACAAAGTCCAAAAGTACACATTCACACTCGGTGACATTTTGGGTGTTACAGACAGACTGTGCGCGGCTCAAGGATCCCGTTTCCCACGTGCACTGACAGCGACGTCCCCTAACAGGCAAACAGGCAGGCTGTCACACATGCCCGGCTGGGAACGAGCGCGTTGTCAAATCCCAGGTCCCAAAGCTCTGCTGATGAGACCGGTTTTGGGGATGGGTGGGGAGGTCTGATACATGGGGTTATTAAAAAACAAAAGGGATCGATTGGTGCCGTCGCTGGGGCGATAGCGGCAGATACCATTAAGATAAGGAGGATTAGACCTGCCAACAACGCTGCCTGAGTTGCTGCAACCTGAGGGGCTGGTGGAGGGACCCCACCCATGGGGGTCTGCCATCCACGTGCCTGTCTAAGACCGAGGGTTCAATACGGTTGTGTTCATTGATCTGAGACAGAGCTGAGCATAATCTAGCCCTATAGTCAGCAATGCTTGAAAACCAAAGTAACAAAAGAACTTTTTTCATCAAGTCGCCATAACAGACATTCTAAACCTCAGTCATCACCAAGGGAGCAATTAGGCATTTGATTATAACGTGATATTGTAACGTGATTATCAACGATGTTTCAGTGCGCTGTAGTAAAGCATCAGCGGTATAAAGATATCCTATATTAGAGTAGATTTTGAGGTAAAGCTGTATTGGGTGTGTATAGTTTTGCAGGTGTACCTATGAATGTGGCCATGTAGTAAAAAAAATTGGTGTATTACAGATTGTATTTACATCAAAGACAAGTCTTTAATGAAGAGCTTTTATAAAACTTCACACCAACACTAAGACACTTTAAATACACTGTAGTTTCATTACTGATTTGACATAAATTACAGACCTTTTAAGGTTTTTTAAAGGGTATATACCATATTAATGGTATATATAAATAGTGATTCAGTCGGGTTGCCTCAGGCAGGTTCGCACTCCGTAAATCAGACCTTCTTGGTCATTTGTGCGCGATGTTGCAGTCTGTTTTACGGCTGTTAAAACACCTGCAGTAAATCAGCCATGCAGGAACATTTCAGTTAATCACCATTTTTTTTTCTGCAAGGGTTTTGTGTGTGTGTATGTGTGTGTAGAGGTGGGGGGTCAATAAATCTGGGAGAGCGCTGTCGAGCTGACATGGAAGCAAGGATACTGTCATGTCAGACAGACACACAGCTTCAGGAGAGGAAATACATCTCCGTACAAGGCAACAGCGTTCGCGTTTGTAACAGCCGACCAGATATGATCACCTCGTTTGAATACACCTTAAATAATTTAAATGGTTTTCTTTTTTAAAACGCAGGGATTTAAGCTGGGCAATTAAAATCCAAAACATTCCGCTTTGGTTAAGCTCCTGCAAAGCTAATCCATCACTGTCTAAAACAGTCTATAATTAAGAAGGAGAGAAAACATACGGCAGTGATAACTGTTATTGTCTGGCTCTGAGCTAAAGAATGAAGATTTAAAACCAAAAAATGGAGCACATGTAAAACAATATGCTGATTAATGAATCTGGGTGCAAACAGTGATATTTTCATAACTGTGTCTCTGGTTGTTACCAAAGAAATATACATTTCCAGATTATACAACCTGTAATTAGGACTTTTTCATTCCCAGCAAGGCTTTAAAACTACTTTTCCGCGACCCCAGCAACAGTATTTTCTGAGAGTTTCCCGGCTTACATTTACTGTTTATCCCACAGGCTTTTAGCAAAGTTGAGCACCCCTCTCCATCAAATACATACAGGAGCATTCATCAATAACGGCCTTATTAAAAAGCTTTCAGGCTTGTTTTTCACTCACACTAATCACTAAGATAGTCCGGTATTTGTTTATGGCGCATCATCAAAACAAATATACACTGGCTGACTGAGAATGCATTTCCAATAATCGAATTTGAGGGTGCCTGCTTAAGCTAATTAGCTTTACTCTTGCATTGGCTCTTGTAATGCCCAGACTTGTACCTGCAGCAGAGCAGAGAAAATCACTTGGAAGAAGTTACGCAACGAGCCGCCGGTGCACGCTACAATACAGATGTGGAAACATGAGCACAAAAAAGCAGAAGGTGGCTAGTCCCAGATATGAGTACCGGTAATAATAAAGCTGAAAAGACCTGTGCTGAAGAAATGAAAAGGCCCTTCTGTAAAAGCACCAATTTAATTTGCTCTTCACAGAAGCTCATATTAGCAGAGACAGATTAGTCAGAGCAGATGCTGCTCTGCAGAGACCATAAATCAGCCTCCATTCAGCAGTTTGCAGCGAGGCTACCAGCCCGCCTGCTCCCGCCAAGTCTCCCTTTATTGCTGTGACCAAATACCTCAGATGGTAAAAAAGGTTTCCAGAATAATAAATGTGATGCAGATTTATTGAAAATACATTTTAAGATAGAAACTGAAGCTTAAAAATACTGAAGTTTTGAAAACACACTCCTGTAATACTTTGCGTTTTTGTTACACTGTTAGTCGTATCATTCTAAAAATTCTAAGAGACAAATGTTTGATTGCTTTATTTGGGCAGTCTTGCCTTTGTTTGACTGTCCAAACCAGACGCTTGTAAAATGTATTTACCAACAGCTTTATCTCTGCAGCAAATGCTGGGACTCGATCTTTCCACAGTAGAAATGAGCTAGAAAGACACTTTCCATGCAGGATACTAGAAGTCAAATGAGCACACTCTGACAACCAGTCCACTTTCTAATGCAAATCTGCACAAAAACGCGTCCAAACTCCCCAAACTGCCGTCCAAATTGCAAAAGGCCCTCAAATTTACAAAAAAAAAGCTTCCTGGAGATGATTGAAATGTATATCTTCACCATGCTTTTATTGGTTTGCATTTATTTGATGGTATCAGCCCAGGATTTGAAGGCTCTTCAGAACAACTGCTGTGTTTGTAGAGGGTAAATGGATATGCAAATTTGTGACATTACCATTCCTCTCTGTCTACTCTCCATTTCTTAGCGCTGAAATGTAATAAACCATAATATTTTTCTTGTTCTGAGACCGAGGTGATATAATGTCCTTAGACAAATGTGTAATCCTGTTGAAATAACATAAGAGAAAGTCTTCTCTGACTAAAATCTGTCTGCCTATTTGGCAACTCTCTGGTCATTTTTATGTTCTGATTCCTGGTTTTTGGATCAAACCACCACGGTGTCCATCTGTTGGCCTCTGGCTTTCCATTTTGGAATCAGGAGCTGTGATTAATCGTGCTGATAACGAGCGCAGGCGCCTCAGAGTTGCGATCTGACAGTGGGCCAGGGTTCAGGGTCGGCCATCTGCCGTCTCCCTGAGGACCAGCTTTTTCCCGGACACACAGGCCAGAGCGGCATGAGAAGGTCAGCGACCAAGTGTGGGCTTTGTTCATGAAGATCCTTGAGACGAATTCGCAAAATTCTTGCGACTACCAGAGCTGCCACCGTCTCTCATACATACAGGCCATAGCTGACCTCAACCCTCCACGCTCAAAACGATTGACCTTTTCTTCCTATCGCTACAGTGTCGTTTGAAAAAAAAAAAACCCCAACGCCATCAGCCCTCCCTCCGTGCGTCCTCCCTCCATCTCATGCGCTCACTCCTTCTCCGCTGCCTCATTCGATCCCTGAGCGGCAGACCGAACCGGATAACATCTGCAGCTCGCAGCACAGACTCATTTCTCTCCACACCAGCTCTGAGCCGATGCTCATCAGGGGTGTCTGAGATATTAGCCTGCTGCGGAGGACCGGCTCAGGGACGTCTGCCACCCACACAGAGGTGAGTCCCGGGGGGGGTCTTCAGGCGGGCCCGTCATACGTGGACTTGGTTGAAGTCTGCGGCACTAGAAGCTGCAGCTTTTACATTTTTCTCGTCCCGTTTGGACATGCAAGGCTGCTTTTGCCATCGGGGGCTGGAATGAAGGCAGAACGCTGAGGTGGAAAAAACGCTCAGGCTGCTGGCAGCCTGAGCGGCGAGTTAATCCTTGTTTTGTTTGTACGGCAAAGTTTGGATAAGACCAGTACCAGTCAGAGAGCAGAGCCACGTGTTAACCTGATGGGCTTAACTTCAGGAAACTCCAAAACATTTACTGGAGATCAGAAAATATTTTATTTTAATGTTTGGAGTGTTTTTTATTTCCTTTTTTTGTTCTGATGGCCAGTGTTTTTAGTGGAAGTCTCTCACGAATGGCTGGATCACTGATTTTAGATTCACCCTTCAACGGCTGTTGAATTTATCAATTCTCCCAGGATCAGCGCAACATGAACATGTTTCAAAGCTTTATTTTTTTCTAATTTCAATGTTCTCATGTAGAATCAAAAGCAGCTCAGTTGTTTAACAGCTATTTAAACACGGTAAAAACACAAGATGAGTATTGTCGGCTGGATTTTGCCGTGATGAGATGGATAGAAGAGCGATACTTCCTCAGAGGTTGCCCGTGTACAGTCCAATGATGAGGTTAGCGATGCAGCTTCAACCGGCTCCTATCTGCTCTTTGACAGTGTCAGAAATGTGCCCATGAGTATTCATCAGCGGGGGCTCAAAGGGGCCACAGCAGTGCCAACTCCAGATTTACAGCCTGTTCTCTGTCAGCCATAATGACCTGCAGGGCTGCTTATGGAAGAACAGGTGCTGCAGAGTGAATAGATGCTGCTGAAAGCCACCCGTGATTGTCTTTTTATTGCCCTTACAAGTCTTCATTTCCAATATTGTCTTCGCACAGCCATAATTACCGCACATACATATGAGGGCCTCAAAATCTTGGTCTGATTTTTTCATAAAAACAAAAGTTTACTGCTCTGAATGTCTCTCTCTTTTGGTTTTTTTAATTCATTATGGTGTTTTACTCCAGGCTTTTAAAGTATTTCTATAGTCCTCTAAAGCAAAGATTATCACGTTTGCCTGGGTTGTAGGTGGAGACGTTTGACATCACTTCACAAACACGTGTTTTCAGGCTCAGCAGTTTCGCAAACCCCTGTCGGTGAAGTTGATGTAGGTGTTAGTAGTTGAAGTTTACGCACTGCAGGTCAGCTGGCACCGTTTTACTGATGGATCACTGCACAGCCCCCACACACACACACACGCACACACACACACACACACACTGGCAGCTCTTTCCCTGAACCATCCCACACTCCAACAGTGTGTTTTCTGCAGAGCCGGCTGTCAGGAGGAATATGGGCAAATCGGAAAGCCAGATGGACATTATGGAGAAATCGAATAAACCCGGAAAGCATCGCTGGACGGCCACAGAAATCGGCCTGTTCGTGCTGCTGCTGTTGGTCAGCTGCGCCCTGGCTGGCCTGGTAGTCCTCTACACCTCAGTGACAAAAGGTAGGGGTCTGTCAAGCTCACAGAGGGATGATTGGATTTTTCACAGACGGCAGCGCTAATGGTGCCGTCTTCCTGTCTGACACGGGGGGGGGGGGGGGGGGGTGATTCCGACCCTGACTGACTCTGACTCATGAGCTCCTTGTTTTCTGCAAGGGTGACGCTCTTCAACGCTCTTATATGAGAGCTTTCACAGATGCCGTGGAGATGAACATGATCACTACGGTTGTTTCTGATGAAATCATGATGTGTAAACCGTATCCAATGTGTGTTTTCTGCAGAGCGGTCCAACACGTCCAGCGGTCTGAGGTGCACCGCAGGTGAGCGTCAGCGGCGTTAAAGCAGAACGTGCTGTTTTAAGCAACCTTTTTTTCTTTGTTTAATTTTTCCAGGACAGCTGTTCCACTCCAGCCTCGACCCCGTGTGCACCACTGCAGACTGTGTTACTGCAGGTGAGTGGAATTGTTTGCGCGGCCGACTCTGTTGGTGTTCTTTTCCCGCTGCTCCTGCAAGACACTCTCCTCTCCATGTGTGATCTGACCTTTGACACCCCCCCCCCCCCTCTGTTTGTGCCTCGAAGCTGCTCGGCTGTTGCAGAACATGGACACATCTGTGAAGCCATGTGACAATTTCTACCAGTACGCGTGTGGGGGATGGCTGGAACGGCACGTCATCCCAGAGACCAGCTCCCGCCACAGCGTCTTCGACATTTTGAGGGACAAGCTGGAGATTGTCCTCAAAGGTCAGCTGACGCCCACTGCATCCGGAGCTCCGCCTTCATTCTCAGATGACATTTTTTTTGCTCTCCCTGAGTGTTCTGTTGTTGCAGGTGTTCTTGAGACGGAGAGCAAACAGGACAGGGATGCCATCCGGAAGGCCAAAGCCCTCTACAGCTCCTGCATGAATGAAAGTGAGGCTCTTCTGGTTCCGCTTGAACACATTTGGCCATTTCAAAAGGCTCAGCTCAAACATGAACATAGGTCCATCCTATGTTCACTAATCATCCCAATTAGTGTCTGCTGTAAATGACCGTGTACAGACTAGGATGTGTTTGTGTGTGTTCTCCAGGCCTCATAGAGCAGCGTGACTCCCAGCCCCTGCTAAAACTCATAGAGAGTATTGGGGACTGGCCTGCGGCGTCAGAAGACTGGAACACAACCACCGGTACAAATGCTTGCACATCACATTGCTCCAGAGTGCAGGTGCAACACACCACACAAGAGTATGAAAGTTCTTGAAGAGATATTTCCTCGCGAAGATATTTGTGCTGAGAGAACTGCTGAGTTTGAGCGTTGTTGGGGAGGAGGCGCAGCAGCCGAGCTGTCAGGTGCAGGTTTGAGAGTGTGATGACTCAGGGCTGTGAGGGATGTTTTTAAAGAATCCACCCTGCTCCTCTCCCTGCTCCTGACTCTTGCCACTTTAATTACATGTAATCATAAGCGGTGGCTCACCGCACAAGGCTGCTCAGGCAGATTTAGGCTGGCAAAGACGCTGCGGAGGAAAGTAATTGCTGTGGCGTTAAATGTGGCTTTTTAGTGGGACAACTGTGTTCCGATGAAGTGCACTTTGCTTCAATTGCAGAGGAGGCGTGGAGCCTCGAGGACACGCTGGCCACGCTTACGGCTCGTTTCCACAAAAAAGTCCTGCTGGACATGTACGTGTGGACCGACGACCGCGACTCTCGCCAACACATCATATATGTGAGATCCTCGGTTTTTCCTTTGTGGAACACAATACTTTGACCTCTTTTACAATAAGTTAAGCAGATGAGCCGGAATACTGAAACTTTGCTTTGTTCTGATTAGATTGATCAGCCGGGACTTGGAATGCCATCAAGAGATTATTATTTAAATGATGGGAACTACAAGAAGGTGATGTTGGGTTCAATTCCACAGAAGCAGTGTCGTAGTTACAGATGTTTTTGACTTTTTTGACTGTGAGTTTGATGAATGTCGTTTTTCTTCTTGCATTTGCACGGCAGGTTCGTGAAGCCTATCTGCAGTTCATGGTCTCTATTGCAAAGATCACCCGAGATGACAGGAACCTGACCCAGGATGACGACCGACTTTGGGAGGAAATGATGCAAGTACTGGAGCTGGAGACAGACATTGCTAATGTAAGTCTGGACCTGGAAGGCACGGGAATCTTTCCACCGTGGAAGTGCAGAAAAAATAAAAGCGGCTGTTGAGGAAACCTTTTTTTGTTATCTCTATTGTATTTTAGGCTACTTCACCAGCGGAGGAGCGCCAGGATGTTACTGTTCTCTACAATAAGATGACAATTGCAGAATTACAGAACACTTTTAGCTTCAACGTAAGTGTCACGTCACTTGTTCCTGTTTTATATCACAGGTTGCTCAACTGTATTTAGAGGAAATCTGAAAAAAAAAAAAACAAGCACCACCACCAACAACAACAAAAAACAATACAACTGCAGTACTGCGCTTAAACACATCGTTCTAAATTTAAGCTGTGTTTTGTTTTCCAGGGTTTTAACTGGACGCGGTTTATTCAGGGCGTTCTGTCCAGCGTATCCATTCAAGTCCTACTGGAGGAGGAGGTGGTGGTGTACAGCTCTCCATACCTTGAGAAGATGAACGAAGTTCTCCCCAAACACAGTGTCAGGTCGGCTTCTGAGTGTGATTATCCTTAAAAAAAAAAGCATGGAAATTCCCAACAGCTGACAACAGCCAACGCATCCTTTCAGAACTATGCAGAACTACCTCATGTGGCAGCTGATCATCGACAGAGTCAACAGCTTGAGTCGCCGTTTCAAAGACGCCAGAACCCGTTACAGGAAGGTACACTACTCCCGACGGTGTCTGTCTCAGTCAGCCCGTTACATCATTAACAACTCGTGTCTTCAGACTCTTTATGGGACCACGGCAGAGGATGCCTGGTGGCGGGAATGCGTGCGGTACGTCCAGAGCAGCATGGAGAACGCGGTTGGAGCTCTGTACGTACGGGAAACCTTTGCTGGAGAGAGCAAGCAAATGGTAAGCAATTACTGGAATATTTTGGAAGAAGAAGCCCACCAATGTTGCTAAGGAACCCACAGACACCACAGACTGGCTTAGTGATGGTTCTGCAACAAGGGAAAACAAGTTACCTTTTCATGACCTCCTGCACCTCCCATTTGGACGGCAGGTTCTGGGCAGTGATTTGTCGATTAGCAGCCTTTTTCCTCCCGCACATCAGGGTGACAGCTGAGGGTGATAATGATTTGACCCTTTGCTAGTTTGTATGAGGACCTTATCATGCCTCCACCAGTACCTGCCTTGCCACGCTCAAGATATGATTCAGTGTGCACGAGGTTGCTCTGCACAGCCTGCACGCTGGGCCCTTCTCCTTGTTGCATCCTCAGGGACTTAGGGTCAGCAAAAGATTTGCGACAGCATGCTGGAGGAAAAGATAACTTGTTTTGGTCTCAGAGCTCCTTTTAGGAGAAAGCTTGTTCTCTCTGTCTTCACTGACCCTGAGAGACAGCAAGCGCGTGCTGATTGCTCTTGTCTTGGTGGTTTAGGTTTCATATTTCTGACTTGCTTTCCTCAGTAGCTGCTGGTCATTTTCAAGCAGCAGTCAGACAAATTGCCATCACATGGCCACAAACGGATCTATATCTGAGCGAGAGCTGCATATCTGAAGATCCAGACTCCTGATCGGAACATGACTGTGTTTGCTGTGTGTTGCCGACCACAGTGTCACGTGGTTGTGTTGCTGTTAAAGAAAGTAACCCGAATGATGAAAACACAAATCAGAGGTGATGAAAGAGTCAGGGAAACTCCTAAATGCCCTGAGGCTGCTGAGATGCAGCCAGTAAAACTGAGATTCTATGAGAGGTACGATGTTTGCAGGTCAGCGACCTCATCAGGAAGATCCAGAAAGCATACGTGGAAACGCTGGAGGAGCTACGCTGGATGGATGCTCCTTCGAAGGAGAAGGCGAGGGAGAAGGTACCGGAGACGCCCAAAAAAGATCACTCTGATGTTCCACAGGTTTGGCATCATCAGCCATTCATTTTTTTTTAATGCAGGCCATGGCCATCAAAGAGCACATCGGATACCCAGATCACATCCTGCAGGAGAGAAACCAGAAGCTTGACCAGGAGTACGCACATGTATGTAAGAGCTGAGTGCTCCTCCCACCCCTGCTGTAGGAGGACGAAGGTGTGCACAGACTCATCACCCACTTGTCCTGATTCTGCCTAAAGCTCAATTTCAGTGAAGAACACTACTTTGAGAACATCCTGGAGAACCTCAGGTGCGAAGCGCACAAGAGCCTGAAGAAACTCAGAGAGCCAGTCGATCCAGACGTGTAGGTTCTGATCCGACAGCTTCTGCTAAATATCCAGAACCCCAGCTCAGCAGCGCAGTGACGATGTTCTCTGATCACCCAACACTCTGCATCTCCTCAGGTGGATCATCGGCGCTGCAGTGGTGAATGCGTTCTACTCACCCAACAGAAACCAGATAGGTAAAGTTAGAATCAATAAAACCTTTCTGACGAGTCAGACAATCCGGTTTGTCTCTAGAAAGACTGTGAAGCTTCAATGTTGAATAATTCTGTTGATTGTATCTGTAATTTCATGCCAATTTGGCTGCTGCAGTTGCCTTTATTGTTTTTTTTTTTTTTTTGACAAGTTTTTCCAGCAGGAATCCTGCAGCCTCCTTTCTTCAGCAAACATCAGCACCAGGCCCTCAACTTTGGCGGAATAGGAATGGTCATTGGACACGAGATCACACACGGCTTCGACGACAACGGTGAGATTGTAGCGTTTACCTCCTAGCGCATCGATTCCGTTCAGGTCGTCTCGCCCTCTCTCAGACGCCACTCTGTTTCCTCGCAGGGCGCAATTTTGACAAGGACGGCAACATGCTCAACTGGTGGAGTAATTTCTCCGCTGAGCACTTTAAGGAGCAGTCCCAGTGCATGGTGCAGCAGTACGGCAACTTCAACTGGAAGCTTGCAGGAGGGCAGAACGTAAGCAGCAGTGGAGCGCCTGTGTTGCGTTTCAGCAGTGTGTGTAGAGTGTGTGTTCACGGGTGTGGTCCATGTGGCTGCAGGTCAGTGGAATCAGCACCCTGGGGGAGAACATCGCCGATAACGGAGGCGTTCGTCAGGCCTATAAGGTGAGACGTCAGTTAAAACTGGTTTCTGCAACAGGCAGCACGTCTGAAAGGTTGGCGTGTGTCGGCAGGCTTATCTGAAGTGGGTGGAGACTGAAGGTGAGGAGCCCCGTCTGCCTGGTCTGGACATGGACCACAAGCAGCTGTTCTTTCTTAACTTTGCCCAAGTAAGTCAGAGAAAGGGCTGTGGCATGTTTAACCTCAGGCAGATCATGTGATCGTCATGTGACGGTGTCAATGGTTTGCGTGTCCAGGTGTGGTGCGGTGCTTATCGACCCGAATATGCCAGCCAGTCCATCAAGACCGACTCCCACAGTCCACTAGAATACAGGTGAGCACTCCGCCTACGAAGGCATTATAGGTTTTTTTTATTTTAATATTTAAAATATCTACTCCAGGTATGTGGTGATGCTAAACCTACAATATAATGTCGTTTTTCCTCTCATCTTTAGGGTGTTCGGGTCTCTCCAGAACTTTGAGGCTTTCTCGGAAGCTTTCCAGTGTCCGAAAGGCAGCGCGATGAACCCTGAGCTGAAGTGTCGGGTCTGGTAGAAGGTTCTGCTCTCGGTGTTGGTTCCCCGCCAGCTCAGCTATGGGGTTGTGCACCGCGAGGCTGCTAAAAGGTTCTGCAACACCTGATCGTATGGGGTCAGAAAGCTATTGAGGAAACTTGATTCTAGGAAGTGAGCTGAAGACTGAGTGTAAAAAAAAAAAAGTTAGGCGAGTAGGAAACCAATCGTAGCACTTATCTTTTAGAAGGAAACAGTTTAGCCAGGGAGCGGAGGCGGTGGAGAGTGTGGGTGGAGGCGCTTTTCCTAAATGAGAGTTCCACATGTCTTCATGGGATGTTCCTGTGTGTGTCCTTTGCACTCTCTGTGTATTTATCTATGAATTAAAATGGACGACATCATTAATTCTCGTCCACACTGAAAAGAAAAACCTTAGATTTAAGATGAATCTCTCCCTTAATCTGTCGTCACGACATTCCTCCTTTACCATTAATCACTGGATTGTTTTAGCCCCGCTGATGTGCGATAGAGAAAACCATCCCATAATGTCAAGAACTGCAGTATGGGAGGGAATTAGTCACACTCTGCAAGTTTGCTCATTCTCTGTTACACAATTATCTGAAGACTTAAGACTGTTAAATCTTTGCAGCTTTAGGCTTAAATTATTCTGAGAACTTTAGAAAGCTTACGAACCTACTTGCTACTTTCTGGAAGTGGATTTCTTCATGTTCTGCCAGTGTTTGTTGAGTCGCTGTAAAAATGTATGTTGAATATCTAATGTAATCAGAGTTCCAGATTATATAAATATATATATATAAATGGAGCACTTGTTGGTAGGTGAGTCAAATTATACATGCCCTCATTGTGTTAGAGACACAATCAGGTCTAATATTTTGACTTTTAGAACATTTGGCTGCTGTCTAAAGTGCCATTTGTTCAATGAAACTTTGTCACTTTTACTGGAAACTGCATGATGTCTGTAGGTTTACGTTCAACTTGACGCGCCGCTGCAGATGGACGACGCAAATGTGCAGGCTTGGACGCAGCGCCACCTGAACTGGCTTTAATCAGTTCTTTGAAAGATCAGAGGGAGAAGCGGACTGTGGAAACCAGTGTAGCCAGACCGCAGAAGAATGGAGACAGTCATTATAGAGGCAGCCGGGGCCCAGACTGTTATTTTCTACCTTTATTAACAAGTGATGGCAGGGGGATCAAAGCAAGGATCTCACCAGAGAGCAGACAGAGAGGTATTGACTGCAGGTGCCAGCCGGAGCAGTCAGTGGCAGAGAAACAACAAGGACGTAGCTCGCTTTGTGTGTTTGGCTTTCATTAGAGTCAAACAACAGAACGCATTCGTGCTGCTCTCTCAGCCTTTAGATGTCATTATCGTCATGTTAAGCAAATCAGTGTTCATGTTAAACGATTGTACTCTTTTATCAGTCGGTTTGATGAAGGACAGAGGCTGAAAACACAAGTTTAGCGTGTGGTTTCTGTTGACTGGGAGTTCTCTGTGTTGGCTGAAAAATGCTGTCACAGGAGGGTGGGTGTTATTGTAGATAGTCGATGTTCTGTGTTGCAGTAGTTACAGTCTGGACTCTGGAGACATGGAGGGGCTTTAATTATGGCTTAAATGTAACTTTACTTCTACTTAAATGGTAAAATTGTCTTGTTTTGAAAGCACCAGACAAGTACAGTTTCTTATTTTATATAAATGTTTCAGCTGCAAAACAATCAGAGTTTATTTATCTACATGGATATTTATGGGGGGAAAAAAATCAGAAGATGTTTAATGAATGTTCCTGCTGCTATGTATTTATCTAGACTGCCAATAAAGTCTCGACTTGTTTGATCTCAAGTGGCTGTTGCTGTGGCGTCTTTGTGTCTTTGTGATGCTGCCAAGGAAAGTTTGCTGTGCTTATGTCACAGTCTTCCTACTGGATAATGATTCCTTCTCCTGCTGTCAGACTCAGGATGATGCGCTAATGATTTAGCGATCGGAACCATTTCTTTCAAATGCGATGCACCCTGGCTGGCGTGCAAAGTCAGAGTCAGCTAAATCCATTGCCCAATGTTTAACTCCACTTTCCGCTTTTAATTATTGGTAAATGCATACAAAACAATCAACTTTGCACAATTATAAGCATAATAATATGTAATTTGATATATGAGGTGGTGGTTCGGCATTACGCCTCAAATTTTTACTCCAGACTCCAAATATGAAGACGTTCATGAGGGTCGAAGGTCATCACCGTGTACAAACCTCGTCATTACACTGCAAGAAAGAAGCACAGATACAGACCTTTACAGGAGGAATCAATAATATCCTGAGCAACCCTCTGACCTCACAGGTTTGACCGTTTTTCCACACAAGCAAACCAGAATGTTTGTGACCCGCGCTCGCTTCTGTGACATTTGAACTCCTGAGAGAAAACAAGGTCTATTCTGTTCCAGAGCTGCAGCGATGACATCGGCTGCTTTGACGCAGGTCATGGGGAAGCCTCAGTGAAAATCTCGCAATCTGACATGGTGCAGCACAGTCAGGAGGCTGGGACCCTGGATTTATGCCCCGGGTGAAAAGAGCACCCTGATAACACCTTCAGGTGCCTTGATAGGACAGTTAAATCATCAATAATTACAAATATGAATAAGAGCAAAATGTCCAGTCATCTTCTTTACAGACAAAGATTTACTGTGAGAATACAGAATTCAAATGGATTTTTTATGTTTTCTGCTTATATAAGTCATAATAATCACTCTGTTAGCACCGGTGGAACCTTGTAAATATAATTACAGCCAGCATGACTTTTTGCTAAGGTTTAAAAGGCTCCATAGAACCGTGACCCTGACAAAGACAGACTGTGGAGATGAACTAACATGTGTGAAGTTCTGTTCAGAGAGTGCACTAATGCAAGTCTGCCTCCTGACGTAAACCAGAGTCTGCTGAAGTGACCGCTGCGTCATTCCTATTTGGTTTCAGTCATTTGCGAATGAGTTCACTGTTGAGTGCCAAAAGAGGATGTAAATCAAAAGGTCTCACCACTGGCTTTTGTCCCGCTTTTGCTGTGGCCGAGATCCCCACAGCCTTGCAAATATCTTCCAGAGGGACGTAGTCTCCTGGTGAATCCTGGATGAAGTGCAGGAGGACCTTTTCCCCACCTTTTACAGGCACAATGAGTTCAGGTTGAATCAAAAACAGTTTTCAACAGTGATATCACCTGCAGTAGCCATACATCACAACAGCAGATTACATGAAGAAGGCAGTGAGTCAGAATTTCTACAAAAACTGAGAGAATCCAGTAACCTTTGGGAACAGTGGTTGAAGGTGAGTGATTGGCTAACACACTGGACCTACACGGTGCTGCGTTGCCCTCTAGAGGAGAGAGTGAGAACTACACGCCACTAAAGCTGTTGATTCTCTACCTTAGCGTAGATATTCTGTCAATTTAAATGTTTGTGACACGGAGCTGTCCTCCTCTGCTAATTTCTAGGGATCCTAAAAAGGCCTTTCTTGCATTAAACGACATAAATAATAATAAGAGTTTGGACAGCTATGTAATTTAATGAAGACAAGCAAAAGTATGAACCAACTGCGCCCCCTGGTGGCTGGACCGGGGACGCGTCTCGCCCGTGAGCGGATCGTACCTTTGGCCACAATGAGCATGCCTCCACTCTGCAACAGGTCACCTGAGAAATTTCCCTCCACACCATCAGCTTTGGCCTAGAGAACAGAGAGAAAGAAGAAAGGAGCCATAACCGTGACCGCCTGACCCCCAGCATCCTCCAACCTGCAGTTGTTGTGCCTTAAGACCACAAACCCGTGTTTACCTTTGCAGCTACATCACGCACTTTCTTCCCCATGGCAGCAGGAACAACACTGATAGCTGTGTACCTTCAGGAGGTGACAGCAGGTAAAAGATGAGAGATACTTTACCTTTTAATAACACATTTTGATAGGTTTGAATTTAATTTTGTATGTTTCTGTAGGCTGAAGTTAGTGCCATGTAAATAAGTTACCTTTTGAAGCCCAAATCTTTGTAGGTTTTCTTTTTTTCATCAATATAAATTGCTGAAACAAAAGATTACTAATGATTATCTCCTTTATAAAGTGCAAGAGAGCAGTTTGAGTGTTTCCGAATCAGTAATCTGATGAATATATTTCATTGGAATAGCGGGCGCTTGGTGAAACAGGCCTCCGTGTGTCCACTCCTTACATCCTTTGAAAAACCCTCCGTCCTTGAACTCCTTCAGCCCGACCTCCTCCGGCCCGATGCCCACCAGGGCCACCCCGCCGGCCCTCAGCTCCGCCTCCAGCTTGCTGATTTCTGCAGCGATCCAGCGGCATATCTGACAGCCAAACCTGCGCAGGAAGAAGAGAACAACAGGCTGGTCCCTCCACAGAGACTGGAGCTCCACGCTCTGGAACACAGAGGGGACTGTTATCAGTGGAAGGGCCCGTTCACATGAATTCCCCCCAGGTCTTCATTACACCCCGGAGGCGCCGCATAAAGGCAACTGCATAATTAAAAGTAATGATGTTACAGGCTTAACACAGGCCCCGTGCACCCGGACACAAAAAGCCATTATTATGTGTTAAAATATGACAGAACACACCTTTAAATACCACCCAGAGAAACAGACAAGACGAGCTCGCCTCAAACTTCTGGACTGAACACTCACACGGCGGTTTTCCTCACCTCTCCGGTTTCCTTCTTCAGTAAATTCTTCCCAACAGCTGCGAGGTCAACGTTGGCCATGGTCGTAGCGAAGCGTCGGGAAACGTGAAGGAGTGTGTGTGGAATTTGTGCTATCATAAACGTGTTTCATAAGTCCCGCAAAGCAATTGCGAAACAGCTACATCCGGATACGCCCATTCAATGGTAGCCTCCAATCAGATACGACTATGGCTGCAACAGCCAATCAGAGTGAAGAATTTATGTAAGCGAGGCGGGGCTTTTCTGCGTGGTTTCCGCACTACAAGAACGCAAATTAGATTATTTCGCTTCAGTAGTTTGGATATTTGTAAACTTTGTTGGTATTTTACCGTTTATGTGCCGTTTATGTGTGTAAAGTGCTGTTAAATCTTTAAAATAACGTTGGTTGTGTAATATGCTCCAGGTGAGCTCAAAGGTGAAAATCATTTATTACATGGTTCTGTTTGTTCTTTTCTTTTCCCCATTCTTACTTTTGTCCTTTTTGTTTAACATTAACCACTTTGAGTCTTTTTATTGTGCTTAGGCCATAGGTCTCCTAACCTGTTTGGCAACCAGTGTTAGTAACCATGAGGTAACATATGCAATGAACAGACCTATCGGCAGGTGGATTAAATAGTAAATGAAGACAATTACAATTCTACCACTAATTATAAAGATAAATAATTTTTTTTAATATATGTATACTTATCATTGCCCACCTCGTTTCCAAAATTATTGCAATGTCATGAGGTCAAGGTTACCAATTCGCGTGTGTTTATTGCAGTAAGCAAAATGTGCTTGAAAATGAGGACCTCATATCGAACCGGTTCTACATGCAGATGTTTAATGACGTGCAGTAACCGGTGTCCTGATGTGTGTTAGGCATTCTGTGGGCGGACAGAAGAGCTGAAGATGGATCTGGCCATTTCTCAGTTGCGACGCTGGTGCAGGGAGGGGCGTGACGTCACGGGAAGGACCGGGAGGAAGAGGCAATGGGGCAGAGGAGAGGGAGAGGAAAGAAGGGATGCTTTAGAGAACGGGGATGACTGCACGAAATGGAAAACAGAATAAGCATTACTGACTCCCGGTAGCCGAGTCTGACAGATAGCGATGGCTTATCTCCGCAATGTGCCGCAGGCGCCCATATGAAGAGTGCCCCCGCGCAGGTAATTACCATCTTGGAATTACTCATTCCCCCCCCCCCCCCCACAGTTGAATCGTATGTAGGATCCATACTTTATAAACCATTTTCCAAATCGAGGGAAATGCTGCTGATTCTTGGCCGGGAGAACTAGAATCGATCGCCAGCGCGAACCGCGTTTGTCCCACGTTTGGATGAGATAATCCGCGCGGCCGAACCAGCCTTTAAAATCCCAACCCTCCATTGTGTCCCTTTGGCTGTTCCTCCATGAAAAATTTAACTGGAAACAGGCAGCGCGCAGCAGTGCGCTCTGCCGTGCAGCAGCCGAGGCGCGCACATGGGCTTTGCGCACAGCACCACCATGCGCATTGGTTGCAGTGCGTCGTGCCCGGCGTTGCGGTAGCGTTGTTGCTGTCAGCTGACGACTGCAGTGTCCTCTCGTAAGACCTCACCCGCAAAGCTGAACCGCCTCTGAAGCGGTGTGATATTGAACGACCTCTGATATTTACTGACAGACAATCGTTCGAATACTAACGGGTTTCACGTTTTCACGTGCTGCAGTGTGAACTCGCTTGAGAGATGTCATCCCCGGGAATGGGCACCCCCAGTGACCCCCTCTTGTCTAGTCCTGGAAGGAGGACATCCTCAGCACAGGAGGGTCTGTGGAGGAGCTCGCTCCCCAAAACGGCCAGCTTTCCAACCTCCACCACCAGGCACCTCAGTCACCGTGCCAACAACTTCCAAAGGCAGCCCAAGCGCCAGAAGTTGATACGACCTTCCCCGCCTCCCCCCCCCAACACGCCGTGTCCCCTGGACCAGCTTGACTTCAGTGAGCTTCCCCCGAGGCGTACTTTTCAAGAGCTGCTCTTCAACGGCTGCATCCTGTTTGGCATTGAATTCAGCTATGCCATGGAAACGGCCTACGTGACCCCCGTGCTCCTCCAGATGGGCCTGCCTGACCAGTTCTACAGCCTGGTGTGGTTTATCAGCCCCATTCTGGGTGAGTGTCGGCCATCAGCAGTGTCGAGACCCTGTGATCAGGTGTGTGTCATCCTTCGCTTTTCCGTCTCGAAGGGTTTCTGGTTCAGCCTCTCATCGGAGCATGGAGCGATCGGTGCACATCTCGGTTCGGACGAAGGCGACCCTTTATTTTTGCTTTGGCTTTAGGTGAGACGTGCAAACGCTGTGATATGGCATTGTGGGGTTGGTACGGGCGTTATTTATGGCATGTTAGCGTTCCAAGTGCAGACCTCGGTCCTTTTTGTTGAACTCTGCACCCTCTCCCTCCCTGCTTTGATGCAGGGGCTTTGCTCGGCCTGTCTCTGGTGCTGAACGGACGCGACATCGGGGGTGTGCTGGCCGACACGGCATCAAATCACAAGTGGGGAATTGTCCTGACCGTGTGCGGTGTGGTTCTGATGGACTTCAGCGCTGACTCAGCTGACAACCCGAGCCACGCGTACATGATGGACGTGTGCAGCCCAGAGGACCAGGACCGGGGCCTGAACATCCACGCCTTACTGGCAGGCAAGACTCACTTTGCACACACACATACTCTGGGTCACTGTGTCCTAGTAGTGAAGGGACGAGGAAAAAGACTGACCAAAGATCGGTGCGTTCTTCTATGATCTTTCTCTGCAGGACTTGGAGGTGGGTTTGGCTACGTTGTTGGTGGCATCAACTGGGATCAGACTCGTTTTGGGAAGTCGATGGGAGGTCAGCTGAGAGTCATATATGTGTTCACGAGCATCACGTTGGCGATCACCACCGCCATGACGCTGTTGAGCATCCCCGAACGGCCCCTACCAAAGAGCCAGTCAAGAAAGAACTGCGGCAAAAGCCATCTGAAAAGTCCCAGCCTCCCCCTTCCTCCCTCTCCCCCGGTGGCCCTGGGCTCGGCCTCGGGACCCGATGACGCAGACGAGGACTACAACTATAATTTCAAATCTCAAGCATGTAACTCGGACCTTCTGGCACACTCCTGCAGCGCTAATGCACGCCTCTGCGCCGGCCTCACCAGCCCCATATCGCCCCTGAGCCCCCTCACGCCCAAATATGGCAGCTTTATTAGCAGGGACAGCTCGCTCACTGGCATCAACGAGTTCGCCTCCTCATTAGGGACCTCCTACATCGACAGCGTGCTCATAAACTGCTACACAGGGGAGCAGACGCCACAGGCTTCAGCCCCACACTCCAACACTGCTCCCCCGCCTCCAGCAGAATCCTTTTTCCTGGATGAGTCCGCCGGGGGGACTACGAGCCATCGTTTCAGACAGACTCAGGGCGAGGCGGCGTGTCGTCCTGCTGGAGAATCTCAGGATGCTGAAGCCCTCCAGCCTCAGCAGAGCGACACTCAGGCGCATGGAGCATCTCAGGCCACTGCTGGGGCTCAGCCTGGAGCAGGATCACACCAGGGTTCCTCCACCGGCATCCTGAAGCGGCCACAAAGTCTTGCACTAATGGAGGAGGCTGCCTCATCTCAGGTGGTCGGGCTGGAGAATGGGAGGAGAAGAACGGTGACCTTCAGTCAGCAGGTCAGACGTCCTAAAAAGCCGACTAGCTCGTTGGCTACATAGTTGTTTTAACACCAGGTTTTCCCTCTGATCAAGGTGGCAAACATCTTGCTGAACGGCGTACGCTACGAGAGTCATCTGGGTGAGAATGTGGAGCCTGCAGAATCCCAAATGTCCATGAAGCTGCTGTGTATAGCCATCTACAGGATGCCCCCCTCTTTGCGGAGTTTATGCACTAATCATTTTCTGGGTGAGGCTAATCTCCAGCGGCGAATCACAGCGCTGCACCTGCTCTGAAGTTCACGTTGGCTGTCCACGCTTCCTCTCCAAGGGTGGCTGTCCTTTGAAGGAATGCTGCTTTTCTACACCGATTTCATGGGGGAGGTGGTGTACGAAGGAGACCCAAAGGCGCCCCACGACTCGGAGGCCTACCAACGATACAACGCCGGTGTCAGCATGGGATGCTGGGGCATGTGCATCTATGCATTCAGCGCTGCTTTCTACTCAGGTCAGACAAAGAAGCAGTTTCACGGGTGGAAAATGTTTATTCCCTTTGTGTTTTCTCAAAGTTCTTTCTCTTTCTCTCTGGGTGTGTTTCCTCTCTTTTTCCAGCCATACTAGAGAAGCTGGAGGAGCGTTTCTCCCTTCGCACTCTTTATTTCTTTGCCTACCTTGCGTTTGGATTGGGCACGGGCCTGACCACGCTCTCCACCAACATCTACGTGGTTCTGTCCCTGTGCGTCACCTACGGGGTGCTCTTCTCCTCTCTATGCACGCTGCCTTACTCTCTGCTGTGTGAATACTACCAGAGCCCACAGGTGAGCATCTGCAAACGCCACCCAGGTCAAACCCTAGACAGAGAGAGGACTTTACACTTCCTGTTTCTGTGTATAGTCGAAATGTAGCCAGAGTGAGCTCGCCACACAGCGTTCCGCTTAAGCACTAAGAAGCTAAAAATACTGCTGTGTGTGTGTGTTTTATGGCGGGTGCTGTGGGAGAGAAGTGGGGCCAGACCTTTCCAGCTCTCCTCCATTCATGTGAATGTTTGTTCCCCAGTTTTGTGGCTCCTCGGAGGAAGGGACCAGACGAGGGATGGGGGTGGACATCTCCCTGCTCAGCTGCCAGTACTTCCTGGCTCAGATCCTGGTCTCCGTAGCGATGGGTCCTCTGACCTCACTGGTGGGTGGGGCCCAGGGAGTGATGTACTTCTCCAGCCTGATGTCTTTCGTGGGCTGCCTGTACTCGTCTCTCTGTGTGGTGTACCAGCTGCCCCCCGCTGAGGGTGAGCACCCTGAAAGCGAGACCCAGCCACTATTGGTGCACATTTAAGGAAAAAAAAAAAACAGAACCATCTTTTTTCACTTTACCTCACACACACACCCACCCACACACACACACCCACACACACGAGTGTCTGACTGGTCGACCTTTGGGGCAGCTGCCTGATAAGACAGACACACCGAACAGCACGACTGTAAATAGTTTTCCACTGATCAGCACTTCTCAGACAGACAGACAGACAGACAGACAGACAGACAGACAGACAGACAGACAGACGTAGGCCACAGCTCTGTTTATACTTGAATTCTGCATTCTTACGGCGTGTGCCTGTGCGTGTTTTTCTAAATTTTGCAAACCCAAATATGTTCTGACTGCAGTGTGCAGTTTGTGCGCCTGTTAAAAGGCTCCACCGTGCCTCCCTCGGTCTCATTCCTCTGTTGATGTTTACAGTAGAAAGGTCAGCTTCATAAAACGGAGCCAGCCACAGCTTTCTTCCCTTTTCTCCACCTTCCTTTTATTAGTTGTGCGCTGTCTGCATGAGCTGCAGGTACTACCTCCAAGCTTGTTTCTGTTCTCTGGCCAGGGGCACGTCTACCCGCACCTCTGAGTTATGATATTACTTGTTGGACTTGTTTAAATAACACATTAAAACAAACAAACAAAAAAATTAAACTCAGATACATTTTTAACAGAACTAATATTGAAATCCGCAAAACACCAAATGGACAGTTTTAATCAAGCCCATGTTTACTTACGGTCTTTGTGCACACAAACAGCTCAGAGCCACGCTAACAGCTACAGGACACATGCTCATTAGCAACCCTTAAGAGAAAAAGCCTGACGTGTACTGCTGGCAAATTGGGTCTGGACCCCCCACTAGGCCACGGAAAGGCCTGAGCTGTCCCCCAGGCCATGGCTTTTGTAATGATGGTCATTCTTGTCATCATCAGGAAGAGACGTTGAAACTGGGGTGTGAATCAGCATTCAGTTGGGAACCGAACAAAACAGAAGAGCTGCAAACAGGGAAGAAGACTCACGTGCACTGTGGGCAAACGCGGCAACGGACCTACAGTGGGTGCAAGGACTGGGGGAGCGGGGGTGTTGGGGTCACAGAGCCAGCAGCTTGTGCTTACCACCATCAATAGCGTGCATGCTTCAGGGGGTTCAGTTCCACCACACTCAGCCCATCGACTCAGTTTTGTGTTGATCATGCATGTTAGCCAGCCTCACGGGCTAACCTGGGACACACACACGCACACGCACGCACTCCTGCTTTCATCATGCAATATCATTTTTTTTTTCTCCTCATGTCGTGCCATTGAAAACGCTTCAGTCGTTCACAACAGGCAGCAAGCCTGACTTCAGGGTGAATAGAACTATTCATAGTTTATCTTGTGGAAACACCAGTTTTGGTGGTTTCCCTAACTGACAGACACACTGGATACGGTTCCGGTGCCGGTAAAAGGTGCTTCCTCAGCAGAATGTCATCACCCATCATTTAAGGCACCTGGACTGGCTACACATATGCCACTGTTTCCGTGGAAACTAATTGTATGGATCATGCTTTTGCAGCTTGCCTAGGTGTTTTTATTTCCTTCTTTTTCTATGGCTCCAGCTCTTGGACATTATTAGCGGTTATTAAAAAGCTAGTTTCTATAAAGGGCTGGTTCAAAACTATAATGATCACCGTTTCCTCCCATGAGCACAACTGGTTTCTGGTGGATGGGTGCGTTTTCAAATACCGAGCTGTAGTGTCTTGAACACACCACTTGGGGGAGCCAGGAAACAAGCCTGAGTCGATTGTGTCCCCTTTTCCATTACCGACCAACATTAGGCCTGTTCCTCTCTGAATCTAAGACAGCCATTTTCCATGTCGAACTAAGTGGGTCAAGTGACATCATCTGATGCACAACCACAAATCTGAGCAGTGGTAATTAATAAACAGGTACTGCAGACAACTCGATACTTAAGTAAAAAGACACTTTATTTGTTATTCAGAATATACAAAGCAGTGGCTGAAGTAACCGAATGTCATTCTGGTTCTGAAAAATGGCAGTCTTGGGCGCAAAACTGGGCTACCCAGCCAGAACATAAAACTTGCTGAAATCATAAAAAAAAAAGAAAAAACAAAAAAAACAAACCAAAACCCAAAATATAAATGGTACAAACTTGCGTGGAATGCATACAGAACGAATGACCAAAGCATTAAGATTTAAGAGGGGTTAATTAACATCAGAAAATCCTGTCGCCATTCAAACAAGATCAAGTACTCTTATCACAGAGGCACAGGACATCGCCCCTTTTACCCATTTGCACCATCTGTTATGTTACCAGGGCAGCCAAGCCAGAGATTAAGTAGCAGCTCAACATAAAATATTACGCCTCGACTAATAACGCTAACTGTCTATTATCCCCTGCTTAAAACTTATCTTTGGTCCTTTACATGAATCTGAGAGGTCAACATGAGCCTTGGAGGGGTGAGCAGCTGCCTGAATGAACAAACTGTCTGGTCAGCACTGGTATAATAAAGATTGTGCTTCTAACACACACCGATATAAAAATGTGTGAAATGAAATGAACTGATCTCATTATGTGGCCCTACTAATACAAGTGGAAAAAAAGCTCATTTTAAAGACCAATAAATAACATTTCATAAAAAAGGATGTGTGGCCACGTTCTTCAAAGACTCCAGTGCAACGTGAAAACATGGGAGTAAACAAAAAGGACTATTTTGCAAAATTACAGAAAGCACAAGCTCTAAGACGCAATGTTGACCAGGCTGGATAGACAGTGCTGCAAAATGCAACAGGAGGAACCTAGGCCTCCACCTCTGCCTCTTTAGAGTCTCCATTTTCCTCTGTCTTCTGCTTTTTTGTCTCTGCTTTCTCCTAATAATAAAACAGAAAAATATTCATGTATTAGCAGAGATCAAAGCACTCTCCATGAGTCACCACATAAAAAAAAAAGAGATTAAAAAGTGGATTTCTATGCTTGGTGTCAACCCACCTCCTCCTCTTCAGCTGCACGCTTCACAGGCTGTGCATCAGTCTCCTCAGCAGGGGGCACCTCCTCTGCAGTTCCTGTACAGAAAACGTGTCATTTCAGGAAAAACATCCATGACTGCATTTTACACTGATTCAAAAAGAATATATATGTATATGTACACACACACACACACATATTTATTTTTTTTAATTTAAAAATAATCGGGACCTTGGAAGCAATGTATTCGACCGAGCAAAGAGGACTAGAGTAGCCAAATAATGAAACTTTCTGATTAGCCTAACGTACCATCTCCATTTTCATGTTTCTCCTCTGCCGGTTCTTCCACTTTATCGCTGTGATCAGCACCGTTCTGCAACACAAAAAGGAAATGTCAGCCGAAATGTCAGTCAAGCTACACCAGTGTGTTACAGAGCTGTGGACTTCACTGCAAAACCAGGGAGAATGATCAGGAATTAGACACCCCCTGCCCACCCGGAGATTAACAACTCGTTTACTCGATTAATACTTGGGGGGCCCAGGGCCTTGCTCACATGGCTCCTTTGAGAATTGGCCTTGGCGCCGTACCGAAGTCACGGGCAGAGGAAAAAGACGCTCCTGACTAACATCTGTGCCGTTTCACAACCCAAACAAAGCGCTGCCTAAAAGCGGCTTTAGGGGAGGGGGAGGGAGAGGAGGGGAGGGGGCCGCAGCAGCGACACCTGCATGATGAGGGCTGCTAAGACAAAAGGCCATGAGGCTGGCTCCTCTCCACTCACTGTGCCATTGGCAGGTGCTTCCCCGTTGTCGGCCTCCTCTTTCTCCACTTCTACTTCTTTCTTCTCCTTCAGCTCCTACAAAATAAAAGCACAGGCGAGTCAGTAAGACCATTCATTTGAACAGCAACACAAGGCAGGGTAGTTCGCGGCGACCAACTGCATCAAAACAACGAGGAACTGTGATAAGCAGCACTTTGATCCAGGCTGGTAATGGAAGGTGGACGTCACTCCGGCTTCCCGCCCACAGCCGCTCCGCTCTCACCACTTGGAACGTCTCTACCTTTGTCTGCTCAACAAGACGTTTCTCACTAACCACAGCGCATACGACGAAGTTTCCAGGCGAGAAAACGAGCCGTCGACGCTAAATGTTGCTTATAAGTCGTTTCTGAACCGTATTGGTCGACGGTGAGTCGCTTTTCACGGTAAAAGCCCTTTAGGGCAATTGCCCCCCAATTACCGCTTCAACTCACACCAAGTGGCGCTGATGGCAACACTACAACAACCGCCGAAAAGGGAGGAAAGAAAAGAAAAACGTTCATTCGCAATGGCCGGCTTTTGTTTTAAAGAATAAACGAGGAATTTAAACTTCTTTCAACATTTAAACACGACCAAAAAAAAAAAAAAAAACCTTTCAATGAAACCCACCTTGGCTGTAACCTCTGCGGCGGCGGTCGTTTCAACAGCTGTGTCGGCCATGCTTGGTTTGGTAAATTAACGTAGATAAGTGTAATCCTATTCGAGAATGAGTTTAATTTCTTTTTATTTCTGGGCTCTTTGCCTCCGTGTGGTCAACTCTGAGACGCTGAGAGAGAAATGGTGCCTCGCCGTCTCCGCTTTTCTCTCGAGCCAGTTGAAAATTCACTCCCGTTGGACGCCGAGAGCCCATCTCGCTCACGATTGGACGGTTCTGACCACGGAAGCATCCCATTGGACAAACACATCGTCAATTTTGAGATGATGGCCCGCCTTTCACCTATGGCTTTGCTGATTGGTCAATCGTTTTAAAGCGCCGCACTACGACGAGTTCTTTCTTCTCTAACCGATCAACCAGGATGTTTAAAGTTTGTCAATCTTGCGGACGTTTTATGACCTACTGAAATAACAACAACCAATCAGGAAATAACAAAAATTTGTTTGATAAAGTTTTGGTGGAAATGATAAAAAAAAAAAACCAAAAACTTTGCACACATACCACACATCAGCGGCATCTTTTGCCTTAAAAACCTACATTCTGCATGATGGGGTTTCAAATTTCATGCGGGAAGCTTGTGACGGTGTGAGAGCCATACGTTCACTCCCCTTTTCTAAATTTAAAACCGGTAACGAAACATGTTCCTGCTTTAACTTTCTCTATTTGCAAGTCCGTCTAACGGACGCAGACCAGCAACAATGACGTTTCAACTTTACACACATCTACACACCAACGGTCCAGTCATAATGAACTCGACTGGAATCATAATTCCAACTGCACACTCTAGCATTATTTTGTGGATTTAAAACGAACGGTAATATAGTTATTGTTATGATATATTCATGCAATTCTATAATAGTGGTGCAGTCAATGCAGTGTATGGAGCAGCGACGTATTAGGGGCATTTTCTTTTAAAAAGTGTTAACATATAGGTTTATCATACACAGTCTTTTTTCCAGCTGATAAGTGTTTGGTATATTAAAATGCCAATTGTCTATTTTTAATTTTAAAAAGTATTTTAAATAAAGTAATCTCAAATGGTGTACTCTCTCATTCATAAACTGAAAGAAGTGGTAAAATATGCCTTTGCTGATCCTGCACTCTTTAAGCCTGAATGCTGTCACATTTTTCAGAAGTGATTGCAGTTATTTTTTATTTCTTTATCACATGTTACAACACCTTTAATTACTTGCCACACCTATCACTATTTTCCACCCACACATAGCATTTACTGTTAACTTTGCAGTTGCTTTTGTCACATAACCATCTCAAACTAGGTTATCCATTTCAAAGCTGGGAGCAGCAGATAATATCTTGTCTACTCTTTTTTCATTATCTAATTTTAGGACATCCTGGGACAAATTCTAAGCTGCCTCAGTTAAGGCAGCAGCAAAGAAGCCTCTTCAAGAGCCATTTAAGTACTGTTGTGAAAACTAGAATTACAGCACAAATCAAGGGCCAACTTTGTGATTTATTGTCTTTAAACACCAGAAGGGGAAAAAGAGATTGTCTGTCATCAACAAAAGGGTAATAGCAGTGTATTTAAGATGGGTTTTTAATTAAGGCAAAACAAATGAAAGTTGTGTTTTTGAGAGAGAAAAAAATAGTTTTAGCATCTTTGCCTTTTATTTAAAACCACAAGGAGACTACATACAGAAGTATCCATTCCACTTTCCATAAGCACAAACTGGAAAACCCTTTTTAAAAATGCTATTTAAATTCATGTATCCACAGAATGCAATACTGTATCAAAGAAAAGCCTGGCTGTATTCATACTGACTTATTGAAAAAAATCTGCACTTTAAATTACTTTAAGTGTGTTCAAATATTTAGTGTCCTACTTTAATATTAAAGTCTACGACACCTTCAGTCTACCTTAATTTCTTGAGGACAAAGGGGCTGACCTGACTTGAGGAATGTCTGCTTGGTGGGGGCACAATGTGGGGCCCATCACAGGGCAAAGGTCAGGATTAGGCGGGGGAAGGGTCCTGATAATTGGAAGAATCGGCAGTAGCGAACTGAGCTCCTTTGTTTCGAACAGCAGTGTCCTGCACTGTCTTCCCGGGTTTCTCAACTTTCTAAAGAACCACATCCATTTGACTTCTCCCTGGGAATTTTCAGTTGATTTCACAGGGAGGGAGAGAGCATCCTCATTCCACTGATCCATGATTAACATGATTAAGTACAGTCACCACTGACAATACAGAGATGATGCTTCCTTCTGCCCCCTGAAACACACACTGTGTATTCCATTAAAATGTTCAGGGATGTTCCTTAGGTTAGTTCAGGCCAAAGAAGTACAGGTAGAAGACAGTTTCACCACTGAAATGCTCTAGATCAAAAATAAAACAGAAATTAACGTGTAGGAATCAATAAAACGCACAACTGAGAGAAAATGTCAGCTAATGCTCCTCAGAGGTGGAGACGCTGCAGCCCTGTTGCTCCAGATAATGTGTTTGACACGTCTCACCGGTATCAGGTGGATTAGTCTGCAGGTGCTTTGAGGATTGGGATGAGCTCTAACTGGTATCTGTGACGACTCTGACATTTGTGTCTGGCACTGCAGCTACGAGATTTCAAAACGTCGTTGGACTTTGCACGAGGATGTTTGTTATCTCCTTCCACCTTTTGTGGTGATGGTGGGCAGGTGCCAGATAGTTTTGTTAATGTCGTGTTCACTAAATTTCCTGCTACTGGCTGTCAGTTGGCCAAAGCTTGAAATAGTATCCACAAGTAAGCTCCACTTTTGCTGCGAAAGTTTCTAAAACCCTGTAAAAAATGCTTGAAGCTCAAAAATGTTGATTGATGCTGAAATGTACCAGAAACTGTAAACTTCCTGTGTCTAAATGTTCTACTGCCGCAATAGTGTTTTACTTACTTTATGATGCTGGATTTAGGTAATGGTACTGTTGCAACTAAACAAATTGATGTTCTACCTAATGAAAAATTTAAACCACTGCAGCGTTCAACTGATTTGAAACGTCTTTTTTTTTTAGTTTCCTTTTTCCAGACTAATGGCCACACTAGCTTATTTATTTCATCGAGTTGCTCCGCCTCTCAAACGAACATCTGCCCTGCCAGAAAAAAAAGTGGAAATTTCCAGTAATTCCTGCTGCTTTGCTATACATGCTCCTCCTCCTGCTCCTCCTTCACGTTTCCCGCCTTTCACTCTACCTGCTCCTTCCTGCAGGAGCTCAAGGCCCTCTGCTGCACAACTTTGTGAAAGGCTCGAGGTTTCTTTTATTTTTCATCACAAAATAAAGAACTGAAACAATAATTCAAATGTGTTGTTTCATTTGATTGGGAGCCAGACTGACTTGTAGTATCAGAAAAAAAACCCCAAAAAACCCCAAAACAAAAACTGTTGAGGGTTAAGCACTGGGGAAGTAATACATTGGCTAATGATCATATACAAGGTTTGTTTGGGGATCACAGAGCAGATGGTGGATTTGCATCCGCCCGTTCTTTGGCTGATCTGATATTCTGATTTATTTCCGAGACTGCAGTGCTTCAGAGGTTGTCCTCAAATAGCACATTTAAGGGTCGATAAAGGGGGAGGAGCTCTGCAGATTAAGAAAGGTATGGCTTGGATGAGGAAAAGAAGTTACCTACCTGATCATTAAATTGTTTACAGGCAGAGAAGACCAGGCCACTACTATGCTCTCTCTGTGGTTTTATAACTAGTAATTCAAGGCCACCGTACGGCAATATGTGCGCACAAGCGCCTCTGTTGCTAGAATGAAAAAAAAAAAATTAATAAAAACAAGAAAAAGACAGAAATGAGACAGCTGGAGTGGCGAAGTTGGAGTGTGTGTTAATGGCATGAGGCACACTGACCTTAGACCCATTGTGAAGAACCAACAAAGAGCCATCTGCACAGCAACCAAAGCAGAGATGAGGGACTCGCACACAGGGAGACCGTTGGTGGGAGGGAGAGTGGGGGCATTAAGACCTGGAACGTAAATAAGCAATAAAATTAATCAATGACAAAAAAAAAGCGTTTTAATCTTCGTTGATCTTCTGGATCAACACAGGAAAAAAGCCAGGCAGACCGTCCCTCAGCAGCTGCTGAAGTCAAGACAAGTGTTCCATGTCAAATCGCTTAAGAGCATATTTCCCTTACCTGCGCTATGTAATTAAAGCCCTTTAAACAAATATAGAACTATAATAATTGGAATTTTAGGCACATTTGATTTATCTATTCATTCCAGCAGAATTGTAAAATAAGGCAATGTAACCTCAGTTTTAGACGGCAACGTTTCCCCCCTTTTTATAGGAAGCAGTGATTTCAAAATGGTGAAAACAAAGACAAAATGGTGTCAGAGACCTCTGCAAAATCACAAATATTTCACAGGTAAGACACGAGACTCGAGATTGCTTAGCAACAGCAGTCAAAAAAAAAAAAAAAACCCTCTAGCCGCTTGTATAGCAACAGACATTAAAGCTGCTGCCACTCAGTGGTGGACATGCTTGTAATGAGCTGATAAATCAGCAAATGACTTATTTCACCAAAGCATGTTTGGCTACTGATAGTAACACCACAATTATCTGAAATTACACTGAACAAAACGGTCACCAGAAAAAAAAAAGAAGCGATCTCCTCTTTCCATTTGCATCACGTTCAAAAAAACATATTCACTCTTCTGATTGGCTGGAGCATGCGCCAGTGCTGGTGGTGGGCAGTTGCTTAGCAACACACATGGGAGGGTGGGGTGTGGGTGGAAGGGTGTGAGTTTCGAGGAGGGTGTTGTTCGTCAAGGGGATGGAGCCTTCTGGGTACAGGCAGACTGGGGAAATACCTGGCACGGTTCCTAAATAAACAAACAAGAGGAGGGAGAGAGAGAGAGGGAGAAAGAGAGGGAGGGAGGGAGAGAGGAAGCCTGGAATAGACTGGGGTATCTTTCAGTCTTGTGTTGTGAGAAAAAGAAACATGACATTTTTTACACACTAACAGTTTTTCCCAAACTGGAATGGCGTCAGTCTGAGGAGTTGACAAAGGACCTAAACAATCATGGACACCGACATTGTTCTGAGAGAGAGGGAGCGAGGTAGACTACAACAGGATGTAAGTCATTTCAGCTGCTCCATCAGTTTGATGAAGAGCAGAGCAGGGCAGCAAGACGCCCCAAACATGTGCTGCCAGAAAAGCTTTCTGAAACAAACATTACCTGTATGTACACGCTTGGGTTTGCACGCAAGGGTGTATGCCTGTTTGGGTAAGTTCTAATAATAGTAAGATTTTCCAAATACAACAGTGTCAAATGCGCTGGGTGATTGGAGATGAATAAAAGAAGGCCTTAAAAAAGAATAACAAGAGAGAAGTGTGTTAGTGTGCTACACAAAGAAAACTTCAGAGCAGAAGAAGGAAGCAAAAGATGGAAGACAGGCTTCTGTGGAGAGGAGGGCTGCTGCTGATGGTACAGCCTGCAGGAGGAGGGCTGTCTCTGAAGGCAACGGAGACGCTTTGTCAAGAGTAGGAAATGAGGTTTCCTGTTGTCATTAAAAGGAAGGTTTCTATGGCAATGCAGAGAGCCGTGTGCACAGCAAATTTGCTGGGAGTGGAGGGGGCTAAGTGAGAGTAGAATTTCAAAGAACTCCTCCTCCATCTCATCTCCCACCACTGCCGCCCCTCTGCACCGCCACAGTACCCTTTTATCTCTGATAATCTCATTTCATAGCAGCACAGTTGAGACTGCAAGAGCGACAAAACAAGTCACAGATCTATCAGTTGCAAATGGAGCTTGTTTTACTCACCAAAGCTGATTCTGACAAAACCCTAATGATGGAAATGTTAGGTCGACCTACATATTAATGAACACCACACCTGATGTTTGTCTATTTACCTATTTAATTTTGGGGGTGCCTATAGCACTGACAGATGTTCACTCCTGGATCTTCAGACGTAGTGACATTTAAAAATCCACACGGCAGGTCCTTTAAACATCTAAAACCTTGCTAGTTTATAGGCTGGTTCATTTGATAACAGTTTGCTGACATGCGTTGTATGCATTTTTAATTAGATTTGCTGCTTGAGAACCTATTGACTAATCATTAGGAGTATGGGCTTCACAGACAGATGTTTCATTTAAAGCAAACCAGTAATCATTTATTTGAATAATCAATAAAGACGTATCGGAAAAATTCTGAAGAATGAATGAATTTGATCATCAAGAACACGTGGCAAACCAGTAAAAGCCTCTCACCACCGGTTGGAAACATAATGAAGGTCTAAATGTGCGGGCCAAATGTAAAAACACAAGGTTCTGCTGCCCCCAACCTCTGTGTTTGAGCATAGCAGCACGGGCCAGGAAGAAGAGCTGTGAGGAAGAGCAGGCCGGACTGCTGAATTACAGTGTTTGGAATGTGCATTCCAGATTAGCGTTTCATTGTTTTGGTCTAGGATGCTTATTTGGTTCCTTCTTGAAGCAAGCGGTTAACTTCAGCTTTAGTGTAGGCTTGTATATTGAGCAGCTTGACAGCCTTTTCTTCGATCATTTTCAGGTAGGCCATGATTACGTCCCCCAGCGAGTCGTCCGGGGACTCAGTGCACACACACCCCAACCTAAGGATGATTCCTCTCATCACTGTGACAGAGGAGAAATGTTTTTTTTTTTTTGTTATCCTTGAAGCATACAAATATACAGGAAGGCAAAGCACTAAATTTCATCCAGTTAAAAAAAAATCTTTCCCCACCTGTTTTAATGTCTTTCAGGCTCCTTTCTATCATTTCTTCATGAATTTCATAGTGTTCGATTTCAGATTGCAGTTTTGCACTTTTATTTCTGAGGCCCCCCATGAAATTGAAGACCCCCTTTTCGTTTGAGTGACCTTTTTTTGAAAGATGGTGAATTTCATCTTGTAACTGTGGATTCACAAAACGTAAAGATGGATCAGTGATTTTATCTACATTTCCCTAACACAGTGTAAAATTGCCTTCGTCAGCTAAAACCTAAAAGACCTAAAACAAATAAACTTTAATAGAAACAACATCAAGTAAACAAGTGGATTCAATCACATATGAAAAGCAAATTCTTTTATTAAAAATATGAAGACTAATAAAGCAAAAAATGCACACTCACCTGGCGACTAGTCTCATTTATCACAGTGATTTGTAATTTCTGCTCATTTATCAGAGTGTAAAGTTCACACATTGCGGTTTCTTCTACAAAGTAAGACAATAAAATGGTGGGATACAGCAAGATTCTTCACAGTGACAGGCCAAATTGATAGAAATAATAAAAACTGACTGACCTTTGATGAACTGGGTGACCAAAGAGTCCAAGGTGACCTCTTCTGGCTCCTCAATCTCTTCCACTTCCTCCAGGCTGACATCATCTTCATCATCCGGATCGACCTCATCTGCATCAGGTGGCTTCTCCTCAACCTTCTCTGCTTGAACTAACAAGTATGATCATCATTAATCTTTAAAAATTGTGTACATTTGCTTTTGACATTTTATTGCCTTGGCAGTGTTTAGGATGTCTGGATCAGTACAAATTTGTTGGAACTTACAATAATACTATTCTGTCTGAGAAATTAAATCCATTTGCATTTATTGTTGTAATTGTTTGGGGGTGATAATAATAAAAATGTAATAATTTTTTTGGGGGCAGATAATCTCACATTTGATTGTGACGCCCATCTAAATAAATCACAACCACACTAACCTTCCTCCTCGACCGTTTCTTCTGGGAATAGTGCTGATAGTTCAGCTATATTTCTTTGGTTTCTGGCATAGGCTTCCTCTTCCTTCTTTTTCATCACGGTAATCTTATTGTCAGCATTGATCCTTAATTATAACATACATAAACAATTACGCTCAAAGATCTAAATATGGTGTATGAACATATCACACCTTTCCACACGTCTCAGATCTCACCTGTTTTCACAAGCAAGGGTGGTACATTTCATATTATCTCTAATGTACAGGCCAAGGTCATTGGTAACCTAAAAAAATATACACATCTTTATCAGTGCACTTGACATTGTCATGTGGTAAAAAAGAAAAGATCCCTGGTGTTACCCGGACTGACATTTTTGTGTGGGAAATTGGTTCGGCGTAGCTGTAAACGTGCATTCTCGTCATGGTGACTCTTCAGCTCTGTCTTCAGCTCACGGATTTTATTCACTTGTGCATCAAGATAATTCATAGACTAGACAATTAAACAGAACAAAAGCCAAGTTTAGGGAATGCCGAAAGAACTCAAATGTGGACAAGCAGCAGCGATGCAGCTTCCTTTCAGCTTCCTTTCTGCACTCACTCTGAGCAGCTTCTTCTCCAGAAACTGTAAATTGGTGTGAGCCCGGTCTCTCTCCACACACTGAGTCATCACAGACTTGAATTTGATGGTCTCGGCTGTCACGGTGGTGATCTGCCAACATCAGAGACATCAATCATTACCTGTGGGTCTAAACCCAAAATATTGATTGTCTGACCACTGCGCATGTACCTCTTTGTCCAACTGTTCTTGACAGTCTTTCTCTTTCTTCAGGGTTTTATCCATCACGACTCCTACCAGAGCCTGCAGTTTCTTCTTGTTGTCATCTTCTTGTTGTGCTTTTACGGCTGCCGTGACAATGTTTAGGTCTATCTTGAGCTCTTCCTGCTCCTTTAGCAGTTTTTTGATGCAGTACCTTCAAGACACAAACACTCGATGATGCACAAAACAATTTCACTGACACAAGACTGCAAACGTCAGGTATTGGTGCTCACTCACTGTTGTTTGTTGAGCTGCTCCTGAGCTACACGGTTGCAAACCTTCCGTTCACGAATCATGATGTTGTAGAGGTTCTCTAGTTTTTCCAATGTCTGTGCCAGAAACATGTTAATTTTGTTTTAGCCATGCAGAAATTGATGACACCA
>CAAE01014979.1:2871643-2904411 GCA_000180735.1 Tetraodon nigroviridis
TAATATTACTGTATGTCATGGGATGAGTCTGCAACCACATGCGATTGTTGTTAGAATAAAGCCTCTTCTTAAGAAATGCCGATTTTTTTTGATGGTTTACCATTATGAGAAATGACAATGAGCTTCATAAATGATCTTCAAAAAAAGTTATTAGGAAAAAGTACCTACAAGGAGTCACAAGGAAAACCACGAAGAAAGAGAGGAAGTAATTTACAAGGAGACAGGAGAAGCTCTGCCAGGGAAAGCCAAAGGATCCCGACCCAAAATCACACTACTGATTAGATTAAATACAGGTGTGCACATAGTCCAAAACACAAGAAGTAAAACTATGACAGGTAAAACTTACCTAATTTGTTTAATTAGGTTTAAATTTCTAGTAAAACTATACATCAAACTACATACAGTCAACTGCTTTGCCATCATATTTAGGGTCAATATTATTAAATATTACTAAAGCTCTGAAATTGTCAATTATCTTCAAAGTCCACTTTGCTATTGAAAAAAACCAATACCTTGAGAAACTTGATTCTTTTAATTTGTTGCTGGACAATTCTGTGACTTTGTGTCCTGGTTACATGTGTCACCTGATTACCACACCAGGAAATCACCAGGTTATAGTCAAACATTATGTCAGATAAGGTAAAAAGCTGCATCAATTAACTTATACTTGTACTGGTGTAAAGACTGGTGCAAAAGCTGTCATGGCAGGAGTCAGGATCCAGATGCGACACAGGTTAACCAAGGGTTTATTTAAAATGACACTCACAGGTCAGGATAAGGCAAGCTCGGGTTCAAACAATCAAGATCAAGTTCACAGAAGTCCACACTTCGATTCTAGCTGGAAAGCTCACGTACCATTACAGCAAGGAGACGATCTGGCAACGGGCCGCTCACACCTGGCCGCTTAAGGAGCCGGACTGATTACTCATGTGCTCCCGGTGTGGCTCGTTGCCGTTGCCCTGCAGGTGCGTGAATGAGCTCCTGCAGAGTTGAGTGGGGGGGGCGGGGTGACTCCAGACGTGCCCCGTAACAAAAAGCTATATCATAAATCTTTATGAACAAACAGTATATGAGCTTATAACTTGAAACTTAGCAAACTTGTGCACTCCACACTCTAAGCACCCTCTAAGCCAGTCTTAATTATCTGCATGCATGCAAGCCACATAGGGTTCCTAAATAATTGTTAGTACCTATAGGATTTACTTGAACTAACTTTGGCCTATTGCTGCGACTCTGTCTGTGTCTGTGGTTCCTCTTGAGGTGGGGTGGGTTGGACCCCTTCCAGAAAGGTACAGAAGTGATCAGCGGTATTGAGCTCAGGTTTTCTCAACAGGAGGTAACATTTTGGGATGTAGTACATTGCAACCATTCCCAGGTTGCTTGTGAGAATGAAAGAGACATAAACAATAGACTTGAATTTTTCCTCCAGACCGACATAGATGGGAATGAAGGTCACCCAAATGATACAATAGATGAGGGAGGAAAAGGTGATGTCCCTGGCCAGGTTGTACTGGTGAAGAGGTTTTGTTGCCATGAAGGTGCACATGAATGAGATGAGGGCCATGACGGTGATGAGACCTTGCATTAGGCCAAATCCAGACAAAGACGACACTGGACAAGCCAGAAATGATCTGACAAAGTCGATCCTCCTGTTTGCCAGATACTCAGACAGGGATGGTCCTTCCTGAACAAACCAGCCACAGATGCCCGCTTGCACAGCACAACAGATCAGCAGGAGCAGCCACGTTCCAGGACCTCTGAGTACGTGCAGGTACGATGCTGCTAAAGTTGGGAACTCTGACACAAAGAAAATCTGTTGATAAAAAAGGATTTGCTGTTACGTAACGCTGCTGATGTACACAGACACCATCATATATCTGTTCCTCACCTGCAGCGAAATAGACATGATAATGCAGAGAGGGACTGTCTGAAAGATGGAGACCAGGGGCAGCTGAAGACGACACACCGTGTCCCCTGGTTGTCCCAGGAACAACAGCAAACTGAGACAAGCTCCCATCAGGCCGAGCAGAACCACAAAGCTCAGAGTCCCCCCTGAAGCAGCTACCAGCACCGTCCCTCTGTGTTTCAAGAAGAGCACAACCACCGCCCCCTTTAGGAGCACCACCAGCACTATAGCCAGCGTCAGGAGCAGAGCTTCTGGTGTGTCCCAGGACAAGTAGTCATAGGTGGGGTCAGTGCACCTGGTGCTGCGTTTCAGAGACCACTGACGAGGAGGACATGGGGTGCACTGAATATCATCTGTGAAGAAGACAACAAAAAAAATGAGGCTGCTACATTAAATATCACCATTTACATGAAGAAGAGCGCATCAGAATGGTTCACTTTACAACAGGTGCAAGATGTCCGATTTTCCTTTTTAATGGCAAAATAAGTTGAAATTTGCTAATAATATTCCTTATTGGTGTTACTTTGCTTTATTAGATTTAACACCAAAAATGTATTACCTTTTTCTCTCTGGTAAGTTCCTGGTAAACAGTCTATACAGTCAAAGCAGCAGGAATGGAACCCTTTGACTCTGTGAACCTGGCCTTCTCCACACGCTGCTGAGCAGGTGGACTCAGGAACCTGCAATGGTCGTGCAGCAGGATTATATTATGATTTAAAGAAAAAAACAATCTTTTCTTGTTTTTCTAACTTGGTCCTACAATGATAGAAGTAATCTGACAGAACATACCCGCTCCATCTTTAGCATAGCTCTAGATCACATGACTCTACACATTCGAATCAAGTCTGGACCACATGTTACCACCCTAACTGCATTGGATTTTTGTAAAATCCCAGCCATTCTTTCTGAGAAAAACCCCAACAGATAGCCAGCAATGCCAGAACAACTAATCCAAATTTGATGAACACATTTAACATATAAATTCATACAAGGACACAGTTTGGAGTCACCACCCATCTGGCTGTGGAGCACCATCTCTTCACCTCTTTTGGTTTGATGCGTGAGCACAGCGCATGCACCGGAACCAGTCAAATCAACTAGATCATCATCTCCACCTTTGCCTCTGCCAAGGAGGTTGTGCAACAGACTGTGTTTGTCTAACTATGACTGTTAGTAAAATGACTGGAAAAGTTATTAACCAATTTTAAAGAATTTTTCAGGAAATGTTTATAAAGGGCCAAGGAGCAGATTCAATTTCAGTGATGAAAATTAGGTGCTTGATGGCGGTTTTCCCTCTCCCAGTACTTTTCTAAATTTCAGAAACAGTTCCAGTTACCTCTGAGTTTTCGGTGTGCCATTTGAACAGAGATTTTTTAATGTCCAAAATTTTATTGAAGCTTCCAACTTCTAAAAATTCCAGTGATGAATTCTTCAAGATCAATTCAACCACACTATATCCTATATTTGGGTTGCCATTTCTGTCAAACTTTAACATTGTGCCATTTATGTCCACTGTTGTGTTTCTTAGGGCCTTCAGCAGCTGCAACAGAACAACAAAACATTTTATGTTAGTTTTGATGTTTTGACTTTTGTCCTCCACACTGTTTTGTTCTTACCTTCCAGGGATAGATTTGGACTTCAGACGTCTTCATACATGCAGTCGAATTGCACTGCAGCAAATTGTGCAGTGCTTGTGCAACACTGTAGATGGCAGCGTACACCCTAAAGGCCGAGCGTTGTATCGCAACTTCTGCATCCAAACTAATATTAGCAGGTGACAAGTTCCAGCAATGTGGGCACGAATTAGAATAATCATTGAGGTTTTCTACTGGAGGGGGTGTGTGGGCATGCTCTTCACTCACTTTGGTTAACAGTTCATGTGTGTAGGCCCTGAGAAGGTCCAAACTTTGTGTTGTGAATGCAAATCCAAGGATTGTTCCAACTGTATGGAGGTTGGGGAGTAAAAATACTCTCTCACTTATGGTCCAAGCTGTGCTGCCAATCCACACGCCTTTTAATTCTGTTCTGATAACCTGTTTGAGATTAGATGGGTCAAAGTCATCACGGTTAAAGAGCAACAAAAGTCTCCAAATGGTGTCATCCACACTTGACCAACCTCTTGAAAAAAGATTTCGGCCTGGTTTGGGAGAGAGAACACAATCACAACGTTGGCTTTAGTTGAGTTGATATTACTGATGATGGTTTTGACCACTGGTTCCGGGTCTGTGTATACTGGAATTAACCCCTGATACGCCACACAGATGGACCTATTTGCTGCGACTTTGGAGAAGTCCTGCACTCCTCGTTGTCCATACTCTTCGTCACTGCCCACCACAGCCACCCAGTTCCAATTAAACTCCAGCAGCAGTAGGACCATGGCTTCTACCTGCCCTTTGTCACTGGGCACCGTACGAAAGAATGATGGGTAGAGAATATTATCACTGAATTTGTCACTTGTGGCACCATAGCTAATCTGAAGAGAGAGAAGATTATAATATTACAAAACACAAACATCACATTGTCTGGAATGACAACTGCTTTCTCTGATATAGAATAAGTTTAACCTAACTCAGTGAGATTTTAAGATCATGACTCTTACCTAGTTGTATGACTTAAGACATACAATAGACACTATATATGTGTAACCAAACCTGTGGCATCAGAAAGAATCCCAGCAGTTTCCCAATGACTGACACCAGTTCTGAGTTATTGGGTCCGATCACAGCTGAAATTCTGGTCTCATAGTTGGTGTAATTACATTGTGCAATCAAATTGTTGTCATGTTTTGCCCTAAGGTAGTAGATAGTAGGTCTGATGATGACTGCTGACTGTCTGCAGGTGTCATGGATTTCATAACCCAACCGGATTCCTGGTAGCAGAAATTGGTTTGCATTGATTTCATCCACCGCATATTTCATCACGATTGCCATGCCCAGTCCAAAGGAGTCTATCCTGTGAGAGAGTATGTGTCTGCTTTGTCAGGTCAAAGTTCAAAAACTTGTATAAACATACAAGTTGTTTTGCTCAACTCTTACCTGTCACAGGTGATTTGGTCTGGCTCCGTCCTCTGGCTCAGGTTGCTGGTGAGCTGGTTGATGGGAAAAAGACCTCCAAGCATGATGTCTCCAGGCAAGTTGAAGAGATTGGTAGAAATATTTTGGAACCAAGCTGGAGTACTGCAGGTCAGTTTACAAACCAAGAGGAAAACCAGCAGAGTGGGAGGCACAGCCATGATGCAGGTGGAAGCGGCAGTAAAAGCAAGACCTGAACACCATCTATCATTCGGATGCAAGATTAACTTAAACCCTGGAAGGAAATTAGTCTGATTGGTGCTGGCCCTTCTCCGCCCACCTGAAGATGTTCAAATGATATTAAATGAGCCTTCAAATACTGGCCTATATTTACATTTGTGGTATATATTCTCAGGAAGTCAGAGGTCAGCAACCCTTGTTTAAACACTAAATATTTTCATTCACCTTTCTGTGCATATACGGGGTCACGATTACCTTTGCTTATGCATGTTTGTGATTGGGATTTATAAGGTACTGAGGCCACATTACCTTACCTTATTCTTATTGCACCCTGTTTGTCAATCAGCAACCCTTGCACTTGTGCATGTTCCTTTTTATTTGTAGTCTTTATGTTATTTTAATAAAACCTTACCTCCACTGCAGCCAATTGTTGCCAATGCCAATGCAATCAGAATACCTTAAGCTACTTCTTTCAATGAAAACACATTTTGGAGTTTGTTTTGTTTTATTAGGCACACTGTGTCTCTTTGACCTCAGACTTGGTTTTGCATTTCCAATTTACATGCAGAAGCTTACAAATCAAATTGACACATTTCCTCCCGCCATATTTGCATGAAAACCTCACCTGTTTTTTTTTTTTTTGGTAAATTCAGTCACTGCTATAAGCTCAAGGATGCTTCTGACTGCAAAACTAGTAAAAATATACAGGTTTACCAGAAAAGAGAGCAGTTCTTTGTTGCACACAAAATTTCAGAAATAGATTTGCGGCCACTAACATCCGGAGGGCATTTCTTTATCCTGCAATTCAACTTTGATAAATCTTTAAGTACATTTTGATCAGGATGTGTCCTTTAAAAGCTCCTTCGGAATGAATTCTGATGGCTTGGAATATTTTACCCTTTAAAGCATTTAAATCACTTTCCTTTTGTTTGGGGTTGCAGTACTTCGACTCAGTGTGCATTGACATGTTTCTGCCACTAGATGCCGGATGTGTGTGTTTTATTGTTAGAAATTGTCTGGCGTGTGGCTTGTTTGACACCTTGATCCTGCCCTCATAAAATGAAAATTTATATATTTTAAATATTTGGAGGCTTAAGAAATATAAGAAAGACACACATTGTTTCCCTGTTGAGGATGGAGTGAATGTGGAGCTTTTTGTTACTGCAGGGGCAGAAGGTATAATTTGTAGCATGGTGTTTAAACTGATAACAGAAGTGAGACAACCTGCATAATCGCTCAATTATCTTCTCGGTTATGACGTTTTTGCTTTACTTAGAAAGCATAGAAACGTATTTTGCAGTCACTAGTACGCAGCGTTCGGCAGATTTTACAGATTTGCCGTTTGACCTGCAAAGGAGGGAACACTGTTGCACAACACCTTTCAATCAAAAAAACACGTTGTTTTATTTAAGAGAAAAGCACATGTCCTGATGTGCAGAGATAAATGCTCTTGTCCTTTGTCCATCCATTGAGGTTATGCAAATGAAAGTCTAGTAGTAGTAATTTTCTTTAGTTCAGCATAGCACGAGTATTAAAGGCAACATTTACTGCCTGGAAGAGAGAAAAAGACAAATAGAGAGGGAAAGAGATAGAAAGGGAGATATGTGCAGCAATACCATTTCTTTGCTTCCTTTTGCCCTCCTTTCCTCCACTCTTCCACCCCGCCTCCTTCAGAGTGGCCGGATCAGCCTCGCTCCCATCAGACCTGAACACTGGGCCTGTTGTTGATGTGCTGTCCACACGCCCCACGGGGGACGACAAATTATTAGCCAGCCCCTCCGAGCCGCGAGGCACAAAACCAAACGGCGCTACAGGAAACCCACATCTGCCCTGTGATCAGTGATGCTGGAAGAAACGCGTGAATGATAAGGGTCCATGACAGGGTGGTAAAAGTGCCATCGCGGCCTGAAAACGTGTATTTCAGGGATCTTTTCCAACCTCACCTTGAAGGGTTAAATAAGACATTCATCCTCCCCCTACTTGCAGTAAAACTTGTTCTCCTTCGTGTCATATCTCTCTCTCTTTCTGTTTTTGCAGCTCAGTATGTTGCAACCCGTAGCAAGTGCATCCATGTATATGGATGCCATGTTATCTATTTAGATGCTTCCTTTGAGTTGGAGCTGTGCTGATCTCTACACAGCAAGAAGATAATTAAAACTTAAACTAAACAAGCCCAGGAGTCAACTCAGCTCTCAAAAATGAGTTTGCAATCTTTGGGACTGGAACAATGTTATTTACACACCAGCTTGACTGACATAAAGGCAGCGCTGGTGGGTGAATTTAGGGGCCGGTGGGGGAGTCGTCCATGTCCAGTTCAAACCAGGGACAAGAGCTTTCTCTCTGCTCTGCTGCTTACACAACAGGCAGTGTTGGGCTCGCTGACACGCACGGGGCGCAAAACAAAAAGATTTTATGAGAGCCCTCACCGCCGAGCAAGGACCGCAAAACTGTTATAAAACGCAAGGACGGCCTGTTGGCTGACTTACTTGGCTGTCGCATTTAAAAATAAAAGCAAAGCACGGGTGGCAGAGGGGAGGACTGTGAGAAAGAATGATGAAGGACCTTGAATTTGTTATCGTTCTCTATTACGCAATGGCGCAGTGTTGCCACAGCCTTTAAAATGACGGATGAAGATAAGAACCCATGCTTGACCCGATAAGTTTAACTGGTAAATAATGTAGGCATTTACCTCCACCGTGCTAATAAAATACCCTCAGGTGCATCTGGAGCTTACCTGCTCTGCACCAATCTACATAAACAGCCTGCAGAAAAGTGACATGAGCAACACTAAAGTAACTTAGCTAACACGTTTGACACGAGACATGGCTTTACAAAACGAAGGTGGTGCAGAAGACTAAATAAGTTTTACTTTGTTTTACATGTTCAACATTAAACATTTTTTTAATGCTTTTCATTTGCTTTTTTTTTTTTTGCATTTTTTTTTTGATAATTCCAGGAAGATAAGGCAGAAGAGGCTGGTTTTGTTTCATAAAATTTCAAGAGACAGAAGTCAAACTGGTATTGAGGACTGAGCTTGGACCAATTGGAAGTTGTCCATTCAGTGTTCTCAGTTGATTCATTCTCTTAATCTAACAGAACTCCACTGTTGTCTGGCAAACAGCCTATTACAGCTGTTCTGGATCTGTATAAGGTAACATCAGAAATATGCTTTTTTCTGTCAAATGAAGCTTACACTGCATGTTTATTTTTTACAGTTTTCTTTGTTTTACCTGCCATGCTTTTAATCTTGATGTCCAACACCGCCCCAATGGTTTATTGCAGTACTGGACAGTACAGTACATGCCAGCTGTCATACCAGCAAACGTTTCCACTTGTTCCAGTTGTAGAAAATACTGCTTAAACCTTGGACAAAAATGTAAAACAAAACAAGAATCTAACATAAAAACATAAAATATGATGATAGTGTAAAAAACACGGGAATAAAACTATTCCATGTTTCATTATGCACAGTTAATGCAAGCACAACTTACATTATTACTTTGATTTTTATTTCCAGGACATGGACCTTTTTGACTACAATGGCATACTGTTTTCATAATTCTTAGAAGTACCCCCCTCACACACACATGCACACACTCACACACACACCTCCTCTGTACTCTAGGCCTGTTCGAAGTGAGGTAGCCTGTTAGCAGCTGGAAAAACATCCTACGTGTGGGCGACTGGATCAGAACAGTAACAAATTGTTTTCACTGCGGGCTGAAAAGACTTCGATCATAGAGGAGCAGGGAGCAAGTGAGCGCAGTGGAATTTTACCAAATCAACCTCATTTAGGAGGCCAAGCTGTTGCAGGACAGATGGTAAGGGTCAGCTGGACAACGAAGGAGGAACGAGTGTCAGGCTGTAAAACATCTGATATCCCAGACAGACACAGGCATGTTACAGTGTTTATGGGGACAGTGTTTATGGTTGAAAGGGAATTGAAGACCGGGATGTCTGCTAGCTGAAATTTTGCATGACTCCTTTTCTATTTGGGCCTTTAATTCAAATGCTTTCGTGCCACTGACAAACCTTTTCACTCATGCTTAATTTCCGTCAAGCACGTGACTCACAACCTGTCAGTGATCAGATGGTTTGATGTGTGTTTTAAAAGAAAGGTGTGTCTTTTCCTCTGACTCACTGATTGCCTCATTAAAAAAAAAAAAAAAAAAAAAAAAAAGACAATTAACATCTGCTGGGAACAGGGTACTATTAGGAGAAAGGAGGAAGCAGTGAGATGTGAGTTTGCCTGTTTTTAGAAACATAACAGCTGCCATGGTCCTACCCTTAGGCTGCCTGTCCTCAGCACAGGTTAACCCCCCACCCCCCCCATGCTGCCAGATGCCTCATCATATCAGGTAACCTGAATCCATCTGCATCACTTTACTGTCTAAAACACATAAGATAAAGGTGTCTTTGTGTGCTGCTCCTCAAATCATTGTACACACATGTCCATCCACTGGGATGATATGCACACCCTGAAGGGTGAACTGGGATTACCGCTTTGCCATTGTGAAGTATAAACAGATGTGGTATAGCAACCAAGGTTATGGTGTCATAAATGAGAGCACTGTTCAAAAAAGCCAATAGTTATCTGCAAAAGCAGAGGAGGAATTCTGCCACTGTCACACAGCTGTAGCTGGCAATTCTATTGATAAGAATTCTAAAATTACCTGGGGGAGTGCAAGATAATGAGCTCTCATTGAAACAATACAGGGTTGAAATGAGCCATCTATGGCACACGCTGTCTAATTAGGACTATTTAATCCATTCTGCTTGCAGTATTTTAAGTTCTTTTGTTATATTTCTCTTAGACATCTCCTTTATTTACTTCTCAATGCCATTGAACCAAGAAGGGGAAAATGGGGGCTGCTCACCAGCAAGCACAGCAGCTAGAGCAGCATCCTTAAGCTAGAACAGCCTCCACACTAATGCTATCTCTCCATCGGCATATGCTGATGAAGCCGGACCACCTCCAGCTGCTCATTAGAGCTGCTTAACAGTGTCTCACTATTCAAATTATTTTTAGTGCCATCAGCCAGCGGGCAGCTGTGCGCCTTTAGAGGAAGTCAGATATGACAGACAGTGGATGGGAGAGAAATATGCAAAACCAAATCTGGAATGGTTTATTCAGAAGGGAGGGAAGGTGTCCTCGGAAAACTGCAAGATTAGGGAGTTGAGTGTTTACAGTGTGAAATAAATTTGCATCAGATCTGGCCTGGCCACTGAATGAAAACAGCTGCTCCCCAACAGATTTTGGTTTTTTTTGGGCTGCCCGGCTGATAATCACACAAGTTAAAGGCATCTAAATGTCCTGCACTCGCAATTATAATAGCTCTTTTTTTGATTGATGACCTCCGTTTTTGTGCTTCAGAAGCAGCTTTTGCGTCAGTCTGGTGACCTTACAGGAAAATCCACATTGCATTACTCAGGGCAAGTGACAATACCAGTCATCACCATGATACACTGGTAGGAGAGCCCTTGATGAGAGGTTAGCGCTGGGAGAGAACCGGACTCGGACCCCAATCATTTAATAGCCACATTGATGGATCAAGCCTTTAATTAGTGGTGTTATCTTTGGTTCTGGTCTTATCATCATCTCAAAGAGTGCTTCTTATCCCCACAGGAAACACAAACACTTCCCGAGAGAGACATCAGTCGTATCTGCGTCTGGTCTAAATCTGTCAGTGTGTAAACACAGACAACCCGGCTGCAGACCCTCAGAAAGTCTCCAGCGCGATGAATGATAACCTACGAGCTGCGGTTTCTCCTGACTGACAGCAGGCTTGCGTGTGAAGATACAGGCTGCCTCAGAACTATAAACCTGAAAAAACTGGGGAAGGGGTTGGTCTCTGTCAAATTGCAAAACACCTGAATCTGACTCACGGACTTAATCACACACCTTTACGGTGCAGCAGCAGAACACAAGACAGCTGTTTCATAACTGACCCGGCCTGATCTGTCTCAAACAGAGCTTCTCAGTTTTTACTGCTTCCGAATCCAATAGTTTTACCGGTATTACCACTGTTGTTATCGTTGTTCTATTGCACATTTGAAACTCCCCCCTTCAGCATGTGGCAGTTTACTTTGAGATTATTTCTCATCTGACATTATCTCTTCGCAGATTTCTGTGCGATTTAGTGGCCCAGCCTTTATCGAGCTGAGATCAATCCTTTTTCAATCAGTTTTCAGGTTGTATCAAAGGACAGTGAAGGCATCGTCCTGTTCAGTTTTGTTTTGTGGAGCCTCCTTTAATATTTGAATCTGCAATAACACATCTTGGTTGAATTCTAGCAGTATATATCATATAATTCCATGTATCAGTGGGACAAAACCACTGCTGCCAGTTGTTTTGTGATTGTAGTCACAGAAAAGGCTGTGTGGTCTCAAGTGTACAGGCTCACAGGAGCATCAATCCTGAAGTCAGTATTAGAGTATGACACATGTGAAGCATTAACGCCCTCAATTATCTCAACAGTATAGTTCAAAACAGAAAATAAATACAGCATACAGTATATATCATGTTGACAATAATATTTAATTGTGTGTGTGTATGTGTGTGTGCGTGTGTCTGCTGTGGGTAAAATGGATGGTTGACTCCACTGGAATGTGGCGCTGACTCAGTCTGTCTGTCAGCCATGGACACGCTCGCTCTGTGGACGTATTCACACTCTGCGACCCTTTCACGGGGGACGGCCTGTTGCCTCATGTTGGATTTCCGGCAGGACTTGTGGAATTTAAGGGAACAGAACTCTAGGAAGCTCTGGTGTAGTGTGGCAGTGTTTTGGTCTGGACTTTACTGCTACACGGCCAAATCTGCACCTCATGTTTGGGCTGACATATCAGCATCGAGGTTCTTCTGCAGACTGAAATGTGGCTGCTGTGGTTATTGAGACATGTTGCATGAAACAGAAAAACGTGTTGCCTGTGTTCTGTTATCCCACATATATACTTCCTTGGTGTTATTAAAAAGTTCAAATGTTCTCTGTGTGTCTGTGTGGGTTCTCTCCAGGTAAGTTAGACCTTCCTCTGAAACAAAGACATCTGCAGTCGTTCAAGCAAGAAGGTTTACGCTGTGTTTACGCTGCTCACAATCCACCTGTCACTCAAAACCAACCAGATCTTAGATAACGTCTAAAGACTGGTGAAAATAAAAAGATCTAAAACCAATAGGGTCCAAGTAGTATAGCGTGCTTGTGTGTGTGTGTGTGTGTGTGTGTGTGTATAGGTGTGTTTTATCTTCACCCACACCCCTTCCAGATGCTGGCTGGGACAGATGACAAAACCAGAACAAACTGTCTGTCATTTCTGGATTAGCTCCGTCTCCTCCTCCTGGACTGTCAAAACATGAGAATGAAGAACGTCAGACCAAACACCAAAACTCACTTTCCGGCTGCTTGAAGCTGGTTGTACTTTTGCAAGCACAATTTGCCAATTCAAATCAAACTTTAAAGTTAAGCCAGTGAAAAAACAATGTAAAACTACTGCCAAAGATAACTTGTTGCAGTTGCCCATTCTGGCTTGAGTTGGAGCGCTGGGACTGATTTTTGGGGAAAAAACCCCCCAAAACAAAAACAGGTTATCTCACTCTCCCACTGAATTGTTTCAGCTGCTAGATTGTGTTGGATTTCTCACACCGCGCTGCCGTATTGACTCACTTTACTTCCGCTGGAGAGCTCAAGTGTCAAGTACACACAGTCTAAATCAACCGGATAGACTTAAAAATATGTCTGCGTGCAATTGATCCTGAAGGATCAGTGTCCAGCCCCAAGCAAACAGCAGCTCACCTCCCGTCTGCCGGGGGGGGGGGGGTCGATCACCGCCCTGCACAGACTGCCATTTCAAACCTCAAGTTTTCTCTGGGAAACCTGTGCACGCGCGTGTTGCTTTCTCTGCCACAAGTATAGAATGCTTCAAGCCTTTAACATGACAGAAACACACACACACACACACACACACACACACACACACACACACACATACACACACACACACACACACACTACTACACACACACTATACTACTTGAACCCTGGGGCAGAATGCCAAAGAGCTGGAGGAATGTAACCCGCTGACCTTGGTTTGCTGACTTCAACATGGAGAGCGGACACTCTGCATCGGAAGAGGAAGCCAGAATAGCTGCGGTGTCCGGTAACGGGAGCCAGACTGTTTGTATACTGACACAGGAGAGCCTGCTGCACATGTGTGTGGAAAAGGTGATGCAAAGATCGATGTAACTTCTATGAACTGATGCCCAGTGCTTTTGAAACATGTGATAAGGGGGTTCCGTGCAGCACAGGGCCGGGGGGGGGGGGGGGCGGGGCTTACTAATACCAGCGCAGACAAGCTCTCCTATGGGCGAACCTCACGGCCAAGGGTTTTTTTTTTTCTGTTTTTACAAATCCTGAATTTCCAGTTTGACATTTTGAATGTTTTTTTTTTTTTTTTTTCGATACATGCTGAGTGCAGAGGGAGGAAACTTTTTGCTCAGCTGGCAGTACTCTGCACATGGTCTGAAATATATTTTCAGGTATTGCAATAATGAGGACAGAATCCAGGGTGGAAATACGCTGAGAGTCCAAGTGCATGCTTGGCCTGCGAAATGCAATTTTTGAAGAAGACTCTGCAGAAAAAAGACACTTACAAGCCACTTTTGTGCCAAATGATTGCACAACATGTTGACTGTTTTTCTCTCATTCTCCTTCCTTGGGGTACTTGCAGGATACAGGTCATACATCAAAGATGGTACAGACAAGGTATACCAGTAGTGGTTTTTATAAACTTTATGCTATGTCACTGTAGCCTTCTTTCTTCCAGATTAAAAAAGAGTACAACTGGTAAACTCAAGTGTTCACACACATCCTCAGTAAACCAGCATAATCACACTCAATCTAAACATGCAGGATGTATATTTTTCTTGCTCTTTTGCACAGACAGGCCAGGGGTAAACCCCACCCTCTGTGCTCAGCGAGAGGACAGAGATACATGTGACAGATCAGGTTCAACCAGTCACAGATGACAAACCTCCAGCGTTGCCCCATATAATCTGACAAACAGTCAAGCTCTTTGCAAACGCTCGCCTTCAAAGCAGCTCTATTTATCCACTAAAACTGATTTCTAGATTCATTCTTTCCACAACGCAAAGAGTTGAGTTGAGATAATCTCATAGCTAAAGGCAGCCTCTGTAATTTCATTTATGTTGTCACCCAGAATATTTGCGTTTGTGTAGCCAGGTGTAGTCATGGCCCTGTCTCCTTTGTTCTGAGGTGTAAGAGACTCCCCAGCAAGCTGCACTTCGCTCATAAAACAGCCATGAACGCTGTTGCTCAAGAAGCCCTCGGCTTCGCTCTGCTTTCAGCTCTGGTTTATATTAGTGCCCTTTTGATTTGGCTGAGCTCACAGGTGCAGATTCTACCTGAGGCAGACGGCCTGGTGCCAAAAGGCTGTAAAACAATCAGTCTGCAGCAATATATCCTGCTGTCCCGCTGACGGAGCAGGAGACGACTAGCCTGTTGATCCAGAAACAAACACAACAATTAGGATGCGGGCGCCTACCCCTCCCCCAGACGCCCCATGATAATCTGTTCTGGTCATGTTCCATCACTGACACTCAAGAACCAGGCTGTCAGTGCCACACAGACACTCCAGGCCTCCACCACACTAGCTACAGTTACCACTTATACACTTAGCATCAAAAAGGGTTCCTGTTTGGAACGTAATCAGCTCATCTATTCCAGTGCTGCACTGGTCTGGTACTATAATACCTGTTTTTATTCAGGTATTTTACCTGAATTAACCAGTATAAGTCCTACTTAGATTACAGAACTGTTGCTGAAGGAAACCAAACACACCTACAGGAAATATAGAGTCACCAGGTCATCTGAAGTGTAAACTGGAACACCCGGAATAACCCACAAGGGCATAAAAAAGTGATAAATACTGCACTAACCCAAATTATTTTACAGACTACAGCTTGTACCAGAACCAGACAATTGCATTTTAAATAAATGCTATAAAGCCTGCATTTCTCTTTCCCCCCATGCAATAATACCAACATTCTTGCTTTCTGCCTTAGTAATATGTCCATTTATGCATTTTCCTAATTTTTTCTTATCAACTACTTTCAGTTGCTGTATAAAACTTCACTATTATTCACACTGATTTGTCATACGTTTACTCAATACAGACACAGGATTACAAAACCCGCTTCCAAACCAACATATGACTTATATTAAGCAGGATTTAACTAAAACAGCAGAGAAGGTAAGAAGCATGTCCATTCCCGGAAGCCTGGATGATAAAAGCAAATTGAATTCCATTGTCATTGGCATCACTTCCATGCCATTTATTCAGGTCATATTGAGAGATGTAACTATTGCTATGGCAACAAGTAAAACAAACAATGCGTGGGTTCTTTCTGCGCATGAAACACTAGACAGAAAATGCAGCTAGTGGGAAAGGGAGGTCTGTTTCAGGCTGGACTCTCAACCATGTCCTGGCTCTGGGAGACGCGGAGTGGGTGGTGGGAGTCTTAAAGCTGGCTCGGTGTAATCCGCACTCACCACCGCGGTGAACTCTGTAAACACATGGGTTCGCCTCAGCGTTATTCCAGCTAGCCCGCATGCTTGGATCCAGAGAACATGATTGCTCTTTCCAACGAGGATCTGATCCGAGTTTAAGTTATGCTGTTTACATTTTCCCCAAGGCAGGAGTGCAGTTTTTAGCGTTTGGGTTGTCTTTGAAAAGCACAGGTGTTTAAAAAGATCCCTTGTTCTTTAATAACCCTGAAAAGCTCTGTTCTATGGTCTGTTTCATGCACTAGACCAGCTTGAATACTCAGAGCTGGCAAACACTCACAATGGCAATTTTTCTCCAGGGCTATTGAGTAATCAGCTATAAACAGTCTACACTCCTGGAAAGCTTCACACTGGGTGTCAAAGTGTGGCGTTTAAAAGCACAGCATATTTAAAATATCCACCCAGGACACTTTAGCTTTGTGTAACGCGCATTTGTGCCGTGCCTCGCGAAGTGTGCACACTGACTATTCCACCTGTTGTTATCGCTGCTTCTTATCTTGACGTCTGTATGAGGGAGGGTTTTTATCAGCTCTGCTGTACAAGCCAGAGGGAAACAGAGTGTACACAACACGAGTGGGCGCGCGGAACGTGGAAAACAGGAAGGGGAGGCCAAGCCAGAACAACAGCAGCCCTACTTCTGGTTGTAACCATCTGCGTTGATGGATAACCAGGGACTAAAGTCAGACGCACAATCATGACATTTTCAATAAACAGTCAGTGCAGAGTATGCCTGTGACTGACTGATTTTTCAGCGTGAAAAGGCAAACAGTGGAATAAGGCGATTCTGCTGCAGAGCTCAGGAGTTCACGGCTGGAGCACCCTCAAAGCACGGCGATATACACCACCCCGACCACCTGCTCTCTTACAGCCTGTGCTCTAACTGCCTGTTCTTTGCCGGTCTCCTGCTTGACAGCCCGCTGTCTGACAGTCCTGTCTCTGCCTGCTTTCCCTGCCATTGTCTGTTTTCTGACTGCCTGTTTCCGCTGACTGACAGGTGACAGCTTGTGGTAGGCTGTCTGCTCTCTCTCTTTGAGAGTTCTCTCTGACTGCCTGTCCTTTCTGCCTGGTGCCAGGGACAGCCTGCTGCCCTGCCTGCGTCCCAGCAGTGTGTGCCAGCGGCTCCTGACTCAGCTCTCTGCGGTTTGTGTGGGCGGCCTCTATCCTCTGACTACTCCCTGATTTATCGTCTCTCTCTGACGCTCTCACACTCTTCTTCTTCTCTTTTATTTCACATGAGTCACTACACCAATCCAGCCAATTCATATTTTTATTCAGAGCTTCCGCCTCACTTCCTGGTGATGGTTTGAATAGTGCCATCAATACTGCACATGCTTTTATCTAAAATGACACATGTTTGTTTGAGTCTGGATGACCTCACATGAACAGAAGGTTGAAGCAGAAGTTCAGGGGATGGAGGCAACAGCAGTGGTGTGTCCTGTCTGTCCCTCTGTCCTCGTCCCACTAGCTCCCAGGGCGGTGAGGAGCCAGGGGGAAGTAAAGCTGTTGTTTTGGCTCTCCACTGGGTGCTTTCTGTCCTGATAGCGCACCGAGCAGAGATATCCCTGAAAGGAGCTGTTGGCGGGGGCCAGGGAGGGAGGAGCTGGGTGTTTGGGACATCTTTCATCTTCCACAACCTTATCTGGCCTGATGCTGGTCTGAATCCACAACTTTGGCCCCGGTCAAGAGCGGGTGATCCTGAAACAAGAACTCCTCCCTAATCCAAGTGAAGCTCAAGTGATACCTTCCTGACAAACAGCGCAGCGCAACATTAATCTAAGATTATTACTCTCACTTCTGCAGCCACCCAGGAACAAAATAAACGGTGGGGAGGAATCTATGATGGCTCTTTTATAACAAATGCATAGATGGTATGTTTTAAACGTGACTGTCGTCAGTCGACAACCGGTCTCGGCTGAGTTTAAGCTCTAATCTGAGTAAACACTCACAAACTGGCCACCTCACCGTCTGTCTCGCCCATCTCCTGCTCTGTGTTCTCTCTTGGTAATGACACAATGGCAACCGTGAAGGCTTGATCTCTGTGTTTGTAGTTTGACTAATGCAAACAACTGGCTCCACTTTTCCTGTAAACTCGTCGTGGATGCACGTACCGTAATGCTCCGGGGCTGGTGGAGCTGGGGGGAAAAGACGTGCAAATTACCCCTGCTTTAATCTCGGATTTTATTCCAGGGGTGTTATGGCAACATTTTAATTACAGAGAAGGCTAAGTACAGATGTGACAGAGATGCTTTGATATTCTTCATCTTCCGGAAAATTCACAGAGGGAAGTTTTTTTCCTTGTAATGACAGAACGATATCTTTAAGACCTGCTGCATTTAAACCAGTCCTTCAAATAAGCAAGAGGTCAGAAGGTCATGTTTGTGTGCTATCTGTTGGCGTATGTGTATCAACAGGACTGTTTTTTAATGTGGGTATCAAAGAAGGTGTTTCACAGAAGGTTCCAAATGATAGAGTAATTAGGTCAGGATGTTTAAATATGGGTTCAAAGCAAGATTAGTGGGTAGAGGGTGTTAAGTACAGACTGGTGCTTTCCAATTTGTGTGTAGTGTGTGTGTGTGTGTGTAGCATTTATGCCCACACACACTTCTGTGTTTTGTCCTCATGACATGTAGCTTCTTCCTTGCTTCTTTTCAAAGTGTACTTATTCATGTAGGGATGTTTTTAATGTTACTTTTCATGGTTTGAGATGAAACCATCTGTTCCACAGAGAGCAGCTGAGCTCTCCCACTCGCCTTTGGGCTCTGGAGGCCCTTACAGTGATTTTTTTTTCCTAATAGGAGAAGATCTCAGGGTTAGTGCAATCATCATTTGATTTGACCTAATTGTCTCTGGATGTAACATTAAATCTCTGAGAAGTGCCTTCCATTCCAGTTATCCACATTCAGGCTACTTGTTCTACAACAGTGCAAAGGCTGCTTTTCGTGCAGAGGCTGGTGTAAGTAAACAAGACTAGTAATCAGCGTGGTGCAGAGCTTTTTTCCATTCTTGAAGCTAAGTGCTGCCATCTTGGATCGAGTTACAAGATCCAGATATGGAAATTCCCAATGAAATGCACACTTAGGCGATGTTTACATCACAAGTCTCAAATGACTCAAACCAGATTTTTACCAGAATGCTGAAAACTGTATTCATCATTTACACAAAGTACACCCACCTGCGGCACATGGCAGCACCTCATGAATTTAAGTCTTATATCATATTTAGGCTCAATGTTTAAAAAAGAAAAAGAAAAAGAAAGAGAAAGAAGAAGCCACCTTATTCTGGTGCGCTGTCTCAGGTGCACTTTCAAAGTGTGTACAGGGTGTGTTCAGACCAATTTTGCTGTTTTGATAATAATCAGGTGATCCAACTTACTTCCTTAAATATGCTGGGTGTGCCACACACTGGCTTTATATGTCACGTATTATATGTGACGAGCAGAATGACAGAATCTATGACAGCCTTGGAATATTGCCAGCTTGGGGTATTTGCATATGCACATTATAAAAAGACTCACTCTAATGGACCTGTTATTTAGCAAAAGACAGCAAAATGCTTATGGTCCCCAACCGTACAGTAAATACTATTATTTGGCATCAAAATCAGCCAAAAAAAATTCATTTATATTCATGTACATTCATGTACACAGTGCTTTAGCACCTCTTGTCCTTAATTCAGTCTGTTGTACTACCATTCAACATGTTCTATGGTATAGTAATAAAATAATACATAGATGGGCTTTTTTCTATTCATTTATTTGAAGAATTGTAAGCATTTTTAAATAGCTTTGGGATTAAAACACATATAGTCTTTAAAGTTCTTACATGAGGATTAATGTGATGTTTTTAGTGAAGAAAAGCTTGAAAAAAAGGGTCACAGTCCAAGGTTATTCATCTGGCTGAGCTCTCAGCTCTCGGTCATCCAACCCTCACTGAGTTTAGGACAGGACTCCACTAACCACCCCCGCATGGTTCCCCCCTCCTCCCTCTTCCCCGGAGGGCCACATTTTGCCCTAAACATATGCATTTGCACAGCCAGCACGCCTGCGAAAGATGGAAAATTAAGACTGGACCTGGTCTGAGGCCATAAGAAAGCTCATTAAGATCCCGGTGTGATTAGTGATCCGCAGCGTTGGCGCTGGGAGGAATTAATGCTGTTTGCAACTCTGGATCAGGTAGTCAGGCTGACTTCATTCGAAGGCCTAAATCCACGTGTGAATAGAACAAAAGGGGGACTGACAAAGTGCATACTCTGCCCTGAATGACTCAGTCCTTGTCATCAGGCCATGCCACATGCACTCAGTTACACTCACGGAGAAACAGGACTGGTTCAGCTTACTGGCTGCAGCACATGTACGGCCTGCATCCTTCACTGCACCACACATGTGTTTTCTTCTGCTTTTACTGTACCTGGAAAAGCTTTCTTTCAAAGCCGTGTGCCTCCTGATTTATGCCTCGTGAAAAGTGCCCTGCTTTGAAAGCAAACTGACTGATGTCTCCCGTGGAACACATCTGATATCTTTATCAGCAGAACCGGGCCGCGTCTCCATGTGAGGGGAAAGTGAAGGGAGCTGGGGAAGCGTAAACTTTCCCGGGAGACACTCGCTGTTTGGGATTAAGAGATTAATAAAGCCCGAACCCTCTCCTTTTTAGGCTGACACCCGGAAATCTGGGATACTCATTGGCGGTGTGCCAAAAACTCCTGTTTTGCAATGAATACGGACGGTATGCATCTGAAACATGGCGATTTAGTTCTGCAGAAAGCATAAAATGGACATAGGAAACACATGACTACAACCAGAGAAATAATACATGTAAGGAAGCAGTTTCCATCTGCGTGGGCCGGTGCTGTAGAGCCCCAGTGGTGCAGGAACTGGCTCCGGACCAGAGGCTGAACCAGCGTGACGCTGTCTTCATACCGCAGCTGTCGTTTTCACAGCTTCTCCTCTAACACCAGACACAAACGAACGTGTTTGTGTGTGTGCCTGCGTATCATATTATGTGGGACGGAATGTGACTTCCAGGTCTGCACGGTCTTTATTTATTAGTACTTCCCAAAAGAATTAATACAGCACAGGATGTTATCCCCACCGACATCCAGCCACCATAATTACCACCGTGACTCTTACTCAGGCTCAGTCACAGGGATGAATTCGCCAGCAACTCCCCCAGTCTGAGTGTGAAGAGATCCTCGGGTTATGGAGACTAAACACACGCTGACATCATCAAGGAGGCGGACTCGGAGTCTCCACCCACCCCTGACGGCAGGCCGTGGCTACACTTTAGGCACTCAACATAACAATGTGGAGAAGTGATGCAATGATGACTCGTTATTGCTGCTTCTGATTATAATGAATTCCAAAGAAGAAAATACCTGTGTGTGAGGCAAGTTACGCTAAAATCACTCCAGTTCCAGGAATTCTTTTCCCCAATACAGGAAGTGATTAATAAGTGAGGCAGATGGAGAACTTCTGGAAGTTTGGCACGGAGAGTTAGAAGGTCTTTAATTAGAGCTAGTAATGACAGGTTGTTGCCAGGGCTGTTGTTGTGTTGTTGTGAACAGAGCACAAATGTGTGTGTGTGTGTGTGTGTGTGTGTGTGTGTGTGTGTGTGTGTGTGTGTGTGTGTGTGTGTGTGTGTGTGTGTGGTGGTGTTAAAATATTACCCTTATCTGCAGATGTGGTTTGATGGGAACACAAAAACAGAGCCGGTCGTTAATCAGATGATCTCCACCACACCTGCCGCCACCATCAGAACTTTTACACCAGCACCATGTCCTGTTCACACACATCTCACACAACAGATACCGCAGGAAACAAACACTCTTTACATCTGTGTTTCCTGAGGACAGAATGTCATTTTTATTTGTTTTTCACCAGGTTTGGAGCAACAGGCTACATGTGTGAATCTAAGAGGTTGCAGACATCACAACTGCAGCTGGAAACTCGAAGGACTGACAGCTGGAAGCTCTGGTGTAGTAAAAACACAATAAAACACCAGTTTAAAAGCTTCTGACAGGACGGGATTGACGTCACCTTGAACCTTTTGCTGTTGGGTTTGTATCAGTGTGAACCTTGGACGGGAGCTAAATATGCACATAATTAAATGACCTTAGCGGGCTGGTCTGTGACCTCTACAGTGAATAAATCATTTACACTGACAGTGCAGTCGCTCCCATCGAAACACCACTCTGAGAACCGTCGTTTGTACGAAGCGGCCTCGCAGCACATAAGACAATTCCTTCTGTCTGGCTTCAGATGCAGCTAAACCGAAAAAAAGGTGTCGTTTTAATGTGCAAGCATTGTGCGTCATGATACAGAACCAGAGTCGTTTTCCTGACATGGATATCCTGTTTGTCACCAGCCCTTTCATCTGCCATCTTAAAGCTCCATCACTCCCCCGCCTGATCGCACTCCCTGACTAACTTTATAAGGAACTTCCTGTGTGTGATGACACCACAACACAGGGGGGTGGGGGGGGGGGGGCCCCCCCCCCCCCCTCTCCCCCCTCAAAACCCCATCACCCCCCCCCCCCATCGCACCCCCCCCCCCCCCCCCCAAGGACCCCCCCCTGTTTGATAACCCCCCCCCCCCCGGCCCCCCCCCCCCCCCCCCGCGCAGAGGGCAAGCACACAGGTTGCACATGAAGCACATTTATTCCTCGAAATATGTCTGTTTGACAGAAAAAGACTAAATTCCCATCCAGACATGCCCGAGTGAGCTGGTTGTGACTGACTGTGTTACCAGAGTCCGACTGAGATGATGAACTTAAATCACTTTATTTTCCAAACTCCGCTGCTCCTGTCATCCCTGTTACCATGTTTTTTTCTCTTTTCCCCCCCAGTTTTCCTCACCAATCCAGGAGAATCCCAAAAATGTGCCTGCAATTCTATGAGGGGATTAACTGCAATCTTTTCAGCACAGGGGCCAAATGTGGACTGGGAGGCTTTTCGGGTTTGGGGATCTGGAGCCCAGGCTGTAAAGGATTTACCAAGTCGGACACAAGGGCACACTGTTCTCTCCACACACACACACACACACACACACACACACACACACACACACCTCGGCTTTCGGTCACTGTTAATTCACCGCGAGCTGTTTGTAGCCATTGTGTTGCACTGTTTGGTTAGCGTGCATGTCACTGCTGGGTTTGCACAGCCCAGGTGACACCGCTCACACGGTCACTATGGAGGCTGGGAAGAACTGCATGGCCCAGCAAAGAAAAAAATCTATGCACATGAATCCCGCCACGGTGGTTCTTATCTGTCTGAAAGAAAATGCCCAGCGTGATCTGATAAGCAGGCAGCTAAACAGCCTGGGCCCTGTTCAGCCGGCAGAATACAGTGCTGATTAGACGTTTTCTCCGACGGTTCGCTATCTTTCCTGGAGCCATCCCCATTAGTGGCTGTCTCCCTGACTGCATGAAAATGAACAGGATACACATGTGAAGTATTGTAACGTTCACAAAATGTAACAAACACACACACACACACACACACACACACACACACGCACACACACACACACACACACACACACACACACAGATATTTCCTAGACTGTAGGTGTTTAATACCAAGATAAGGGTCTAAGGCAAAGATATGATTGGGTTTCAAAATCTTCCTGCATACTCTGATTGTCAAAACTCCTTATGGGTGAAAGGGCTTTTCCACGCACGTCCGCTGCGGCAGAAGCGCAGAGGCGACGTGCGCCTTTAAGGGCAAGTGCGCAGGGTGGAGCGAGCGCCTTTGCGCCGCGGTGAAGCCTATAAGACATTGCTCTCTACAGCACCAGAGCCAGCTCAAAGTGTCACATTATATCCAGAGCGTCACCAAAACAGCACTGGCGTCCCGTTTCAGATGAAATCTGAAGTGTGAAGCCTTTCCGCTCCCGCGCCTGCAACAAACCGAGGAGTTACGCTGGAATAAAAGTGGAGCGAATCCGCCAGCGGAGGAGTTCCGTGGAGTTATTTTGGTGAGTCCGAAGAGTGGCTTGAAATGTCTTGTGTGGGCTGCCGTAACAGCCCGTGTCACGCCTGTCTATTGTTTTGTATGTTGGTGCCAGCGCGACAGACGCGGCTGATCCGCGCAAACCTGCGACCACCTGGTCTCCTGGTGGAAGATCTCCCACTTGTTTACTGTTACCTACAAACATTTCACTTGGGATATATTTGTTTGTAGACACATTTGAACTTTTTCCAATATTCCCACATGGAACTCAGAAGCATTTTGGTTTAATTTGTATTTTAACTTTTTTCACCTCGGCGGACGCGATTCTTCTCTTTTTAGGAATAGTCGTAACTTTCCATCCCGAACAAAAGAACACGACAGATCGGTCCACATCCACTGGCCTTACCGAAGAGCTGCCTTGTGTGTTGTGGTGTGAGTCACCTGCCTGCTAGAGGGCTTTTAACCATTATTATCTCAATCCGGTAAAGTGAGGGGGTGTGCGCGCTGTGCGCTTGCCGCACAGGTAGAGCGGGTATGGCTGCTCGGAAACCGCTGCAGGGGTGTCATGAGCGGGGTGTGAACTCCTTTCAAGCGCTGCGTGTCAATCCAGTCTCAGGCCATGTTTTACATCACCGCCAGCCCCACCAGGCCTCCTCTCCTCCGACACCCGTGGCCTGTGTTATCTCCACACTCTCGTTCCTATTGTCTAAGCGGCGCATGCCCATAAAAAGGCCCCTCAGATGGCCGAAGTGTCTAAATGAAGTGGCCTAAAGAATACCTCCCTGGGAGGGTTAATGCTCTGCATGGCTGCACATCATTTGTTTAATCCTGTTGCCTGTAAATGCTCCGGTGGGTAACTGCCAGGATGAACTGTCTTTGCACCTGTTGCAAGAGGAAGCAGGGCCCCTGGGGGTTCATTATCAGGGATCATGTTGCCTTCCATCCCCGCCGAACCGAATCGGTGGCCCCGTGCGTGGGGGATTGCATACCTTGTTGGGCCCGGGTCGATGCCTCCAGTCTTCCTGTTGTTTTAGAGCTTTGTTTCAGGCCAGCTGTCAGGCCAGCGCATAAATATGGCTCACAGGAGACGCAGAACCGAGGGGGCCGTGTTCCTCTCAGTCATCACCCCTACATAGAAGGAGGACAGCATGTCTCTGGGCGCACATCAACCTCGCTGTTTTCCCTGGGACTGCTGGTCACTGGGGCCATGGGTGCACCTGTTTTCCTCCATTCTGGGAGCAAAAAAATGGATTAACAGCTACGGGGCAGTGAGGGCACTAGGGGGCTTTCTCAAACTGAGCAGGCTGGTGTGAAATCGAGCCCTGACATGGCGGATGCACCCAGAAACGTGCAGATGAAAAACGAGTGGATTTGGCAGCTAGGTTGGCCTGATACACTGTATGCTGCTGCTGCAGCTGCTGCTGCAGCTCCATCTATCTATCTATCTATCTATCTATCTATCTATCTATCTATCTATCTATCTATCTATCTATCTATCATTTCGGCTTGTGTGCAATGGGCAGGTTTGGACAACTGCTTCTGCTGGACAGCATGTCCAGCATGTTTCATTGCCGCTGCACCGGGACCCACCAGGCTCCCGACTGGATGCTCAGCGTCTGGATAGCTTTCTTGTCAGGAGCCAGTCAAACCAACAGATTTCAGACAAAAAAACAGTGTGAGCGCATACTCAAGCATCTGAACATCTCAAAGGACAAGCTGTGTCAGGTTTTTCCCCCCTATAAAGCAGTGACTGTGCAGCACCACAGCTTGTCAGCTTTTACGTGAACCACCGTACTGTTTGTTTGTGAGATGGAGATGACTTGTCTACCAGCGGGAGGCTGCTTTGTTGTCGGCTTCGAGGCAGGAAGCCTCGTATTTACAAGACTATAACAAATTAAAGGACAAAAGAAATGACACACACATACACACACAGCTTGAAGTAACAAATGAGCTCACTTGATGGAGCTTTGTGTGTAATTTGAATTCAGTTCTTGTTTGAGTTAACGGTGCTGTAACCATCTGTTTACATGAGTGCCACCACTTTAGCGCCAATGTTCCAACAGAGCCATGTTTGACTGTGTATTACAGGGCTGAGCCAAGTTTTATTAGACAGTAAATCCAGGCAAGCCTGACATGGCTATAAGCAGGCTTTTATCACTCCTCTGTCATTGGACATTGTTGTTTTTGTTGAGGTATAAAGATCATGTGGAAATGGGGGGAAAGCACAAGCCTAAGTCTGATAAGATCAGTGTTTTCTTTCTTGGCTCAGATGCTGCGTATTGGCTTTGCTCTTCCAGAGTATTTTTCAATATGTGGCAGCATCCTCTCTCTCTCTCTCTCTCTCTCTCTCTCTCTCTCTCTCTCTCGTGCATCTGCTTTAGCGGTCGACCTCCGTCCACCGTCACTCAGGTCTGGGTCTTGGCTTTCTTGCAGGTACACTGGGAGCAGGAGCAGGCAGCTGAGCGACTCCAGTGTTTCCTGGCTTTGATGCGACCCCAGTTCACCTGGAGCATGTCCACAGTCGGCCTGACTGCCCAGGAGATCTCTTTTCCCATAGAAAACCCCTTCCTAAGGGGCAGCCACTGTCACACCATGGCTGACTCCAAGCCCACCTGGAGCTATCAACGCCAGCTGGACAAGTGAGTGTTCAGGTGCCAGGATAAGCCCTCATTGTTTTTGTTTATAGTACTTAAAGTTAAAAGTTTCAGGCAGTTTGTGAAGAAAAGGGTAGTGTGTCTCCTTTAAAGAGGCAATAATTTAATTTCTCTGACGGACAGCTTCTACTTCACCGTGGAGAGTGCGCACACAGACTACAGCTCTCATCCCCAGCTGAAGATTCCGCCTCCACCAACTTATGAAGGTAGGAGAAATGTTGTCCTAAATGCACCCAAACCTGAACCTGGACGCAGGGACGGATCACTGACAGCACCGTGGAGCTCTCTCCTAGCGTGCCCATGTGATCCCGTGCAACAATTTATGCTTCTGCCACTTGTCTCGCTGACTTGGTCCAACGTTAGAATGTCCATCAGGAGACATGGTAGGCTGTCCTAAAAAGCTAAATACAGATGTTGGAATAGCAGGAAAGCTCTCGCTGGGCAGAGCAGTCAGGAGAGATGAGGCTTTTATATAAAAATGCAGTTAAGTGATTTAAAATGAAGAATAAATGTCTCTCATGGACTTAATGATGGGATTATTCATTGCTGTTTTTTTTTTTTTTCCAAAGGACATAAAAACAGTCCGAGCTCGCAGAGGTGCCTAGCAAAGAAGTCCTGGCCCTCCCATGTATTTTTTCCCTGCAGCGTTGAACCGTCCACCCCGAGTCCTGTGGACGACGCCCAGGTGGTCCCCTCCTTCGAGAGGCTATCCATGTGCTGCAGTCCACTGGGCAAAGGCTCCAAGCCGCTGCCCCCCACTCCTCCTCCACAGACGGACCTCTCTCCCAGGCAGTCCATGGAGAGCGAGGTGGAGTTCTTCCCATGTACGGACGACAGCCGCCTCCTGGTGTCCGAACCTTGTCCCAAGTTGTCCCCTTTTCGATACGGACTGTCCAGTCGAAGAAGTGTCAGGGACTGCGGCCAGATAAACTATGGGTATTATGATGGTCCTCTGGGAAGGCAGAGCCCACAGAAGCTCGAGCAGCAGAGTCAGGGACTCGCAGATGTGCAGCACCAGGAGCACCAGCATCAGGAGAAGCGGGAGCAGGAGCAGGAGCAGCAGCAGGAGCATCGGGAGCATCGGGAGCATCGGGAGCAGCAGGAACAGCAGCAGGAGCAGGCAGCCTGTCGGAGACAGAACAAAGCTCATAGGGGGCTGCGGCGCTCGCACTCAGGCCCCGCCGGGATCGTTTCACAAGCCCTCGCTGCTGAGCCTCACCTGCCAGAAACGCATCGCGAACGGCACGGACAAGGTCGAGGTCCCTCCCCCTGTCCCCCCACGAACACCGCGGACAGGAGACCTCCGCTGCTTGTCGGGGACGAACGTTGACGAGGACAAACCACCCGTGGTGCCCCCGAGGGACCCTTTGTCCCGAGGCAGCTTCCGCAACCCCAAAAGCCTCCCCACATACCAGAACGGAGTGATGCCCCCGACCCAAAGTTTTGCCCCAGACCCCAAGTATGTGAGCTGTCAGGGTTTACAGAGGCAGAACAGTGAGGGCTCGCCCCGGATCAGGCCCGTCATTAGGAACAATGAAAAGGTCAGCGACACACATTATTATCTCTCTTACTGCTGATTCAGTCTGCACCGGGGAATTTGCAAACGGTCCCTCAGCACGCAGCACAGACCTGTGAGACACAGCGCATCGTCCACGGCGGGAGGAGAGCGCCCGTGGACTCGGGTTGAACGTTCAGGTGGAAATAGCAAAAGACTGAGTAGAAACACTTGAAAGAGACGAGGAAAAGGAACTCTAACATCCCTCAAACTGCTGCTTTTTAAAAAAAATGTTTAACCCCTCATGTATTCTGAACACACAGGGTACGTGCGCACTGTATTCAGTTACTGGTAATGTTGGAACAACTCTCATGCCTGAGATATATGCGTAAAACAGTCTCTAGTGGGCAGAAATCAACATTGTAGAGCTTATTTTTGATATGACTTTATTTCATAATGTTCAATGTTATCCTGTTTTTTTTTGTTTTGTTTTGTTTCGTTTCGTTTTTGGCACGCTCAGGGGCTCCGAGCAGGCCTCGGACCTCATGCTCAGTGTTTTCTGTGTCTGCAAGGTTAAAGATATTTTCGTGAGATAACACGAAAGCTGCTTTTTATCTCATATTGGACAAAAGGTCAGTAACGAAACCATCTCACACCTAATGTATGAAGTTAAACCGCAAGGCCTATAATCTTTTTGGAAAAATGAAGGATGCTGGCACACAAATGCTCGTTCAGTTTGCTCCTCTGTGTCCACACTGATAACGTTTCCCTGCCTCACTGAAGTTACAGTCTTACCAGTCCTATCAGGCCGTTATTTGTGTTTATCGGGTTTCTACGATTCGCTTCAGTACGTTTTAGACGTAGGTGGAAAGTCTGCTTGTGTTCTTGCAGCGCGCTCGCTTCTTAGCGCATACGTGCGCGTGAATGCGCCTGTGCATGGGAACAGCGGCGGAGACAAAAATCTTCCGGTGATGGCCGTACTTGTTACTGTGCTCTGTGCCCGCCACGAAAAAGTGCACACCTGTTTTTTTTCTTTTCTTCTTTTTATCCTAAAGCTTTTGTTCGACGTCCGGGTCTGTTTTGACGCACAGAAACGGGCCCGTTGGATGTTATGTGAATGTATCTTTACTAAAATTCCATCCAACAGTTGAAGGTGTTTTTTTTTTTTCTCTTTTTTTCTTTTTTTTTTTCATCAAGCTGTGAGATATTGCTCGGAACTAATTCGCCTCAAGCACTACCTCCCTTTGACGTTCATCCTGTATTTCACATGCTTCCTTGTTGATAAGAAAAAGGGAAAAAAAAACCTCGGTGTGACCTGAGACAAGGCTTCAATTGAGTTCAAACTGAAGCGTGGGTTGTGATCAGATGTCCTCAGATACAGATTGGATTACGTGTGCATGTTAGGCCAGCCTGTTAGCAGGTGTATTACAAAGAGTGCAGGGTTTACCTACCTGACACAGACTTTCCTGTTCTGCTCATGCATTCCTGCCTTACATGATTGCAGTGGGTGTGGTCTGAAAGACTTTGGCTGCTGGCAGCCCAGAAAAAAAAAAAAATCATCTATGAATTTTATTGTTGTAGACTATTAGGAGTGTCAGGACAATATAGAAAATGTAGCACGTGTGTTGAAGTATCAAACATGGTGTTCACTTTGGGATAATTACTAAGGTCAAATGGTCGTTGATACATATATTCCTCTCCCTTCCCTTCTGCTCAAAGAGAAAAAGAAATCTTTGCTTGTGATTAAAATGTCTGACACAATGTTTACATCATACACTGATACTATTTAATCTTAAGGTATTCGTATGTCTTATTAGATGATAAAAAGTGAAGGAAGGCTAGTTTGTGGAGACGTAACTTCTCCGCTGTGGCAAAGACGTGCACTGGGGGAGTCCAGTATGCTGTGTACAGTATTTAACAATCCATTTGTTGTCATGGAGAGTTGATAAAGAAATGTAGTCTATGAAAAGAAAGCAAAATAAAATGACTTATTTATGAACCTGCTCTGCTCTGCCTCTGCCATCCGTCAAGCCTTTATGCTTGACTCAGCTGTTTGTCCTGTTTTATCAGCCACACACACCCACACACTCATGCTGCGTACCTTATTGTGACTGGCCTCTATCCAGAGACACAAGGCTGACTTACAATAGTCGATTGACAGGTGTGTAGAGCCACCTTTTTTTCCTCCTGCCGACACTGTGCTCTCTTTCTTTGTGGCGGCTTACATCCTCCGCAGCAGCAGGCTTTGGCTCGCTGCGCTTTTGTTTTAGCGCTTCATACATTTGCAAGTGTTTTGCGTTTGACTTGAGTCCACGCAAACCCCAGCGGACTGCACAAGCTGAGATAACGATGACCTGGATGGTTGGGAGCCTACACAGACAGCTAGCAGACTACATTAGTAGTCAAATGATGGCGTTCATCCTAAAACCATTAATGTTTTTGTTCACAGTTCATTAAGTCTTTTCTATTTTCTCATTTAAAAAAAAAAAACATTGACACATCTTTGAGAAAACGCTCAGACTCACAGGTTTCTGCATTTCTGAGTGAATCTACAGGTTCCCTTTTACTGATCTTTCAAACTGTTTTTGGCTTGATTCTGTGCCACCTTGTAAACCGGAGAAGTCGGAACTGTCACCAGCTTGAGGTGAGCTGTGGGGGAACTGGAAGGCTGCACGTTTGAAAGGCTGACTGCAGGCAGGAGGGATCAGGTGGCAGCTGAAAAAAACCAGGCAGCTTCAGAAAAAGACAAAAGAGCGAAGGAGAGCAATCGGGATACACAGCGGCCTGGGTCACTCAGGTTTCACAACAGTTTCTAATCATCCAAAAAAGAACCACCCTCCAATGTAGCATCAACAAATAGAGAAATCAGAGAGTACAGATAACCACCTATTTCAGCATTTTTGTGCATTTAAAATTGCATATTAATGTGTCTTATTTCTTTAAAATGTATCAGAAAATCTGCATTCTGAACAAACGCTAAAAGGCAGATTCATGCTCAATTAACTTTATGTTTGGTGTAACGTTTCTTATCGTTCATTGTGAGGGGCAGGCAGAGCTGTAAATATGTAACCCGTAGCGAAGAGCAGTTGGTTAAATTTTAACTGGTTAGGAAACTATGGTGAACAGGGCAGGATGAACGCAAACACACATCGATCACTCAGATAAAAGTGTCAGTCAATGGGGCGACGCTGTTATGGGCCAGTGAGGATGGGCATGGGCACCACCACTGGGGCGCAAGGATCGTGAGTGCACCCACCAGAGACGGTGAGAACACTGAGAGGACACGCTTAGAAACGTGTTTGTTACATTTATCCCACATGGACTTTCGAGCACTTCTACATCCACGCGTGTCGCAACTCTTTAGCATCAAATGTAGGCCCAGGGCGCCACCTAGTGGTGGGATTTCATACGGAATTTCTTACGTCCTTTTGGAATTATTAGCTATGGTCTCCAAACAAAAGCAAACCCTAACACAAAGTGTGTTTTATCAGACTTTATTATGAATTCTTCACTGGTGTAACCAAACCATATAAATTCCATCATGACATACTGAGAAGTCCAAGAACCAGTCTGTCCATTCTCCAGATATCTGTGAAATATCCTCATTCCGCAGAGTTTCCACTTTACACGTCACCCTTCTGTCTTCATCTGTCCCTCCTGCAGCCCGTCCTCTGTTCCCGTGGCAACGTCTGTCCCCAGTGCTTTGGCCCGTCGACGCTCTGCCTCAGTAATGGTCATTGGGTGCAGAGGGAAAAATCCTGACAGACCTTTATAAGAGAGGCAGAAAGATGATATCAGTTTGATATCAACGTAGTCAGAGGGTGCAGCTGGTTTGGGGTTCTCTGGCATCTTCTTTTGTGCTCTGCAGCTCAAACTGAAAACATTTAAATGGTAAAAACACACCTAGAAGTTTGGCCACTGGCTTGGTGGGATGGGCACCGCAGCCGATCCAGTATTTGATTCTGTCGAAGTTGAAGCTGACAAGTTTTTCGTTGTAGATGTTTGGGAGAGGATCGTAGGTGCCCAGCTGCTCTATATATTTACCATCTCTGGCTCTTTTGTTATAAGCAGCCACAATACGATAGAAGGGTCTGTTAGCTTGTTTGTGCCCTGCAAGAGCCATTCGTATAACCACGTGTCCTCCATGATAGTTCTTTAACAGAAGTGATGCTGCAGAGAGAAATAAGAACAGCGTGATTTATTAAATAGCAGCATAACATTATTCTCAAATTTAAATAAGGTCCAGCATTTAATATTTATCAGTCTGTGAGCAGCGGAAAACACTGCTTGCATTGTTTGGGGACACCATTGAAAGGTTTATATGAGCATGTAATGCAACCCAGTTCAACAGATGGGTAAACAAATATATGTTTATGTTGATATAACTTGTTTACGTTGATATAACTTGTTTTAGAAAATATTTTTGATATTTGGTTACTCACATAAATTAACCATCGTGCTGGTAGGGGAATTCTGTAAAAAAAAAAATTCATCAATAAACATTTGTAATATATATATATATATTACAAAAAGATCGCTATTGTATATAATATCATAAAATGCCTAGATGAAATGTCATACATACTGCCACCGAACGGCAAATCTAATGCTAACGGCTAAGTCAACCTAACAGCGTAAATCATCTGCAATGTACAATGTAGAAACTCGAGTAGATGATCACAAAATGAAAAAAAAGAAATCTGATTAGTTACCTGTCTCTGATTTATTAGCAGGTGACAAACTGATCATTAAGACAAAGTATTCTCCACACCATCCGAAATGTCACATCTACCAGGGCGCAGCCATGTTTAAACAGGAAGTGACGTATTTCCGGGATTTTTTAAAATGTCATTACATCACGCCGACAGAAGATGGCGGTGTCGCACTGCACTGCTATCGGAATGAAAGGACTTAGGCCCTTAAGACTTCTTGAATAAA
>CAAE01014979.1:2918399-2977168 GCA_000180735.1 Tetraodon nigroviridis
TCCACTACACTTTCAAACCATTTTCGACCGAGTCATTAATCAGGTTAACTGAGAAAACCTGGTGGATGGAGGCGCAGAGGTGTGTGTGTGTGTGTGTGTCTGTAATTATTATCCGTTGTAAATGCACTGAAATGGCGCATTTTGTTATTGTTTGGGCTTCCCGTGATTGATGCTTGATTGAAGCCAGCGTCTTCAGCGTCCTCCCGGGAGGGTGAGTCGGTTTCTTTGTGCCTCTCTGTCCCATATGAAGCAAACCAAAGCGGGGGAGTGAGGGTCAGAGCTATTCGGCAGGGTACCAGATCGTTCCCACTGGCACATCTGCATGTGAAATCGCCATTTCACCCCTCCACACTTCCTAATTGTTGCTAAAATTATTTGTGAAATTGCCTTCCACCAGGAGTGTTTTCCACGGCAATTGTCACACAATTTACATGTGGTGGGCCCACAGAGTTGACACGCGCACCTCTTCTTTGCTTGCCACATGTGCGTTGGGGTTTTTTTTTTTTTGTAAATGTAAAAGAAAAAAAAAATCTTAACACTCACCTCTCAGAAATTACTCTAGAGAGGGATTCAACCTGTTGTCTTTAACAGCACGTCGACTCAAATGTAGTAATTACCAGGAAAGTTAGAGGAGCCATTTAAATGCTCGTTCTGCGCGTATTTACCTATTAGAAGGTCAACAAGTGAATTCGTGGCCAAGCGGACCTGCGCGTCTTTACGCAGCGTTTGTCCACCCGGAAACCTCATCAGCAACTTGACTCAAGTAGATTGAAAAACATGTTTACTTTACACACGCTCCTGGTAAAGAGGGGAAACACTTGCAAATCTATTATAAATACAATAATTCGTGATGGCAGGAAAGAAGCAGGAAAAGTGAAAACGGCGTTTTAGCGTTTAAAAGAAAGGGAGAATATTCCACAGGTTTGGGCGGTTATTTCTGGGTTTAGACGAAGCTTTATCTGTATTTCAGGCTCCGGCTGTTTTATTCGGTGTGTGGAGTCTTTATGAGCGACGCGACAGTGAATTAAAAGTGGAATGTGTCGCTCTGATTGGTCGCTGCGCTTCTGGCTAAGCCCACTCTCTTTCATCCATAAAAGAAAGGCCAGCGAGCCTATGGGAGCGTACGGCTGTCTCCTCCTACGACATGCAGGAAAGTTGACCACTTAAACTACTTCCAAGCAGCCGGCAGACATTAGACTAACCCAAACTACACCCAGGAAAACCAGCAGGCTAACGGTCACACCATCGTCCCGCAGATTAATTTAAATGAATTTGTAATCGTGGCTACTTCCTTTTTGTCAATTTTTTGGCACGTTCGTCGCAGCAGGAAAGCATCCTTTTCCTGGTGGTAGGAGGGCTTCTCTCCCAGTTTTCCGCCAGGGACTGTAATTTGACAACAGACCAATTTTGTCGCGTCTTCAACGTCACCCCGCGTTTGTCTTGGACTTGGTCAGAGAAGCAGATCCGAGTCTTTCTGTTGTTGTTTCGAGTAGCTACATGATGGCTACTTTGCCAGGAACAGTGCCTCGGATGGTGCGCCCCGCGCCGGGCCAGAACTACCCCCGAACCGGCTTCCCTCTGGAAGGTAAGCGCGATGCCGGCGTGCGGGTTTTCATGCGTAAACTTGCGGCCGCCGTGACAAAACTCGTCAAGAGTCCGTCGTGTCAGCTGGAGGGGGGCCACACGGCGCACTCGGCGGACACATGCTGGGAAATAAACGGGAGTGTGAACAAAAAGCGACCTCCAGTCTGCGATGATTACAGCTTACAAGCCAAGGGAGAGCTGAAGGCTGCTCCTGGGAAAACGTCAGTGCGTGCACGGAAAACCAACACGCAGCTTCATATAAATTATTTATCCTAAAAAAAAAAAAGAAGGGACTGTATAATTTGTAATTTTTCAGCTCTTATTTTACAAAACAAGCACGGTCTAGATAATTTTTTGGGATAGCTTAAAATGCTATTTTCATTTTTTTAATTTACGTTTTTGGTTCGTCAACCAATTAAGAAAATATACCAAAGAATTTTCATTTGAGAAAATGAAACTACTAAACATATTTTGTTTTAATTCCTAACTCGAGCGGACATATGGCCAGGGGGGGGAAAAAGGATGACTAGATATTTGCATGCATTTATGGAGACAGTTTTCCCATAGGCTCAGTTCGTGCTCAAGTGGCCGGAATTGAAATGCTGAAAACCCACGTAGCACCCGAGTTCTCCGAGCTCCGGGATTTGCTCAAGTGTTCTGCTGCTGGAAATGGCAATAATACAAACAGCAAAGAGATGGCTCAAAGGATCACATCAATATTTGTACAACATGACTAGGAATAATCGAGGTGGGGAAGTGTCGCCCTTTTTAGTGTCTCTTGAATGTGAAATTGGATGCTGAAGTGTCCGGTCAGCCAGACTGGTTAAACATGTCCAAAATGGTCATGCGCGTCGAGCACAGGCTTCGTTTGGGCCTCCGGTTGAGCTGCGGGAAACCTGTGAAACCTTTGCAGAGGCGACGCTGTCTCCTGTCTTTCTGAACGTTCTGTTGTCCGTTGCGGCGCAGTGTCCACCCCTCTGGGCCAGGGTAGGGTCAACCAGCTCGGCGGTGTGTTCATCAACGGGAGGCCCCTGCCCAATCACATCCGACACAAGATAGTGGAGATGGCCCACCACGGCATCCGACCTTGTGTAATCTCGCGACAGCTGCGAGTCTCCCACGGCTGCGTGTCCAAGATCCTCTGCCGATACCAGGAGACCGGCTCGATCCGTCCCGGTGCCATCGGAGGCAGCAAGCCCAGGGTAAGGGACCTCAGTAATATCAGTAATAATAATAATAAGTACGTTTATTATTACTATTGCTGTCGTTTTTTTTTTTTACTGTCTCATGTCTTTTGTATTAAAGAAAATAAAAATAAACCAATAAGCCTATTCGTTCCTGTTTTCCAACAGATTTTATTACATCTAAAATTATAGTTGTGAAATAGTACTTGAAATTTTTGACATTTAAAAATCAGTAGATTACAACTTGAAACCCCTTTTGTTTTATTTGACTTGATTTGATTAGATTTTTTTCGTGTATTAACCCGCGTGTTTTTCCAACCCTGCAGCAGGTGGCAACTCCCGACGTGGAGAAGCGGATCGAGGAGTACAAGAGGGAGAACCCGGGTATGTTCAGCTGGGAGATCCGGGATAAGCTGCTGAAGGACGGAGTGTGCGACAGAAGCACAGTTCCTTCAGGTGAGGCTTCCTCTGGTAAGCTGCACTTTTTTTTCCTTATTTTGACCGAACACTGCAGCATCGCTCTGAATCCATGTTTTTTTAATCCCTTCAGACACTGCTAAAAATGTTCCAATCTAGCAAAAAAACAACCAAAAATAAACGTTACTTTGAAACGTAATGAAATAATAAAAAAACATCTTCGTGCAAAACTTTTCTTGTGCCATTTTGATATTTTCTTTACCCCCTTTAAATGTGTGATAGGATTATATGGATCTTTTATGGGTTTTAGGGCTAATCATCCATTTACCTTCTTGTTGCCATTAGTGAGCTCCATCAGCCGCGTTTTGAGGGCCCGATTTGGCAAAAAAGATGACGAGGATGACTGTGATAAGAAGGATGAAGATGGAGAAAAGAAAACAAAGCATAGCATCGATGGCATCCTCGGTGATAAATGTAAGTTTACAGCAGAAAATATATGGCCCTTTTGTATGTCTGCTATTATTATTATTATTATTATTATTATTATTATTATTATTATTATTATTAGTCATTATTGTCACACAAAAGCGCAGTTGTGTAAGCAGGAAGTAACCTTAATTATTCTAAATAGCTCTTTACCATCTCCTGGGAAATTGCTCCACATCCGAGCAGCAGCTAAACGCAGATTTATTCTCGCTTTAAACTCCGAGCCAGCAGTTGTTCCTTCACTCAATTATTTATGAGAGCCTTGGCAGAGGGCATTTAGCTGCAGAAAATTAATTTGTGTAGCGAATTCCACCTCATTCACTCCCAGTTAACGACCTCTAAATGACAGCTGACAGTTGACCCGTCTCACAATCGACGTCAGCCCGCCGACGTTTCACCACTTGTCAGCTGAAGTGGAAATCAATGTTTGCGTTATTATTTGCTTTATTGGCGACGAGAGGAGGGCTGGATAAAACCGCAGTCTGCGCGGTCAGCGTCTGCCCGATTTGACCTGTTCTGATAAATGACCTGCGGTAAATTTGGGAGAATTTTGTACGACATCGGAGCAGCTGGCACATATTTACTTTGGCAAAAGCTGGAATGCCTGTTCATCGTATTTGTGATGGAACCTTTTGGCCTGCATCGCTGTTAAAATGTATTGTATTATTGAATTTTATTTGTAATTTTAATTGCGCATTTCGAAAACCCTGCAATTCCGTAAACCTGGAGCTTTTCTGAAAGTCCCAAGTACAAAGCAAATCCTGGAAAGCTGGAAAAAAAAAATGAGCGCAAGGGCCCGTCCATTCTTATTTAAAACTGGAGTAAAGGAGAGAGAAAAGTTTGGACAAAGGCCACAGGAGAAACATAAAAGGAGATGAATTATTCAGCGCACCCCGCTGCTAGATAGTTTTGTAATTTTATATAATGGCCGGTTGGAGAATAATCAGTTGATGGCGTGAAAACGGCCCCCATTTGGCGCCACACCACGCGCTAATGTTATGTGAAAATGTCACTATTTAGTCTCCAGTATCTCCAGTGTTTCTTGAAACGGCCCGGGGACCCACGGAGTTTTGGGGCTCCACCCGTAGCGCACCGTTCCGAGGGTGACGTTTCGGCGCAATCAGTACAAAAAAAAAAATCCAAATTTTATCTTGATAACTGCGTGTTTATTTTTATTTACTCTGTGTTTTACACCGCGCTTCACCTTCTTCAAGAAAAGCAGTTCAGGCTAACGGCATCTGGATGGCTTCTAATAACGTTAATACTTATTAGAATAAGCGGCGCAAACGATGCTGGCTGAATAGGTGTGTGTGTTCGTGGCGGGTGTAATAGCTCGCAGGCATCGTAAGAACTGTATTTATCCCCAATCAGCCTCTCACTCCGCGAGTTTGAAGCGCAGCCCTTCTGCGGAGAGGGGTTTTAAAGCAGATTAAATAGAGCCTTTTATTTCTTTTTACTTTCATCTCGGAGCGGAGCTCACAGAGGCTCGCCCAGGGCAGAAAAAATATCACATTTTTTTCGTTGACTTATCCAGATTTTAATACTTTATTTATATATTTAGCTATTTGTTTATTAGACTGTGTGTGATTTTTTTTTTTCCTCAGAGGTTACATCACGGATTCATTCCATCTGTGGGCTAATCTATCTTTATTAGACATGTATTTATGAAATATTTCTGGAAGCTAAATTCTGCTCTAAATCAGATTCGGTTTTTTTTTTTTTTACCCGGCTGCTTCGGCCTTTTTATTTTTATTTCTACCAGGCTCTTTTGCGCCTCAGTCCGGGCCGCCTCCTGTCCACATGTGCGCGCTTTGCGAGCGTTTGGTAAAAACAGTGGCGTTGCGCGTGTGTCTGCGTAAACTTGGGCGCTCTTTGTTTTGCGCCCAAAGTGCCCTAGAAATAAGAGTAAAATCTGTCTGTCGAAGCTAAGCCCCCACCCTGACAGTCAGATGGGTGTGCAGACAGGCGATGGTCACTTCAGCAAATCGTGGGATTACCTGAGGTCTTCGAAGTAATTAAACAGATGCCAGATGGGATTAATTCCGCGCGTCGACGAGTAAAGTGACAGAGAAGCGGGGAGAGGATGTCAGAAAAGGTCCATCCGGTTATCCACTGAAAAAAAAAAAAAAACCCCTACACGTATGTCTAAATATAAAAGAAAAAATATGTCATTCTTAAAACAGCAGAAATGATTGTCTGTCCACATTAACGATGGCGGATCATTATTGCGAGCCAGGACGCGCGGACGCTGCGGGCTCGCCGGAGCTCACACGCACCCGGCACCTAATGTGTATGGTAATATAATGTAGCTATATTTCGGGTCTAAAGCCGTGCTGAATGAGGAGGACAGGGGAATGAAGCGAGAGAGCACTTCAAACAAATCCATCTAGAACAGTGTGTGAGAGATTCACTGAAAGTATGGCGAAGTTATTTAGCTATTAATAACGTTTTTTCCTCAGGCATTGAGAGTGACTCCATCTGCACTTTCTCGCAGCTATTTGGCTGGGTGGAAATTGAGGGAGACCCAAATGTTGGGCAGAGATAACATACCCATCATAGCCCAGACCCAGCGCTGTGCTTCACTGCATTAAACTCGGATTAACCTCCCCTGTCCCCGCAGCCACTCAAGCCACATTTCACTGGAATTTACAACGGTGGGCCCATACTCTTTCTAAAAAGGGCGAAACGAGCCACAGAATAAAATAAAATAAAATAATAATAATAATAATAATAATAATAATAATTATACTACTAATAATAATAATAAAATTGGTTTTCTAGCTATAAATCGCTATTATGACTTTAAAATTTAGCAGAGTGTCCAGTGCTATTTATGCTATTTTTTCCTGTACTGTTTTTTTGTGATCTGATTGTGACATTTAAGATAAAAGATCTGATTTGAGGCCTATGTCAACTGGGTGTGTAATTTGATATTTTTAGGACTCTGAAGGACGATTCTATCTGCCTTGATTTTTGACTTTAAATTATTTTATTGCTTTGGGTAGCAATTAATGTGGCTAGCAGATTATTTGGGTTTTTTTAATTACAGATTTATCCTAATTTAGATTTTTTAAAAATTCTTTTGTACTCGTGCATTTATGAATCTAAATATTACCCTAAAATTGTCTTTCTCTAAATTACTGATATGATTGTTAAAAATGAATCCAATTTTTAAATTACAATTCTGGCTTGCAGTTTAACTAATGATAAATCCAAACACAGAGCATAGCAACTGGTGTAACAAATTAGCCTATTGGTTCCAGCAAGGTAATACGAGCAAACCGTGCAGCATAAAACATGAGAGCCGTTGCTTATGAGTAATGAGCAATGCATCAATTTTAAGTAGTGCAGTTTAAGGCTGTAGGTACTCTGTGTGCTGCAGAGACGTTTGAGTGTCAGGAGCTTTAAGTGTCGACAGCATCAGACTTAAAAAAAAAAAAAAAAAAAAAAAAGGCACTGGGTTTAAATTCATTGGGTGCTGCCATTTGACTTTGATCACATCAAAAATATTCATAGAGGCACAAACACTAGCTCTGCCGCCATTATTCAGGCTGACAGTGATACCTCTCAGGGCTGTCTATTAATTAAAGTGGCGCTTACCATGTGGGACGACTCCCTATCTGGGCACAAAAATGGTTTTTCCATCTCTTGTGGGGCTCTTGAAAAGGGGGCAATCTTTCCTCTTCAGCTTCTTGTGGGAAATTTAAAAGTGTACAGAGGAAGACATGGGGATTTCTAGCTCATTTATAAAGACGAGTTTATAATCCTTTCCTGCTTAATAACTTAAAGGGATTCAATTTCTCCCCTCATTTATGGGGTTATGATCATACATTGTTAGGTGCAGATAGTAGCATTTCAAGGTTAACATTTCCTGCTTTAAAAAATATAGTAGTACAGTATAAGCGGTAAATCCATAGGTGCTCTTTGTTTAGTACATTTCCCCCCACGACGGCTGATAGATCCATTTAAGATGCGGCGTCCATTAATGTGATAACAACAGCAGAGACGGAGACGACCCACTTGATAAGATGCCTTTCTGCCACCGAGCGCTTTTGCAGTGATGTGATATTTAATTACAGCCTATAATTTCCACCACCGAGAATTAAATTCAGCAGGATTTGTGCCGTCTCCAAGGGGCGAAGGTCTGGTCGGGGGGTCCCAAACCATACGAGACAAATTAAAGAGGGAGCGTTGCCCTCAAGGTATCCTGTCACAACATCAGGGAGCTTTGGCGCGCCTCTTATTTCTGTCTGTGTTTTATTTCACCAATTTTCACTGTAAGCGGCCTCAGGACCCTGTGCTGGGCCCGCAGCTCCTCAGAGAAAATCTCAGCTTTCCCTCTTCCGCTGAGTAGCACGCTAACTTTATATGTGTCAACAAGTTGGCCTTTTTGATGTTATTGGGGATGAGCTAAGGTTGGTATTTTGTTAAACGTCCATAACTGCAGATTTCCTTTCCTTCCTCCTGTTCTGAGAGGCCTGCAGCCCCTCCAACATTTAAATTTCCACTTTGAGCGTTTAATGTATTCTCCAAATTGCTGCGGCTTTGTTAGCGCTGATGTTTAATTGGCTGGAAGAAGATGAATGAGGCTGACAGGAATCAGCTGTCCAGAGATTCCCCTGTGAGTCTGACTCGGAAATCATAACCTGACCAGCTTTTCCTGCTCTGCAACCAGCTCGTTGAACTTGTCACATCTAATTAGGGTGTTAAAACACTCCAAGTGCATCGGTGGGAAACAGTAGGTGGTTCGTCCGGGGCAGCCAATAAGGCCTTTTTGGGTCAGATGGTGAAGTATTCAGGAGGGTGTAGGGGAGGCGGGGTGGTTGAGGAGCGTGGTAGGATGGTGAATGCGTTGAATTAGAGCGCTGCGGGCTTTTATTTTCGAGGCAGGCTTTTTTTTTTTTCTGCAATTACTTCAATTATGGCCATCCAGAAGGCGAAACAGGCTGGACTGTACAGGCCCGTTTTAATTAGGTATGAAATTAATTACAGCAGACATGACTTAAAGACTTTTAAGTTTGCCTAATTTTTTTCTCCGGCATATTTAAAGGTGTGGATTAATGGCTTACTGCCAAAATGACGTTTTTATGACATTGTGTCTAAGCTGCACATCTGACAGGTGTCAGGAAATTTCTGAGGTTAGGGTGGAAAATATTTTTTTGCAGTTTTATTTATTTTATCCTAAACACGATCTAGCGTCATAATCTGTATTTAACAAAACACTTGGTTGCTAAACTAATGTCTCTGCAGCTTCATATCAACAGTTTTAAAGGCTGCGTTGTCCCTTTTTTTTTTTTTTTTTTTTTCTCCGGGCATCGGTACAAAAACAGACCTGTGATGTTTGACAGCCCACTCTCGCCATTGTTCAGCAAACAGCGACTAGAAAAGGACGAGAGAAAGGAGAGGGAGGAGAAAAGGCCATTCTGTTATTTTCAGTCTTGAGACTTGCTGCATAGGCTATTCAGGCAAGTTGATGAACTCCTCCAAAAAGTTTATTAAGGAGCCGAAAAAAATAAGAACTAAAGCCTCTGGGTGCCTGGGCAGACAGTTTATAAACTAGCTTCTATTGTGCCTCAAAGGCAGATGCATGAATACTTTTCAATAGGGGCCTTCAAACTGACACGATCAGGCTGGACAGCAGCGGTTTTAAAGGAGGAGAGGGAGCTTCTGCTCCAGCTCAGATCTCTGTCTTTCTGTTTGCATTAATGTACGTCTGCAAAGGAAGGGCTTGGGGGGAGGGTGTGGGGGGGTGTTAGGGGTGCCAGGCACTGTCTGTCATGGCCACGCATAGTTTTCTCTCCCGTTTTGTGCGACCTTGGTGCGCTTTATGTAAACTTAAATGCGGAGATGTTTGTGAAAAGAGATGAATTTGTGTGTTTGAATTTGTGCATGCGGACGCGACAGGCACCGTGTAATATCCTAAAATCTGAGCACAATTAAAATATTTAAAAGCTGTAAAAGCAATGGCAAATATTGCAAATGCTGTGAAAGGTCTCAGTCTTTTGTGAAACGGATTAAAAACACACTCTTCATAACATTTATGCACTCACGCAGCTAAGAATGTGGCTCTCCCTCATATTTGAATGAGGCGCAGTGGTTACGCGCACTCTAGAAGATACATTATTCTCCTCCTTTTCAGTAAACAATGGACTGTCACTCTTTATCCCTTTTCCCTCCTCAGTCCCTCCCTCTGCAGCGTTCTCTTTCAGCCCTCTCAGTCTCTGGCTCTGACAACATCAGAGGGAGTCCAGTGATTTGTGACCCCAGCAACCCACACTTAATCTCGCTAAAGAGAGGGAGCATCCAGTTTTGCAGCTTGGCGGGCCCCAAATAGGCCAAAGCCTGCTCTGGCAGGTGTCAACATTAGCAAACAATTGGTCCCCAGTCCCATGCCCCGTACCCCAGTGTGACACTGAACCTAAACTATTTGAGGCGCGCTTAAAGGAGCCACATAATGGGGAGAGTGGAGGGGGAGGAGAGGCGGGCGAGGACAAGGGAGAGATTACACTCTGAGACAGCTATTAGCAGGGATGAGGCTTTTCTAAACAAACAACAAAGAAGAAGACGATCAATACTGTGTTCGTTTACCAAGTGGAGTCATCGCTGTGGCATTGCGGTATTTATTTTCTGCCCCATTGTTTTTCTCTTCATCCCCAACGTCGGAGGGCCATATTGGCAATCCAATTTAGTTCAGAAGGGGGTCCACGGGGCCCATTTCTTCTCCCAGTCAGTTGTGTGTTCGGACGGTGGGCAGTTGATTCACAGATTTGGTCCCGGTGTAATGACTGAGGATTGGTGGAAATTACCTACGGAGTGGACCAGGCTGGTCAGGGGGAAATGGTGTCCCAGAGTTGACAGAGCAGCGCTCAGCCCCTGTGGGACCAGAGCCCATCGTACTTCATTAGACAGATGTGTTTTATCCAAGACAGCAGAGTAAATGGGACAGGAGAGAGGTGCCAGGACTGTTGCCTGATCTCAGGTGGATATGTCATGGGCGATACTCTTTCCAGGCCATTTATTTATCCTTCACTACTGATTCCTGGACATGCCACCAAGAGAGAGACAAGTGGGGGAGACACATGTCCCCAGTGGGGGCGATTGGCTTTAAAGGTTTTAATGGGGAGAAAATAGCTATTATTTTAACTGCATTTAAGTGTGACTCTGGACTGAAAAGAAACCTGCGCAAACAAACGCCTGGTGCATCATGGCCTTCTAATAAAAACAAGTCATAAACTGACCTCGCCACTTTTGCAGACCGTGTACCCTGTCGCCCAAACGCAGTAACTATTTTAACAAGTGCCTAAATGACCCGAGGATTCACGGCTTTGAGAGCATTTAAGACGGAGGTGGTGTCATCAGGCTCAACAAGCCGCTACTTTTCTTTCCTTGTTTGCCTTGTCCCAACGATGAGGCAAAAAGGGACAGTTTGCAGGGAAATTTAAGTGTAAAGCCTATTTAACTCAATCATTTGTGTAATTCCATTTCCCAGTCACTTTGCTTAAGAAGTTATCTGCAAAATAATAAGTGACTTATGATAAGGTCAAGTAATGACAAAAGGTCTCTCTGGCGCAGTAACGCTGTCTTTATCAGGCTGCTTTCTGGCTAATTGCTTGTGTTTTAAATATCAAAGCTGCAGCTGATAGCGAATTGAGAAACCTGAAAAGAACCATACGGTGCAAATGAATTTCCTGCCTGTCGGAGGTAATCTTGGAATATTTTCAGATGGATGGCGTAATAATAATCAGTACCTTTGTCGCGCTGATTAACCCATTATTATTCTGCCAAACAATGAAGCCAAGGTATCACAAATGGGCGTACAGTGCACCATGCAGGACATTGTTATTACGACCATGTTAAACCGTGCGGTGGATGATCTGGTCAGAGGCGCATTATTAAAAGGATTGCAGTTTCCTCTCATTTCTGTGCCACCCAAGGTTGTCAAACTCTGACAGCTGGCACATTTCCAGGCCGCGTACAGCCATCCGCTGCGTCGGCAAAGACAAAAAGCATTTCTGGCTAATTTTATTACAATGCAGGAAATGCCCACATAATGTGCAACAGTAATTACGTTTAGCACAGTGCGCCCGAGCTTTCCCTCAGTGATGAATGAGAACCACTGACCATGGTCCGCTAGTTTAAAAATCACCATTAGCCTATGCCACTTAGGGCCAGAACATTCCACATTTTATGCTCTTGATTTGCTCCACCACAGAAATATTCAATTGTTTTAATTGTGTGCATGTTTTCCGAGACCACAGTGACGATAAACACGTTCCCCAAGTGTTACAAATCAGGAAATGTGCTTTTTTCCCCCCCCTCCCCACCAAGTTAAAGTCTGTATAAACGCTTGTCCAAACAGTGGGGCGGGGTTCCTGTTGTTTCCGTCCGAATAACAACTTCAAATGGCGTCCCCTATTTTGAACTAATGGGCTTATTTCTGCATCGTCAGTCATTCTCTCCTTGGGGAATATGTAGTCTCGGTATAAAAAGCTTTGCTACTGTGCCACACTATAACCCCTCAATATGGAGGCATCACGCAAATGAATGCCAGGCGCTGTAGAGCTTTCAGCACGGCCTGAACAAAGCTGAAAATGACTCACTCCGACGGTGAACCTAAAGGAACTCATCCATTGTGGGTGAATTTATTTAACAATGTACAGGAAAAAGTAAGCAAAATAAATATCTATTTTTTTTAATACAATTTGGGTTTATTGTTGGAGCTATTTGTATAGATTTTGTGTTATTGATGAGTTTTGGTAAAGTTTTTTCACTTCCAAGCATCCTCAACATTGCACCAACTTTTCCGCTGCCAAGTCCTGTCCAGAAAATTAGAAAGCTTCCCTTAGGCACATAAAACCGTCCGCTGTGCATTCCTATACTGTGCTCAGTAATCTCTCTTTGGCTTTGTTGAGAAAATGATTTGTTCCTCCAGGAGACCTTGGCTTATAGCCCTGAGACATTACTTTTTGATTTCCTGCAAAGGTTTTTTTTCCAGAGCTTTTTGCTGGGTGAACGGGTGTCCTCCGGCCCCCCGATGGGCCTCCTCTTTTCTTCTTGACATTTTTTTTAAGCTTTCTGCTAATTTCATTACTTTCGTTGTGACCTCAATTAGCAAAGACCTGGGCTTAGGCGACGACTCCTTTCCCCATGGGAGCAAAACCTGCAAAGCTCGGTCTCTGTGGTGCAGCGAGCAGTAGCACATGGTTGCAAAGAATCACATTTTTTTTTAAATCTGTTAGAGTTTTTAAATGGAGCATATTTGAGTTTAAAACACGCACAAATGCTAAAAATGTGTGAAACTGCGTCTGCCCAGACAAAGCTGTAGCAGCGGCATTTATTTCATGTCAAAGCACAAAAACTTCCACTTTGCCGCTAATATTGTAGTTTTTGTCAGGAACACATTAAAAAAGAAGAATCCCACCCCTCAACCTCTGAACGCTTTCTCAGCGAGGCAGCGCAGAGGCATAGGGAGTCAATATGTCAGCGTTTATGGATGCCCTGCAGAGCTGCACAGGGCTGTCAGGCCCCTATTCATGCTCTAATGGCCCCCTGAGGAGCTCGTCTCTCTGGGCTGAAAAGGCCGGGAGGCCCAGTGGACGCCTTGTTGTTGAAGGTGAGCGTGCGCAGTCATGGACGCGCCGCGCCTTCAACCACATGACAGGAGCCATAAAAGAGCATCGCTCTGGCTGCTCTGTCTCCTCTGCTCTCTCCCGCAGCCCCCATCTCCCCATTCTCCCCACCTCAAACAGAGAAAAGCGGGCTAATTGTTTGTTGTGAGAGCCAAAGATTAGAGAGCCTCCCATCTTTATTCCTCCGTTGCCTTTTTCTCTTCTTCTACAAGCCCCCAGCTCTTCTTCCGAGGAATGTGATCCTGTCCAAGAGACAATAATTTTGGAATTTTCTCTGTAAATCGTCAAAGTTAAAGACCCCTAAACCAGCAGGATGGTTTTAGATAAGGTAGAGCCTCGCGTCCTTTATAACATCTTGTAGCATTAACTATGTTTTTATTGTAAATGCTGCACAGGTTGGAGCTCAACTTAACTTTTCCTGATCCATCACTTTGGAACAGGTGCCCTTGATCCCCCCCACCTGCTATAAACTGGTAATTGACCTGATAGGCATGAAACAGAGCTGTATCCAATGACATCTGTCCATAAAGGTGAGATAAGAGTGATTTTATTCTTGATATGCGGCTGACTTTTATTATTTTAATGTATACTTACACGACTCACCCGGATTCAATTTTAGTTAAATGTCAAATTATCGCCCAGAGAAGGTCACTGACAACCGGAGGAAATCAATGATGCATTTTGACATCTCCCCAAACTGGCAAAAAAATAAAATAAAAGCTCCAACTTGATTTAGTGCATGTGCTGTGTTTTTTTATAGTAGTGGTAGTTTTGGAAACTTTGAAGTTTGTTTTGCACAGACGGCGTGGTACCTACAGGAAAAGATTATGCCATCTTTAAACCATTGCGGTTATCACTGTCGTGTATCTTGTATTCACATAAGGTTCCTATCTTAGATACATCCTTCAGTAAATGCCTTGAATCACATGCCTCCTTTAACTCAGCAGCCCCTGTGGGATGAACAGGCAAGTGTATGAAGCAGAGACGCTGCACCGTTCTCAGAAAAATGCAAATTGGGAAGTTGTTAGTTATTTGATGTTGCTGCAACACACACACACACACACACCTAAACATCCCTCCGCTCCAGTGTTGGCTGAATCGTATGCAGTCCCGAGGACAGACAAGGCTTTTTATATGCAGGCCCGGAGCCCCAAAGACAGCGCAGAGACAGATGCATGTCAGAGATAGCAGATCTGATCTCAGGCACATGCTTCTTATCACAGGCCTGTTTGCATAATTAGGCCTTTTGATATTCTCCCCCTCCGACTGACAAAAAGTATAATTGCAGCATCAGCTACGAGACAAAAGGCGAGCACAAAATAAACAAGTCAACATAAATAGGGAGAAAAGATGCTATGTTATTTTTGTCCTGTGGGAAAACAAGAGGGAGGAAAAAAACCCAACATTTTTAAAGCAAATCTGCTGTCAGTCACAGTCAACTGGTGTGACTCGGTGCTCAGAGGCTGGTCCTGTGAATGCCTGCAAAACAGAGAGCGCGAGGCCTGATTGTAATTATGCTGGAACTAATATGCTTTTCAAAATGAGCCATTATGAGCTAATGCTGCTCTGCCAGAGCCCTGTCTGTTTTTGTCCCACTGTCTTGGATAGTTTGCAAAGGTATGGCTGATATTCAGGCTGTTGCGATGCCACAGGAGGTCTGACTGAGCAGGTAAATGCAGCTCACAGGTGAAATGAGATTTAGACTGAATATAGAGAGATATCCACTTTATTACAGGTTTAAAGAGCTTATTTCGTTATAGCTCACCTTCTGGATTTGGCCCGTTTTTAGTTTTGGATACTAAATTTATGGCATTTGCACTCTTACCCTTGATATGTGAATGCTCTGGAGCGCATAAAGAGCCCGATTTAAAACAAGCAAGCAATTTCATCTAACTATTGCCGGTTTGTACCAGAACCTAAAGAAATGGAGTTAGGTTTTTCCTTCGTCTTCTCATTCAGCCCGTCGGTTGCTCTGAGCTGTGGTGTGAAGCCAGCTGGTTTCTCACTCTGCAGGTAGTTCTGTCAGATCACGACCTAACCTCGGCATCCAAAGGTTGTAAGTTCAAGCCCTGGGGTGATGTTGGATGAGCATCTCAGGTGCGCTGAAGCATCTAACACATGCAAGCCAGGAAGCAATGAAATGTGGATCCACGTCTTTAAAGCGCGTTGTCGTTTTGAACAGTTTGACATCACCACCTGCTGTGTTTGTCATAATCCCGCTTGTTCTGGGTCTGTTCTTCCTTTCCTTGGTTTGTTTGGTTGTGGGGTTCCTTCATTGTCTTGACTCACTGTGTTTTTATGCAGGACCTCCTGACAGATAAATGTGCACACCAGACAGCACAACATGTTCTTTATTTTCCTGCTCTTCTTGTGATCCATCAATCTATAACTGCGCAGATGCATCACTCGGGTAGTTGCCAATAAGCAGACAGCAGCTACTTCAGCATCTCGGGGGTGAAGGTGGAGGACGAGAGTTAGTCCAGTGAGGGGTTGGAGGAGCATGTTGGGGGGAGTGAGGGGGAACCTGGTGCTGATGAGGATTCCAGGTGCCTGTCGTGTGAGGGGTTTGTCTGTGGGGTCAGGGGCTGAGCTGAAGAGTGAGAACAGGCGTTAAACCTCGCGGAGACCCTAACACTATTAAAGCAGCAGCACAAGTCCTTCAGAAACTGCTCTGTTTCATCTGGCCTGGTTCTAATTAAAGGCCTTGTTAAAGCAAAGACACTCCAGGGTAAAATTAGAGAACAACAAAAGAAATTAGTCAATCCACTCTAAATCTGTCAGACTCTAGCTCATTTGAAAGCTAAATTCAAACAAAAAATGATTGCACAATAATAGAAAAAAAAAATCTTTCTTTAGTCATGTTTGTAGAGGACATCTAGTTTCCATCTCATGGTTATTTATAGTTTATTTTCAGGCTTGTGTAGAATTTATGCATTATTACTAATCATAAATAACTGCTTACACACACATTTTAATGCCTAAACCTGATTAATAATTCAATACATAATAGGCACAATTGTAAATCAATAGTATGTAAAGGGGCCAAGTGGGTCCCTGGAGGAGAATCTGTGGTGCTAATCGTGCCCAGTGGATGCTACATAATTAGATTCTAATTGGACGATAAGTAATGAGACGGGGCGTGAGAGGTTTATCAATATCCCCGAAACCTGTGAAAGGCATTACCGGAGCCGCATTATAAGAACGGCTAATCAGAATGTACCTTTTTGTGCGAGTGGGCTGATAAGGAAGTGACCCCCAACACGCCTGCGGGGATTTCGTTCAGCTGGTAGATGTCGTCTCCTCGCCAGAGTCTCCCGGCGGCATGAGGGGCATCCTTGTCCACACTTTTCTTTCACAGTGCCAGTTGCCCCAATGCAGCATGTAGTGTTTTCCATTTTCTCTCACTCATGACAGACAGCAGGCCTGTTGACCTTCCGCCCCTGGTTCATGTTCAGCAGCAGATGCGTTGGGGGTGGGGGGGGTTCAGTTATTAGCCTGGTAGCATGCAGAATGTGACATGAGAGCTGCAGCAGTTTAAGTGTGAAGTAAACACTGTAGAAGCGCTTGAAACAAAAGGGGAGGAAAAGAAGACGATGTAGGGAGGGGAAAACGTTGGCGTGTTCCTCAGAGCTCCCCCCTCAAGCATGTCTTCTCCCAGACCCCTGTGTCTCCCCGCAAGATACAGGGGTGACTTTGGAACGTGATCTGCAGACAGTCGGCCGCTCTCAAGTGTCGTCATGGTAAGTTAACGGGCAAATGGAGACACGCATCCTCATGAAAACCAACAGAGGGATATGTGGCGTATGTACATATTCAACTTTGTGTGTTCAAGGGTGTTCTGCTGCGGAGTGAGTCCGTACTTCAAGAATCAATCTTTATTAAAAAGGATAAAACTGAAGAATTGATTTAATGAATGCGGCCTCATGTCCTGCGGCCACGTGTAATCCGGCAAGAATCGTTGAGCATGAGCTCAGGGGGACAGAAAATGTTCGGTGAAGACTGGCAGAGTGGCCTGTAATGATAGTCTCCATATAATCCCATAATTCCTTGTTTAATTAAACTCTGGAGCTGGCCTTGAGACTCTACCAGCTCTGTTGCTCTTTTGTTCTCACAGTTGTTATTTGGAGGCTCGCTCCGAGTAATCTTTTGTCCACTTATGTCGAAATGTTCGACTGGAGTGAGCTTTAAACGCAGATCCCAGCCGTAAAACGACGAGTTAGGTGACAGGAAGTCGCTCAGTAGAGACGTTCAGGTGCGGGATAGAGTTTGCGTTTGAGCGGAATTGCGAAGGGTCTCTGTCAGAAGAGGAAATCTCTTCTTACACCCTCGTCTTCAATGTCTTTCTTTATTTTCCCTCTCCCACACTTTCTGGACTGAGCCGTGATGCAATCCAACAAGGCCCCGAGCAAGCCTGGCACATCATGCTGCCTTGTCAATGTTTCAATGAGGAAATTATGAAAATATAAATTTTATGACATGGAATGAAAAGGGCCATGTAGTCTGAATAGACATGCAGAGGAGGTGAAAATGATGCAATTTTCTAAATTCAGTTATAATGGTAATGCGAACTGGTAATGCGTATTTGCTGTCAAAAATTTCCCTGTCGGCCTGGATTGTGGAGCTTTGTGCTGCATTTAAGTTCCTCGAGCAAAAAACGCAGCTTAGTTGAATGCCTAAAAAGTAATGTAAAATATGTTCTAATTCATTTAATGACAGCAGAAGGAAACACACTGAACTGAATGGTTTCGGTGTGACATTGTGTTCTATTTTATACACTTTGGCTGTGTGGAGCAGTATGCCCTGGGCGGGAGAAGGAGGGAAAGGAGCACAGATTAACCCCTCTACCTACCAGCTACTGTGCTTTCACACCCACTAAAGCCCACACAGAGACAGAACCGGGTGTCAGAGACTCAACTCTATCAAATAAACATCTAAAATTGAAGAAAAAAAATGCCCCAAATCTATCCTTAGACAGTAGAGACTGTAGCGGCTTCAGTCGTGGACCCAAATGTCTCCGTTAGTTTTGGTCTGCTGCAGATGCCACAATGAACTCATTGACCAGTTGGTAATTCATCATCGCCATGGCATCCGCCTGTGCTTTCCTTTTCACCTCAGGTAACCGCATAGATGACGGATCGGATGTGGACTCGGAGCCAGACCTGCCCCTGAAGAGGAAACAAAGGCGCAGCCGCACCACCTTCACGGCCGAGCAGCTGGAGGAGCTGGAGAAAGCTTTCGAGAGGACGCATTACCCAGACATCTACACCAGGGAGGAGCTGGCTCAGAGGACGAAGCTCACGGAGGCCAGAGTCCAGGTTAGATGTGAAGAGTGTGCATATGGGTTCTCCTGCATGTGCATATCAGCTCTGCAAAACAATATAACATTGAGCACAGCATTATACATTATATGTTAATTATAGATTATGCAGATTTACAACATGTGTGCAAGATGTGTGCTATCATTACAGGGTAGCTATAAAACCTCAGAGTACAGATATTATACAAATATAACACACGTGTCAGGAAGAACATCCAGCTGCAACTTTACCATCAGACATATTTAACATGTCCACATCTTAGACCCACAAACCTGCCTGGCTGGGCGGTCGCCTACATGTTGCATGTGAGTGAAGGAAACGACGTACAGTAGAGTTATGGCAACAGCTGTTCCTCCAAACACAGAGAATGGGGGGGAAACAGGAGAGGAGAGAAATGGAATGCATTCCTGATGGATTTGTCATTTCGGCCTTTGGCCAGGATCTCATCCCATCACTTTCAAGCTTGCCGCTGCTTGTAAAACCCTCCACATATCACACAGGGTTCCTCATGCTCTCCTGGGACCCTCTGCCCCGTCAACAACATTAATCAATCAGCCGCTAGGAGAACAAAAAAGAAGGACTGGGGCACCCCTTTCTTCTTACCCCAGTCATTTACACTCCCTGTGAAGCCTCCAAACTCCTCGCTGCATGCTAACTGTTCCTCACACCATAAACATGAACCGGGGTAACTAGTTCCACACGTGTCTTTGTCCATCTTGGAACGCCACAACCTGCTAGGAAGCGCTGAGAGGCTGAGGTTTGAACGCCTCATTCCAGGGAGAGGACCGAACATCAATAAAAAATAATGACTGGAAGCAACTACAGCTAACGGCCTGTGTGTTTTTCACCGGCGCAATTGGGATGTAAACAACAAATTAAATTTATTCTCCTGTAGAATTCCAATTACTAATGTGGTGCATAAATATACGAGGCACAGGATTCATTTTTAAAGCTTGCGATAAAGTAAATGGCATGTATAAATTCATCAGCCTAGTTGGAATGAAAGTGAGCTCATGGGGTAGTAACACCTCAGGTTTGAGAACAAAATCCATTCTTTCATTAGCGCTTGAGTATTTATGGAGCCTGACAAAAATATCTGAACATGAAAGCGTGAGTAGAAATAAAAAAGAGTCACTGCTGTGTCTTTGCCGTTAGATAATAGACTTAAATGATGTCATGTGGAAACCTGCAGAATTTAAGTCATGGCTGTAATTCGCTAATGCTGTTTTCTTCATAATCTAATTTTTTAAAGGCTTTGAAAGTCTGAGAAGGTCAACTCAAACTTAATTTTCTTTGGTTTTTTTTTTTGAAGAAAGGCACACTGGTGACCAAAATAAATTACTGCAAAAGTTGGTGTGCAGTTAGGTACGTAAATAACAAAATAATCACTGGGGAAGATAAATAAAATGTTTATCTGAGTCCGATAACGTCTGACCAAATGCTTGTCTGCGCGTGTGGGTGCTGTTTGGAAATGTCCAGCAGCTGGGTTTCCGTAGAGGTGCCCAAACATCACAGGCCCAGAGAAAGGAATCAGTTTGGCCTGGGGAGCAACGCATCGGCACAGCTGCGCTGACGCATCTTCCAGATGTTGCTCCACCAGCGTTAGCACTTTAAAACTGCACTGCAGGCGGGAAGGGGGGCCTGCTGCGATTCCCACAGACTCATATTTTAGCTTGAATTTGTGTCCGCTGTCATGGCTCGCTGCTATCCGTTTGTCATTAAACCTGACGGTGGTGTGCAGGGGAGACTGCTCAGCGCTAAAGCGTACCCGTGAGGTTTAAATATGGCTGCACTTGTCTGCGCAAAGCTGCACTGTGTAAATTACAGAGCTGGATTCCTGTTCTGGTGACGGGTTTTTGGCTCAGCGCTGACTCACAACCTAAACTCATAAACAGGGCTGAATCCCCGTGTGTGTCCTCGACTGCCATTTTAGGACCTTTTCACCGTTCATCTTTATCGACCCGGGAGCCCGTTTCAGCAGAACGACCAGCACTGTTTCACCGCCACGATGCCTGCAATGGTTTTATTACCCTAGCTGACAAATTGATGGACATGATCCATATCTCATGATCCACCAATTATTTCCAGGCTGTCTCAGTGGGAGGGTATCTTGCCAAGTCTACCTTCAGATTGCGCTGCCACTGTCCGTCTGATAACCCCACAGTTTTAACAGGAGCAGGCAGTGAAGTTATTTTGTTAGCTGCCACAGAAGAGTGTGGGATTTTTGACTCTGGCGTGGACCGAGGGGGTTTGTCATTGCCGATAGTCTCACCAGTAAAGCAGAAGCATTTTGATCTATTTAGACAGGTTCTTTTAAGTGAGTGACTTCTGAGTCTGGGCTGAGGCTCGCCATCCCAGTGTGGCGCCTCTGGCTCACTTTACCAAATCTGTCGCATAGATCCTCTTTCATGACCAATAAACTTTCTGCATGTAGCTATTATTCTTAGTGGAATCTAATAAGGTATAAGCACTGCTTTTCATGAAGCGTGCAAATCAATTTGTAAAAAAAGTTTCTCTCTTAAACTGTGGCTTGTGCTGGATCGTTAAGGCAAAGGATGAGCCCAAGCAACAGAGAAAAAGAAAAAATCGCTATCGATATGGGCTTTGTCATAGACCAGTGCAGGCAAACTGGTTTTGAAACTAGTTTTCAACATATAATGAGAAGCAATAATCCCAGCAGTATCAGCAGGTAACGTTCAGTTTTCTGATTGTCACATTATCGTAGCAGTAAGAGAGAAATTTACAATGGAGCCGAGGGGCGACGACCAAACCCAACAGGCAGCTGTATTCCCGCCAGTATGGGTTTACGTTTCATAAAGGAATAAATAGGATTTGTGTAGATTGTCAGGGAGAAATTGTTGCAATGCATCAGTGAGAATGTTCTAACAGTTTCTTTTTATTAGAATTTAAATGACTTTGGTACAGTGCTTCTGTACTCCTGATACTTATCGAGCTAATCCCACTCTCCCCTCATATTCACACTCCTAGCTACTTTAATTAGCATAGTGCCAGTCTGGAAGGCAAGCGGGGAGGGAATCAGAGAGGGAAAAGAAGAGGGGAAGAAGAGGGGAGGGAGGGAGTCGGGGCATTGCGTGGTATGAGACAGAAGAGGATTTGTATGTTGAGTCTGGTTGCATCACCCCTCTGTGTTCCTGTGGATATGAAGTCAGCAGCACATTTTGTTTTGTCATTATCTCAGCTTTCGGTATTCATCTACCGAATGTTGCAAATTGGCTCCTGAAAGGCGTCACGTATTCACTGCTGGTCTTTGTCAACATGATTCATGGAGGATGGTTAGTGATCCGATTTGAGAGACAAATATACTGCAGAGCGGTGTCACATTGATGATGGTTTAGTCTTTTATCTCTGATCTTCGATAAGGAAACAAGAAACATAGCTTGATCCCACCAAGTTGATTCGGCAGATTAATGCAAACTGGAACTGGAGAGGTAACTGTGCGTGTTGCAGCTGTTGCCTCCTGCAGGTTTGTCCAGGTTTGAGGCTTGCATCTGAACCGCTCTCAGCCTCCGCCCTCCTCTGACCCCCCCCTCGAGCAGGGCTCCCTTTGGCTCCTATCAGGTGGGTCACAGCTCCTCCGTCCTCGCCGCTCCCCTAAACTTTCAGCGGAAGCCAATCCGAGAGCATCCAGGGAAACCTTTTAGTCCGTGAAAAGGAAGCAGAAACGGGCACATGAATCGAGAGGCACACTTGTAGGTATGGAGGGCAGACATAAAGGAGCGCCGCAGCTCTCTGTACTGCAGAGAATTAAACCGGATTGTGGAGGGAAGAGGAGAGTCTGTGGTCCAAGGTGACTTTGTGATCAGGTTCCAGAGCGCAGCTTCAAATCCTCAGCTTCAGGCTGTGGAACAGTGTGCTTATAACGTATGCAAGCGTGTGATAGCATACGGGTAGTGGTGCAGGTTTATCCCAGCCGGCTGAGGCCTGGTGATTGTTGGACAGGGTCCCTCAGTGTTGCTCATGTTCTTCTGCATTGTCTTACTGACAAGCTGGACCTGCAGCCTCTTTGGGAACTTTGGTGTGTATTCCGTCATATTCATTTGTTGGAAGGTAAAAAATACAGATAAATTCCAAATTAAAAGACAGGTATTTAGTGATTTCCTTTTTGTAAAGCTTTGGTTATAATTAAAGATTGTTGTCACTTAACATTTAGTCACTGAAAATATGCAAATACATCTTAACATGAAAAAAGTACAAGCAGATTTTAAAAATAATAAAGGAAAACGATGCCAAAAATAATTTTATTTTAGTCACATGACTTTAAAAAGAAAATCTGTATTGGTGGAAGAAGGAAATGAACTTTCTGCTCTGAATTCAGACTAAATGGTAAAAAAAACTTCTTGAATTCATTTTCATTCATTTTTTGTCTTTGCTGTATTGGAAAACCTTCTTCCAAAGCTTGGATGACCATGGGGGAAGGAAGTTAAAGCCAACATAAAAGAGGGATGGACTGAGTGGATGAGGTCAGAGGTGAAGTGGCACGGCAGGGTGGGGGTGAAGGGGAGTGTGTGGAAGAAAATGGGTGTGCCTCCCCCGCACTCTCACAAGGAGCCCCCCCTCCCCTGCGTCAGGCAGCTGTTTGTCTGGCGCAGTAGGAGCTTAGTTCAGGGCCTGGACCACGCTCCACTACATCCCAATAGCATAAATTTCACCAGAGCTGCTGGCTACGTTTGTTTTGGAACAGCCAATTGAGGGGTTCAGACGGGTCCTTTAGACCCGATTGGCCCAGAGATCATATTTTCCTGTTGGTTTTTCAGTTGCATCACTGTTGCAGGCGTTGCCTGTTGCAGCTTCATCTCTTTCTGAACATCTAAAAACTTTAACAAAAGAACCATCCCCACCCACACACACACACACACACGATCCAGGAAATAGGAGAAAAAAAAAACCAGGTTCAAATTAAGATCTCTGATCGGCTGAGATCCTTTTTTAGGCTTCTACGAGTTTATGTATGTTTGTGTGTATAAAAAAGGAGGCAGACTGCAAAAAGGCAGCGAGTATGCCTCTGTGTAAGTCCCCTTGAAAGTGTTCGTCTCTAAGACCTGTTTAAAAGGGACGCCCCCTCTTTGTGTCCACTGTTCTCTGTGGCGTATGGAGGGGCTTTTGTCCCCCTCTTTCATGTGCTCTCACAATAGCCTGGGCCGTTTGAAACACAACAGTAGATGAACTGCGCTGACAGTGTATTAAACTCTGATGAATTGCCTGTGCGAGGCATAGATCAATGTCCTTCAACCCTTAGCACACAGAGAAACCCAGGCCTTGTCTTGCCTAAATGGAACAGGTTGCTGCTTCTTTTCAAAAGGGCCTGATTAAATTCATGTTTTGTTGGAGCTGAAGGCTTTTTTAAAATGTGTAAATCTTCTTTAAAAAAAACCCTCCTTTCATTGTGGCATTAAGAGCTGCTCATTTTGTGAGTATTTGTCCATTTGTAGCTTCGAATTAAATATTCTATTCTATATTCTAGGACTTTTTTCAACAACAACAACAAAAAAAACAATCATATTTAAAGCAGGACAGAGGTGTGAGTCTGTGCGTCTGGCCCGTCACAAAGCACCCAACAGCTCCACAGTCATACTTGAGGTGCTTGGTGTGGGGACTAGTGGCCCGTGTCTGACCTTTAAATGACTTCTTCCCGCTGAAGAGGGCTTAGGGCAGCCTGTTTACACAGTTCACAGCTTCAGACCCTTAAGAACAACAGGGATGGACTGCTGGGCCTCAGTGGCAGCTCCCCCCGGGGCCGCTGACTCTCCGCTACCAGCGGCAGCAGCAGCAACAACAGTCCAACTAACTGGCAGATTCATCGCAGGTGGCAGAACCTGAAAGTCTGCTGCAGCCCAAACTTCCTAATGTGACCCTGACAGAGTGTAATAAATGAAAAACAAGGCTGAAAGTGTGTAGAGGTCCACCTGGAATATGTCCTTATCAATTTTTAGGACTGACATTTAAACAGTTGCACGCTGTCCTGTGAGTTCTGTTTTGCAGCAGCCTGCATGTGTTTCCTGCACCCTCTGTTTCACATTACAGGCTCGAGGAAACAAAAAGACTTTTGTACAGACAAACCGTCTTATAGAGGAAAAAGAGAAATGGAATTGAACACTTTTTAATCTAACTGGTATTCCGTTCCAGGTGTGGTTCAGCAACAGGCGCGCTCGGTGGCGCAAACAGGCCGGAGCCAATCAGCTGGCAGCCTTTAACCACCTGTTACCTGGGGGGGTTCCCCCCTACAGGGATGCCAACCTTACCCACATACCAGCTACCAGATTCCAGCTATCCCAGCACTACACTATCACAGGGTAAGACAAATTGCACATTCTGTACTCTGCATTTAATGTAATTTGGGTCAAAATCACATTAAGTCTTCTTTTTTTTGTGGCTCCATCCTTAGTTTGTGTTCAGTTTAATTGCATTAGAAATCATATACTATAAACCATGTGCCTAATATAAGTGTCATGCTGCTGGCAATTATATTTACAATCATATGGTTGTTGCAGAAACAAGACTAAGCCAACTTTTATTACATTAACAGGGACACTTAATATAGGATGTGTGACCCACTGCACTGAAACTTTCAGGCTGGCTTTCTCTTACCTGTCCGCTGTGTTGTTTGTGTCGTTAATGCCATCAGAGGGCAGCACGTTACATCGACCCCAGCCCCTTCCTCCATCCTCCATGCACCAGGGAGGTCTGAGCGCCGACAGCGGCGCCGCGTACGGCCTGTCTTCCAATCGCCATAGCTTCTCCAGCTACTCCGACACCTTCATGAGCCCCTCAGCGTCCGGCAACCACATGAACCCCGTTGGTAACGGGCTCTCCCCGCAGGTCAGTCCGAACAAGCTGCACACGCTTGTGTAAGAACAGCCCGGTCCTGTGGCTCTCCAGCCTCCCCGCCTCCACCTCCCCTCACCGCTCCGAACATATAATTGTGACTAGAAATTAAAATTCAGAAACAGCATGTTCAGCAAAATAACTGCCAGTGTGGGCTTTTATGTTCGCCTTCCAAAGCCCTGGATTTATTTTAGCTACTCCAAATTGCTACATTTGTAAAACAATTGGATTAACATCAACAAATTAAAATTCATCTTGATAGCAGCACAAGTACTCGGGCTGCTCCAAACAGCGTCTTCGACTTTCCTGGGACGCCTAAATCCCACGCAGAGCAGCGGGAACACATTCAGATGAAATAATTAGCTAAAGCTTATAAATGTAGGCCTGTAATCTTCTCCACATAATTGTCTGCAGCTCAAAGACTGGAGTGCTAAGTGTGATTTTGCTCACCTCGATCCAGCTAGGTTCTGATTTCCAGCTTTTCCTAATGTTTGTTTTTCATGTCACTTTGTCCACATTTGTACCCTGATGACACGACACAGAAGAGCGCTAGTCTTCCTAATTGCAGTTTAAGCCTATGCAAAGCCAAAAACATCTTCGGTTCTTCACATTGTCAGCTGAACGGCGTTCCACACATGCTTCTGTGAGCAGCGGCACCGTTGGATTTCACATGTTAACCTCTTTAGACACCTCCATTAATGAGCGTTCAAATGGGACTGTGTGGTTAAGGTCGAGTTTTAAGAAGCCGCAATTGAAAAATGATTTGTATTGATGCAAATTGTGTGTACGAAGTGAATTATATACAATTACCCATCAATACTGGCCACTCTTGGCCACCCTCACCAACAAGATGTGGTTAACAGGCAGAAAATAAGATTGAAATGGTGTGTAAAGAGTTGAAAATGAATTTCAATGCCGCATTTGTCCACAATTACCCCGTCGTTCACACGTGTTTTATAGGGAGTTTTTTTTTTTCTTCTTCAAATATTTCTCAAAGCAGATTGGAAACATTCTTGGTATTACCCTCTTTCTTTGGAGAAAAAAAGAATTAAGGATTTTGTGACAAAAAAGAGATTTTCTTTCCTGCTGGAGCGACGGAGGATAACACGGAGGCTCACAGCATGTTTGATTGTTAATCGTGGCACAGGGGCTTTAACTGCTAATGCTCTCACTGCAAAACCTGCAGAAAAACACCAGGAACGTGGAGGTGATTTTTTTTTTTTTATTAATGGCTCTCTCTAATGCAGACATGGGGGAGGGGGGGTTGCTGTGGCTTTCTCTCCCTCCTTTCACACACATTCAAGAATGTGTTGGGATATTAAACATTTCCTGTCATAGGGAGGATTAACACAGGAGCCTTTGGGCAACAGCACAGAGGTGGATTTTCACTCTTCATCTACCCCATCAAGTGGGTTTTGTCAAAGATGCCTTTTAATGTTTTTTTATTTTATTTTTTATTGACATAAACTTTTATTATAAATAGCAGAATAGCTGTTTTATTTTCATTAGGAAGCTGTGAGAAAGCGGTGTGGCTGTTTTGATGTGTCACGCTGCATTGAATTGAAATGTACTGACTGCATGCAGAATGCTGTGTGGCATTCCCATCAGTTTCCCAGCATGGACACGAATGTTCCCACTGACAGCAGAATCACACTTCGCTCTATGGCGCTGCTGCCTGCTGGGCTGGGCTGGACTGCCCCCCAACACACACACACACACACACACACACACACACACACACACACACACACACACACACATTTTAGTAACGTATGTTACTAAACCTACTCACAAGTCACATAAAATGCACCTCGTCCAGGTCAGACCCTGTTTGTTTTTGCCCCAAACTGTAAATCAAAAATGATTAATCAGCAGTCACAGCTTTACTGCATGTTTCTGCTTCATGTAATGGAAAAAAAAATCACTTACAGGTTCTCTGCAGAGATGGAAACAAGAATTTCAAAATGCACAGAATTTGTTTGTCCAAGATATGCTTTAACGTCTGCAAACTATTGCTCCTTCAAGGGCCTGCAATTGATGGCCGTAACTGTTGCCGCAAAGATTGACAAAAATTCTCTGATTCCCAATAAATGGGCTGCAGAGACGAGGTGCCGAGTCTGTAATGGAATCTTGCCGCGTTCAGCGGTCCCAACAGGAGCCCCCGTCCATCGCAATCTCATCACCTATCCCGACAGCCCACATTTTCCCCTCTCAGGTGGTGGAGGAGCCATGTGCACGCAAACTGTTCTGTCATTGTGAGATAGACAACGTGTTTAGCTGGCAGAAGCAGGCAGCATATTCCGGGATGGTGGGAGGGAAGCCGTGCATGGCTAAGTGGGAAGATTGTGAGGTTTTGTTGTCAGTTGTGTTTCATTTTTGGGGTAAAGGGTTCCTACCAAGAAAAACAGCAAGGACAGGGGTTTTTTTTCCTTCCTTTAGCTTAATATTTAACCCACTTGATGCAATTTTTTTTACCATTTAATTCATCCTGAACTGTTAAAAGGCCCTTGTGATGTTTGAAATTAATTTTGCAGAGTATTTGCTTAGCTCTGTTCTGGCTGAGGAGGGTGGTGCTTTTACAGCTGACACAGTCGCAGCTCAAACTAACCTTGTAATCAGAAACGCTAAAGAGCCTCTTAGATACTTTTTCGGTCTCTTTGAAGCAGCGTTTATGGGCATCGCGTTTGCGGGACAACGTTTGGACTGAATTCCTCATTATTGCATGACAGGGACACCTGCTGGGAGAGGAAAGAAAACAACTGTAGTGAGTGGGGAGCTGAAGCCGTGGCTGAGATTGAATTTCACCGCTCAGATACATTTCCAGAAGTAATGACACCAGGTGGAAATAAGTGTTTTTCTTGGACTGTATGCGCCGTAGAATAATGTTGTCCTGTCTGATTGGAGGGCGCGATATGCCAGCTGTGAAGGGGTGAACTCACGGTGATCAGAGATTTCACTGTTATGGAAAAGGAAGTTTGCAAAGTTTTGTTAAGAACTTTTTTTTTTTTCCCCTGTTTTGCAGTTTTATATAAGTGTTGTGTGTTTTGGAATGACAAGGATGTGTGTGTGTGTGTGTGTGTGTGTGTGTGTGTGTGTGTGCGCGCTCACGTATGTGTGTGTATATGAGGGCCTTTGGGCTGTGTGAGTGGGCCGGGGCCTACACACACAGAAACGCACATGTAGCATGCGCGCACACACACACACATATGCACACACAGGATCAGAGGCAGTGCGGCTCTCACCCCTGCCTCCCTTTGATCTGTGTCCCCAGGCCTGCCTGCCCGCGCGTGCGCTGCACCGTACCACGCACGCTGACACCATGCTCACCAGCGACTCCCCACAACTGTCTGACAGAGATAAGCCAGGGGAGACTCCAAACTGAGCTACTGCTCTTCCATTAGCTAGTGCAGACGCTTCTTTTAAAAACGGGATGAATTATTTTTAAGAACCGAGCTCAGTCGTTGCCAAAAAAAAAAAGTGTGTGTGAGTGTGTGTGTGTGTGTGTATGCCCGTGCGCGTGTGCGTGCGCCTGTGTGTGTGTGTGTGCGTTGGTGGAGGTAGGGGGGGGAGTGTACGTAACAATCCGGAGCTCTGGCTTCATTCCGCCTCCCTCTCTGACTTCTAACAAGACATTCTGCACCTGAATACCAATGAGAGGGGGAGATTCGTGTAGTCCCCCACATTATTAAAACTTGGGCATTAAGCCTCTCGCTGGGCACTGTGTCAGCTGGCAGGCTCCACTGACAACAAATCAAAGGGGATGAGCACATAGCCTGCATTCATCGCTCAACCACTCGCAGAGCAAGAGGGGGAATACATACTAGTTAATTAGAACTCCCATTAAAACAAATACTGTTTCAATTTGGCAAGTATAAAAAAAGATGTAAGAGGCTTTCAAAAAAAAAAAAAGCAGACCTGCTGTTGGCAGCTGCCAAGAAAATCCAAGGACTGTAAATCATATCCACTGGCTATACTGTTTTTGCACAGATTATTAGTCTTTGCTGGTTTTTTTTAAACACATCTGAACTCTGAGGAAGAATTCTGTGACACCAGAAATGCACCTCTGTGCGCTCTCCATATCCAGGTTCGTCTTTGCACTCATGGTCTGGGGTTCCTGTGACTAATACTGCTTTTTTTCCCCCCTTTTTTTTGTAATGAACTGGAAGATTTATCACAGAACCTCATACCGTCCAGGCTTCAGCTTAAGGAGGCTTCATTTGAAAGTCTCCGAGACAGTCTCACAGCTGATTGGCTGTCAGTGCACCTGAGCCATTTGTTGCTCCGTCAATCTTTCCGTCTCCGGAATGCTCAAACGAAGCCATCTGTCTTTTCATTCCAAAATATTTTTGGTCTCAGCTTTATGCATTCATAATCTTTCTCTCACCTACCAACATTCCTTCCCTCTATTTGGCTTTTTGTCATCCCATGATACTTTGCCAATAGTGCTTTGCTCTTGCTCTCCCTCCGTCTTTCTCTCCCCATCTTCCTCTCTTGCTCCAACTCTCTCCCCTGGAGAGGCAGCTCTTCTCCCTACGCCCAGATGAAAGGCTACAGCGGACAATAAAAATGCTATTTAAATGCAAGGGTGTTTGTGTGCGGGTGAGAGATATTTCCTGCTGAAAGTGAGCTGCTGCATCCTGATAAATAGTAAATATAAGGGAATGTGATTTACATTTATCTTGCAGAGGCAGCCAATATGAATTTCAGTAAATCCTGGAAGATGGGGATTTAAAGAGGAAAATGATTCACATGCTGTGTGTCCCACGCAGCTGAAATGCCTATAAGGTGGAGAGTGATACTGGCTTTATTAAAGCACAGGCGCAGACATCGATCCTATCTAAAATACCTATTACACACAGACAAACATGCTCCTCTGAAGAGCCCCACACTCAGGCCGAAGGCAATGCAATAATAATAATAATAATAATAATAATAATAATAATAATAATAATAATAATAATAACCAATAACAATAATAATAATAATATGCAGGAGGTGCTATCTCTTTGGGTCAGGGGGTGCAGGAGGTGAGGGGACAGCCAGGTGATGGAGGAGGGCCGGTCTGCTGTGAACCTGCTAGCTGGAGGTCTTAGGATGTTGTTTGGCTGCATATGGTTCTTTTTAGTTCCAGATACCTCTCTGACAAGTGCATAGCTGTGATTAATACTCTCCCTGACTCTCTCTCTCTCTCTCTCTCTCTCTCTCTCTCTAACTAACTAACACACAGCCTCCTTTTCCCGTCCCCCCCACGTCCATTCTGGCTCCCTCGTTCATTGTCAAGTCATGCTTCTGGACCTCTTCACAAAGCTGAGCTGCAGTTTTCTGAGCTTCTGTGTGTTTTTATAAAGAAAAGCAAAGACTGGGAGGTTTGAGGTTGTCTCTCCCTCTCCTCTCCTGTCTTCCTCCTCATAATAAGAGGAGAGGAGGTGGTCGGGGTCCTCAGCTGGTTGTCTTATGCAGCAGCTCTCCCCTCTTAGTCTCCAGCTGAGAGCTATTTCACTATTTATTTACATGTAATTATGGCTATGAGGTGCAGATATTAACACTGTCAAGAACAATTTGACCTGACATTTTTCACGAGACCTGGCCCCTGCTGTTTTCAGCAAACAGCTCCTGCTCCTCTCTCCTCCTCCTTTTCCTCCGCTTATTGCTCCTCCTCTTTCTCCTTCACTCTCGATCTTCCTCGCTTTCCTTCTGGAACTGTGCGCACACACACACACACACGCCCACACCCATACACACCCACACCCACGTACACTTCAACTCTCTGCACATTGCACCAACACCTCTTCTAAATTAAACGGCAGATTTCCTGATTCCAGGAGAGTGGTTTTTGCTGGCTGTGTGTGTGTGTGTGTGTGTGTGTGTGTGTGTGTGTGTATATATATAAAGGGGCCTCTCTTGTTCTCAGTGGCTGAATCCATCCCATAGTTACTCAAGCATATCACTAGCAGAGAATAGAGAAGCGGTCCCCACACGTTCTCCAATTGCAGTCCAATAGGCGGCATATTAACCTATGGTTAGGGCCAAGTTTATAGCTTATACTGTGGTGTGTGTGTGCGCGTGCGTGCATGTGTGTGTTGGGGGTTACACTAGCTTTAACAGCTGTGCTTTCTGAAACATTAAGACTAGCATAAGCTGAAGTTTGAGTACACGATTAGGGTAAATAAAACTGCAAACCAGGCAAGAATTCTGTGGAGAATCCCAAAATAAATATGAACTCTGCTCCAGTTTTGCGTGCTTCAGCCATCTCTGTGTGCATGTGCAGCTTGGCACGAGCATGCAGGCGCAGAACGGATAACATGTTGTGAGGAGTGACACCTTGTTCCACTGCCCACTAATCGTCCTCATCTGTGCCTGCCTTGTCAATGCCCAGATCCTGTCATTGCCAATCAGCCAATTAATTGAACACAATTAGCACCCTCCTCCACCCCCCGCCACACAACATCTTCAAAGGCCTCCCCCTCCACTCTCTCCCCACCTCCGTTTCTGCCTCAGTCTCCTCATCCTGTGGCGCTGGTGGAGGACACTTTTCAGTTTTTATTAATGTGCCGAGGCCAATTAACGCGGTGGCATGGAGGCCAGAGCCCGTCATCTGCTGCCTGCCACCATCCAGGCTGTCTGCTGTGGCCCCACACCACCCCTCGCACCACCTCCACCGTGACCAAAACGCTTTAATTCAATTTATGCAATCACTGTTATTTTTAAATCGTCATTTTGTCTGCTCAGATGAGGGGCCTGACTGGCCGCTGGGCTGGCCCTCTCATGTGAGAGATGGGGGAAGGGTGGAACATTGTGGGAGCAGGAGTGACTGACTTGGCGTGGAAAGACTGCAATATTTTTACTTATAAATTGCTGCCTCCTTTTTTTTTTTGTTTCTGTTGTTTTGTTTAGTTGTGGCGTTTATTTTCCTACACATTCTAGAGAAATGAAAATAAAACCATGCAACTTTATGCGAATGCAATCCTAAATTTCTGGTATTCTCAAAGTCAGACACTGCCCAGACTCCAGGATGGGAATGGGAGGAAGGGGGGGAGTCACTGATCTTAAACAGTCTTCTCTCCCTGAAATAACACCCGCAGGACTGGCCATCAAATATTGATCTGAAAGTCGGTGTCATCACTGTGGATCTTTAATCATCCCCGCCGAGGCGAGTATCAGCCAGGCAGATCTGCTAAAGGTGTAAGACGCCATTCTGCAGCACTCAGATAACTTACACACATTTGGAGTGCTCGCTTCCCCCTGTCTGCCCCAGTGACCTCTGCCCAACTTAAAGGTACATCTTGGGGGCATTTTGATTTGTGCAGAACAGGGAGCTATCGGTGACAGAGGAACTAATCCAGTCTTGCGCAGATTAAGAGTATTTGTGGAGTGGGGCGTGTTGGCGCTGGCGCTGGGGATGGAACAGAAGGGGCTCCTATCAGCTCTCCAGGCAGGCTAGCCCTCAGGCCAGCACAGTCCTACAGGAGTCTTTGTACTTCCCAAAGCCTCCACTTTCCCCTCACACTCTACGTATCACTTTCTCTTTCCTCATCTGCCCCCCACCCCCCCACCCCCCACCACTCTCTTTCTAGAGGCTATCATATTTTTACTCTTCCAGTTCCTTTTGTTACATTTATGTTGTCTTAATCTAACGCCAAAGGAGTGGTCAGGTGCGGCTGGTCAGAGTGTCGTGACGAAAAGTTTCCTGCTACACATTTCAGACAAAACATGAGAGTCCAGCAGCACCAAGTTGGAGAAAGCTGGCAGGCTGAAAAAAAACTTTTTTTTTCCTTTCTCCCTCTGGTTTTGCAGCATGCTTTTATTCAGTCTGGGAAGAAACCCAACAAAAAACACATCTCGTCAAACATTTGTGTAAACAAAAAAGTAATTTGACTATTTAGAAAATTAGAGATGTATGAAAAGGCATCATTTTGTGTCTCAAGTGCTCTATTTATTTATCTGAAAGGATGCACATTGTATCAATTCACACTTCCCCATTCACTTCGCCACAGGCTACAGTGCTCAGAAGTTAAGAGAATTAATTACTTTTTTTATTATTATTTATAAAGTAATCTATCTGCAGAGAGAGGGAGAAAGAGAGAGAAAAGGAGTGACGAAAGGGAGACAGTGGGGGAGGAGGGAGGGGAGGCAAACGCCCCAGAGCATTGTCCTTTAAACTGGGTCCTGGCTCACATTATCTCTCCCAAACCAGCACTCACACAACGTCAAACAACAAACGAACTCTGGGCTGCTGAGGACGCTGCATGCAAGGGAGGGAGGAAGGTGTGTGTGTGTGTGTGTGTAAGGAAGAATTCTTCTTTGCTGTAAATAACGAGTGTGTTGGAGAAGATTTTTTTTAATTATTTCACAGTCAGTCCCGCTTAGATAAGAGTTGTAATTTTTATCTTTGATAATACATATTGTGACCCACCAATCAATACCTTAGGCAGTTGTGGTGGATGAGTTCCGTCGTTTCTGCAGTCCCACCACGTTATTCCCAAAATAATGAGTTTGAGGATGTAGTGGTGCAGATCCTGATTGAGGTTATCGTTGCGATAGTGTGAAACTCGGCATTCTGATGCATCAGCTCGTATAACCTAGCTTCCTCCTGCCAGTCTAAGCCTGCTTTAAATGTTTAATTGTTAGAACCTGATTTGTGCCACATTTTCAAGTTTTACTGCAAGAAAGGGAAGAATAGGTACTGGTTTAAAAAAAAACATTTGAGAAAAGGCAAAGAAATAGTAAGAAGAAATAATTTTGCCACAAAGCTTAGGACATTTATATATATATCTACGTTGAATATTACAGTGGTTAACGAGCTTCATACAGTGCTTACAAGCAATGTAAGAAACTAAGTAAAAGAAAAAAAGCATATATTATAGCAAATATATTTATCAGGTATAATGTTTAATATAGAGTAATTGACATATTAAAGAAGAACGTAACTGGTTCCTTTGAGTAAAAGTGATCATGAAATTAAATCATTAAAGGGGAATCTTCCTAGTGGAGGAAGTAATGAGGATTTTGATGTCCTCACATATGACAACCCTCGTTAGACTCTAATGAAGCTGACCCAATAAAATGGCTAATGCTGCTCCAAAGACAATGATAAGAAGTCATTTTCTTTTGAGGAACTTTTATCAGCATGAATACTATTAGGGCCAATTGTTAGGATACTCCATTTCTCAAAGAAGCGATGTAATCCGGCCGCAATTAACCACTGACTAAATTGGACGTGCCTCCCAGCCGTCACTGTTAGGACACGTTGACAAAACTTTTTCCCCATTTAGCACTAGGAAGGCGTCGGAGTTAGGCATTCCTCTCCTTCAGCTCCATATGTGAAGAAGCAGCACATGTGCACCTGAGCAGGACCATAATTCTACCTCTCACAGATACATGTCACATGCTTTGTCTGCACATGTGGAGGAGATAGGGTGGGGGGTTTCCATCCTGATAGAATTAACATGTGGAAACGACTAACCAGCCCTCCTGTCTCTGATGTGCCCTGAGTGTTTTATATTTCCTGGGAGGGCTTTTCTAATGATATGATTAATTGGTAGAATGTGGTTAATTTTTCCACTGTGGCATGCTTCTAGCCGCAGTCTTTTATGGACTGTTTGGCCTGCCTCTGCTGTGTACATGTGACCGTTCACATGCGCGCACATGCAAACATATGTCTGCACATACTGGCCCTTTTTAACCAACTCCATGATGGGCTAATTGGTTTAGCAGCCTAGGGGCCAAAGGCCAGATCAGCATAGCAAAACTCAACATGAACCTGATGCTGAGGGGAAGGCTTCCCTGTTATAACAAGAGAGCATGTGTGGGACAATTCCTTTTTACCACCCCCTCTGTCCCTCTCTCTTTTTCTCTCTCTTTCTCTCTCTCTCTCTTTCTCTCCCTTTCTCTGTCTCCTGCCTCTTTTCGCTTCCAGCATGAGAAAACTAAATTTTTCACACTGTTCTAGGGCACCGTGCTTCAGTCTGGAGTAGCACTAGAAGTAATCTTTCCATTTCAACATACTTTGAGACCTTCTTCTGACGAATGTCACATGCTATTACATTAATCTAGAATATTGAATTGGAGGCTTTTATGTAGAATGAATAATACAGTCACTGTGATATTCAGGTTATAGCCCCAACCTGTTTTATCGGGGGGCCCCTCAGTAAGGTTTGTGGAGCCCACTTTATGTGGGGATCTGAGGGGATCATTTACCAGTTCCAACTCCATTACTATTCATGAGATGGGTAGACTAGGGGCGAGGGATTAGGGACTCCCTTGGTGCTTGTTGTGCTGTAGGCTCAGGCTCAGGCCTAAGGCTCAGGGACAGGGGTTGTCTGGCATGGATGGTGGGTCTATTATCACCCTGGGACCCTTCTGTCCCCCAACAGAACATTTACTGGCACCTCCGTCTAATGGAAACAGTGTCTCTTGTTCCTTCACCCCTTAAAAAAAAAAACATTAAAAAGAGATGGGGAAGTTTTCCATTTTCCCCTATTTCCAAGTTAAAATGGTGGGTTCCTATTGGCATCTGCACCGTGACATGCCGGGATGGCTGCATATTTGCAGGGGGGAAAAGTGCTTTTCCTCCGCTCTGTCAGTGCTTTGATCCTCAATTTTCCAAATTTCTAACATCCTCTATCCCCCTGCTTCCCTCCTCCTCCAGGTGATGAGTATCCTGAGCAACCCCAGTGCCGTATCCTCCCAGCCCCAGCACGACTTTTCCATTTCCCCCCTACACAGCAGCCTGGAGAGCTCCAACCCCATCTCAGCAAGCTGCAGCCAACGCTCTGACACTATAAAGAGTGTGGACAGCCTGGCTTCCTCCCAGTCGTACTGCCCCCCGACCTACAGCGCCACCAGCTATAGCGTGGACCCTGTCACCGCAGCCTACCAGTACAGCCAGTACGGCCAGAGTGAGTAAATCCTGCATTAACTTTTATGCGCTACGGTTTCATTCAAATGGAGTTCTTGCACAAAGAAGCACTGAGCAGATTTCAAAAGCCTATGAAGCGATGCCCAGTTCTCAGGCAAGAAAGTCTCCTGACCTCTGCACCCTGCTGGTGGAGGCAGACACGTGCTCTTGATAAAGACCCCCCTCCCACACACACACACACACACACACACACACACACAGGGCCACTACCACCGTCGTCCCACAGAGCTGCCTCAGTCACACCCCCCACCTCACACTCCAGTTGGGATGGGAAAGAGGAAAGGGCCACTTCAAAGAACGGCACACCCTCAGGGGCCACAGTGTCCTTTTACCCACCTCTCCCTCTCTTCCTCATTTTCTGTTCTCCATCACCCACAAACGCGTGTGCGCCGCACACTCACACACACACACACACACACACACACACACACACACACACACCCCTAGGGAAGGAAAGAGTTTACTTTATTAGATTAGCGTAATTGACTGATGCTGTCATAGCCATTCATAAAGAGGTAAAATAAAGCACAGTTCCCTGAAAAACAAAACCAGCACCAGCTAAACGTCCACTAGTGAGCTGGCACATTGCCAGTTTACAAAAGGGCAATTTCACAAATCAGGAAATAAGTTAAAATCTATATGTATTATCAGTACTAAGGTCTTAAAAATGAATGCAACAGTCCAACTCTGCATCTGCTGCTGCTCATGCCTTTAATGTGTTTGTGAAACGACCTGAGGGTGCACGTGACCCGGCCTCACGTTCCGTGCACGTTTTGTCAGCAGTAAGAGACTGACGGCAGTGCGGATGTGAGCTGATGTGAGGTTAATTAAGATGGTGATTGAGCACAGTGGCTGGTTAATGAATGGAGGAGAGAGGAGAGAGCTGCTGTCGGAGGATGAAAATGATCGGCCATGTGGAGTGTGGAGGGCATGAAATCAGAGATGCCAAGAGTAATGAAGACTGGCACACAGAACACACACGGGGAGCTGCGAGAGTGACAGCACGGAGACTTTAGCAGGATGCACATGCTGCTTCCCAGCAGCGTGCCAACCTTAGACAAGGGGCGGCAAAGGGTTTTGGGGTTTTTCTTTCTGTCAATTGTTTTTCCTCTGCTACAACCTATTTTCAGCCTTAATGGTAAAAAGGACATGGGAGTGAATCAGACGTATGCCTCCGGTCTTGTGCGCCGGTCTGATGGCTTTTTTCTCTTTCTGCCCAGCTGCCGTGGACTACCTGGCTAAAAACGTGAGCTTGTCCACCCAGCGCAGGATGAAGCTCGGCGACCACTCCGCCGTGCTGGGACTGCTGCAGGTGGAGACGGGACAGGCCTACTGAGGCCTCGCAGGCACGTCACTCTCCGACACACCCCCCCCCCTCTCTCTCTCTGTCCTTCTCACACTCCTCCATGTTCCATAAAGTCTGGACTCTGCAGCCCGGCCATGACATCAGCTCACCGCCTCACTGTATTGCCAAGAGAAAGACACTGGCGGGCGTGACGAGGCTCAGTGGAGAACGGAACTAAACTTTTAATTCAGACGTCAACCACCAGGCGGCTCTGCACCCTGTTTTATCTCTCTCAGAAAAGCCAGTCGAGACCTCAGAACATCCGGGGATAGATGGCTGCCTTGGCCCCCGGCTACTCTTTGTCACACGCACAGTCTGACGCACATTTAGAGCCATCAACAACACTCTGACCTTGCTGTTTATAGTAGTTACCAAGCCGATTTCATTTGAATGACTCTTATTCACATTCCTTTTTGATATTATTATTCTTGTTGTTGTTACATGATTATGAATAATGTGATTTATGTTGTTATTTGATTCCATTAGTATCTCTTTCCTCTGTTAGATGTTGGTGTGTGAAACACAGTGAGGATGACTAAGACGATCCGGGGAGCGAGTGTCTGTGTGCATGTTTTGCGTGTCGGCACAGTCACAAAAGAAAGGATGATCGTTTTCCAAGCTGCTTTTCCTCTGCCTGCTCCCTAAGCTCCAATGTTTGCGAACAATTTGACCTTCCCACTTTCATATTGGTTTTGACATTCCTAAAGAACGTGGCCACTCCGTGGGAAGTCTGGCTGGATGCATCCTGCAGGGAATTAAAGCAGCATTTTGGCGGCCAATAGCTCTCCCCTTATGACCTCCATCCCATCCTTAGCCACAGTCCACAGGGAGGGGGGGCATTGTTTACAAAAACAGGATTGGGGAAATTAACGTATTTTGTGTAGAAGTCTGGACCCAGCCAAGGATCGCCAACTCAGACCCCCCGTCCCCCCCTTCCTCCCAAATCCCATACGCTCTGAGCCCTGGGTGAGAGCAGATTTAATCGCACTAAAATAATGCCAAACTTAATTCTCAATGACCCTTCCCGACCAAAGTCAGCATTCCTCTTTTTATACTCATTAACACTCCAAAAATGCACCTTTGGACTGGTTTGGAGTCCTGGACTCCACAAGCATTCCTCCAAACATTCCATTGACTCCATCTGCAAATCCACAACAAGCACTCAACACATTCTTATATGAGATTAAAAAGCACACACACACACACACACACACACACACACACGCTGTGCCATTCACATGCACCCTGGAAAAATCATATAATCCAGTCAGCTGTGAAAGGGCACAGGTAGGGCCGCTGATTGCACCCCCACTCCTCTCCAAACACACAACGCACACACACGCACGCACGCACACCTCTCTTCCCTGGTTTGAACATGAGCCACAACTAATCCTCCACTATAATGTACTCACTGAAACGTAGAAAAATATTCCAGCGCATATGAAGCATTTGTAAAGCACTCAAAAGTCGACTTCTGGCACGATCCCGGACCAGACGTTCCCTCGAGACGTGTGTAATTTCTTTCTTTTCTTTCTTTGTTTTGAATTGAACTGACGAGCACGAGATCCAGTCCTCAGCCACCTTTTAGGAACTGTACAGAACTGGAGCAGTTTGCGTATCGCTTGTTAATAAAGATTACGTTTTATACTAAAACAGAGCTACGTTGGGTGGTACAGCGAGGGATACGTGGACATTTCCTTAACTGGCTTGTTTTCTGTTTTTCTGTTTGTTTATTCCTGGGGGAGGGGCGTGTTTGTTTGTTTGTTTTTCAATTTTGTTTTTTTGATTTTGTTTTATTGGTTTATTTACCAAATGTTTACTTTCTTTTCTTTGGCCCAGGTGAGAATGAGCTTGTATAAATGATTGAATTTTAAAAAGAAAAAAAAAAGAAACTGATTTAATTCAAATTGTATAGAACAGGATCAACTGAATGGAAATTTAAAGACCCAGACAACCTGCCTGGACCTCAGGACGGCTGTGAAAGGTGGCTCCCTGACTGCCTGAACTTACAGACTGATTATTATTATTACACACCAGATATGACTGGACCTCAGACCTGAATGCCTCTGAATGACATTTCAGTGTGAGACACATGATGATGTTGATGATGATGGATGATGATGATGATGATAACGATGGTGGTGATGATGGGGCGGGCCAGGAGAGCCTTCGGGAAAAGGAATCACGTCACATTTGATCTGTGGACCAGGAGGACTTCAGGAGAAGAAGTCAAAGTAACTTCGCACTGAATTGCTGCAGTTCCTGCTGCACCGCTTAGACGCCTCACTCGTGTATATTTTAAAAAGAAAAGAATTTTAGAATCGTCTTTAGTGGATCCAACCCATTTCTAACACGAACAAGAATCATTTGGGTATTTAATACTCCTTACCCCTCCCCGTCTGTTCGAGCCTAACCTGTTTAGTTGCTTTCTCACATCTGTGCTTTGAGTTCCACTTTCTTCTGTTCCGCATGTGTGTATATTATCATGGTATAATTTATTCTGCTGTATGAAGTATTAGAGTAGTGGGAAACTTGTACTGGTATTTACTACCTTCAGCCTGTTGGTGTGTTTACTGTAACACTGGCGTAACTGTTATCAATTAAAGATCAAAACTGATTTGTCTCCACCGTGTTGACTCGTGTGCGTGCGTGCGCACATTCTGTCTTTGTCAAAATTGGGGACATTTGTCATCTTACACTATTTTGGGTCCTGATTCCTTTTGAGGACAAAAAAAACCCTGCAACATTTCAGTTGATTCCTATTGTGTGTGTGTGTGTGTGTGTGTGTGTGTGTGTGTGTGTGTCTGTGTGTGTTTCTATGTGACTTGTGCTATACTCACTGCATTTAAAAAAAACAAACAAAAAAACCCAAAACAAAACAGGCAATATTATATCGGGTAATAACAAAAAGGTATTTAATTAAAAAAAAAAAAATCCAACCAGAAAGCTTAAATATAGAAAGGCATTTACATTTTCTGCCACTAATTGACCCCGAATGTTTTAAAGCTGCAAATAATGCCAGAAAACGAATTAGAAACATTCTGGGTGCAGCTCAAGTGTGATGGACATGCAGCGTGTGCATGTGTCCCAAAGTCCCTGAGTGGAATTGGCGTGGTCCACTGCTGGGCATGTGATGCAGGGGCGATAAGAGTTTTGACATTTGGACTCATGAGACAGATTTAACCCGTGTCTGGTTGCAGCTGCAGGAATTCCACCCATTGACTAGCAGCGATGCAGAAGGACTCGGCTAAATCTTCCTGGTATGGTGCAAACAAAGCGGGGGGAAAGTGGCTGGCCGAGGAGGGACGCATCCGCTCTGTGTTAAATTACACATCAGAACAGATGAGCTGATTCAGTTCTTACCACCAGTGCTGTTGGAGGTATGTCAAACACGCCCATGGCACGTCCATTCAGTCCTGACAGATTTGAAACATGCCTCAAACACGTTCCACGAGTCTGGAGGAGCTATCAAATATAATCTGCGCATAATCTGATGTAAATTAGTCAACAGAAAATGATGCCACTTTGTGAAAGCCATGCATTTCGACATTTTATATTCCACCACGGTGGAATGAATGAGACACTTTACCGTTCATTTGCAATTAAATGAAGCTAATTAAAAGCATTGCTAATCGAAGGCTTTAACATCATTAATATCAAACTGTATTAGGACATAAATTGATGCCAAATAAAGTACTCATATGAATTAACTTTTATTTACGTTTAGGTAATGTCAATCATATTTTGAACAGTTGACAGATCAGAGCAGCTCGCCTAGTATAAATAGAATATTTGGTATTTGCGTTTGATTTACAGATTTAACCCAGCTCCAAAGTGCAATTTTATCACCAGATTATATCACAGAGGCTCAGTTACATTGGAATTTCTCATCAGCATCTTATTACAAAATATACATCTTAGGAAAATCTGTGCCATCTGGAATCCAAAATAGGAGAATCAGGTTTCACAGTGTGCTCTTAGGTGCTTGTTTGGCTGCTGCGCCTCATCCCTCAAATATTCTGCTGAAAGTTTGTGTTCTGGTTGTCCAGATTAGACCTTGGCATGTGCTATGGTTGTCCCCTCTGCTCAAGCTTGTCTCCTGAGGTGTCGGTCTGGGAGTTTTGTCCCCCCCGTCGGTCTGCTGTCAGTCAGAGTGGACGAGGTGGCGGCTCAGGCGCTGGTGTGTGGGAGAGCTTTGTGACACTCTGCTCATCTCCTCCTTTGATCCCCTAATTGATTGACTACAGGAGCAGAGGATAAACAGAGCCAAAAAGAGCCGATTCCACTCGCCTCTCTGGAGCGGTTTAGATAAAGTGCAGTGGCCCGGGCTCTCCTTTCCTTTCCTCCTCTCCCTCCTCTATATGGACATGTGGCCATTGAAGGTGGCTCCGTGCCACGGTAGCTTAGCTGTGGGCTGTGTCCTCAGGCCCAGGGCTTCTTTACTGCCCCTGTGCATAACTGGCTGCCAGTAATGGGTTTGTTTAGATCACAGGGATGGAAATGAAACTCCTGAGCCCTGCTGTTGAGACCAGGAGGCCCTATCGCTCAAGAGACAGCGGTAGACAAGTCCCAGCCTCCGCCCGGTCATACTCGCTTTCGGAGCCCAGCCGTGGAAGAGGAGCTACGATTCACATCTAATTTGAGGCCGGTCTCCTGAACCTGGCCGTGGTGTCATAAATAACCCACTGCTGCGGGGAAGACATGCTGAGGGAGAATCTAAACAGAGAGGACTTTCAAAAAACAGGCCCCAAAAAAAAGACTTGCGAATGATTTATACGAGATACGATAATTATATTCTAATTTTACAAATCTGTCTTCAGAAAGAGAGTTCAGAACCGTGTGCAGGTATGCTAAGAAATGATTAAGAGATGCTCTGGGGGTCTTGGTTTTATTCTTTGAGATTATATGTCACGGGGAGTAAAAAAGCTCCCAGCTGTCGCCATGAAAGCTCTTACAGTATAATAATCCCCCAAATCCTGTAATTATGCCAGCATACGCCGTGTACCTGAGCCTCAGCTTTGTGCTCGTCACCTCAAGGATCCCACTGACACAGACGCAGACGCACAGCTTGGTGCGCATATATTCTCCACCCGAGAGTGTTATTTTGCATAGGGAGAAAATCTTATTTTCAGAACATTTTGGGTGTTTTAAATTTCACGGTTACCGCTCTCAGGTATTAACGATAGACAATCTCACAAGAAAAAAAGCCAGAGTCTAAATAAGGTGCTGTAAAATCTTAAGCTCATGTGACTGAATAAAATATTTTAATTATTTGGGACAACTTGATTTATTTGTCTGTGCATATATCCTGCAGCCATGCTAATACCTACTGTCCTGAAAACAATAAATACATTTACAATTTTTAAAAAAAGTAAAGTTTAGGAAGTAAGAAATCAGACCATGATAAAAATCACTGCTAAGCTGACCTTGATTTATATTCAAAATCAGAGCCATCTCTCTCTCTCTCTCTCTCTCTCTCTCTCTCTCTCTCTCTCTCTCTCTTTCTGAGTAATTAATATTAATAACAAAAATAGTAATTAATGCATTAATAACAAAAATGGAAATGAGGGCAGTGGCAGCCATAAGTGAAGAACATGCTGGGTGCATTCAGTCAGGAGATTCATATATGAGCCCTTTCTCAGGAGAGGTAGGCCCCGAACAGGCGTGACGGCAGGGCATAGACCGCCATACACAGTGACAATTTTTCTAGATAATAGCCTATCACGCGGGATACAATTTAAATTAAAAAATGCAATTTTCACCTTGAAATGAACAAATGATTACAGTTTCTATACAAATTAAGGCATCCAGGCTGTGCCTCAGTACTGTGCCAAGGCCATGAAACCTGACATAATTACCATGAAATACATTTTCAAATATTTGTATTTTGTCCATCACTTTAAAACATGCCACTCTGCCTTCTGCGGGTTTGTGATCTCACCTTCTGGGGAAAGTGTGGCAAAAAAAAAGGAGAGAAAAAAAACCTTCAGAGATGAAAAGCTCTTCAACAGGAGAGATAAAAATGGAGGGGAAAAAAACAACCTCCCATACACACAGTAAATCGGCACGGCCTCGGCTCAGCAGCCCCCGGAGCTATCTCTAAAAGCCAAATTACAGCTTCTTATCTAAGGAATCATATCTAGCCGTTATCTTCTCCTGAGATTGGCTCGTCTCTCTCTTGTGCCTTGCGCTCATCGCTAGAAATGCTATTTATTCGTGATTACAGACAGCCTTTGAATAAAAGATGTTTGTGTTTGAGATCCAAAGTTTTCGGCAGATTCTCAACTCTTCAGATTCTTCAGAGGGTATTGGAGGCAGAACACCTCATTTGGCCAGCCTTGCTAGGGGTGGTCTACTGCGGAGAGATGGATGAAAGTGTAGCCGATGGGAAATATGAGACAAGACCTCAAAACTTCTCTGACGCTTCATATCGCATATGCTTTCAGAGGGAATTCATTCTGAGATGAGGTGTCAAATTGACTCTAAATGCAGAACCTTATACTTGAAATACACAGAGGCACCAGGTTCTGGCAGGTATTTTGTAAAAAGCTGCCAAAAGCTGCAAACTTAGGCTGTAGAGTTTTCTTAACTTTGACGTGCGGCTATCTCAACTATGAAATAAGGGTCAGGTGGTGATGTAAGGGCCACAGCCGCTGCTGCATGTTCCTTATCGGGGTCGCTCATGTTTCAGATGCATGTGTAAAGCTACTAAGATTCATGCGAGGAAGCTCCTGTAGTAACAAGGCTTTGGCTTCAGATCCTTTTACTTGTTTCTGGTTAAATTTTGTCCAAATCACCTAATTTCCATTATTTGATTTGTTCTTGTTTTGGTCCGATTTTTACACCATTTCTTTCATTTTTCTGTCTTACTTTCAACATTGGTAATTATTATTTTGGTTTTTGCATTGTATGTTTTGTTCATTTGTGGTTTGACCGTGTGTCTTGTGCATTCCATCAGTGGCACATTCTTGATAAATGAATGCTGGCAGCAGTAGCTAATGTTGCCTTTGAAACACCATGTGAGTGGGCATCTCCAACACCATCATTTGATGGCATCATGACATAGATGATCAGAGTGATCAGAGTCACAGAAGTACATTTAGACATTATCCCTTTGTTTTGTCTGAACATACAGTAAACTCAATGACACCAAAAATGACTTTTGATCCCTGTAACAGATTTAAAGGCTTATTTCAAACTGCTTAAGACCCCCGCTCTAATTGGATGACTTCTGAAGATGATGTTTTTTAAAAAGGCCTCCCTGTTTCTTCCATTTCTTACCTTTCCTCTGTGTCCATCTGTTGGAGTCCCTCAGCCAAGGAAGCACATCAGATTTCAATAGTTGACCTCTTAATGCCGAGGTCAGTGCTGCAGCAGCAGCGATTTCACACTCAAGATGAAAGGGAAATGAACACTGAGGATGCTGGGGGGTGACATGGGGCCCTGACCACGCCAGCCATTGCCACTCTGACCGCTTCGCTGCACCGGGCTGGGATCTGAGAGGAGCTGAGGAGGAGGTGCTCAGATTGAGGTCAGTCACCTGTATAACAATACTTATCCAAGTCACCGGCCTAAGATGGCCAAGCACCGATTGGTTTTTAGTTACGTGTGGACCTCAAAGTAAACCATCGTGTATCAGTGATTTCTGATGCGGCGCCCAGACCTTCGCATGTCTCCTGGAATTAGCAGGTCAGGACAATCGATGTTCCACGTGACTGAAACTGAACTTGTCGCTGACAGCTTTTTCCCCCTCTCTTCATCGAGCCCGGGCCGTTTGAATCATGCCCTGATGCTTAGTGTCAGACCTCCAGCTGGCCTGCCCGGTTACAAGTGCTCATTACTGCTGCATTTCTCTGAGGCCATTATTGAATGAAGACTGAGACAAGGCTGGCAGTGAAAGGACGCTCTGGTCCCGCCGCCCTGAGGCTGGAGCTCCTTGGAGTAATGTACCGCTTAAGTACCTGTCAGCTTCATAAAGGAGGGAGTAGACTGTGTAAATGTGTGTGTAAATAGAGTGTCAGATCAGGACCTCAGGGAGCAGAGGTAGGAAGTGTGTGTGTGTGTGTGTGTGTGTGTGTGTGTAGATGATCTTTTGTTCACTGAGGCATAATGTAAGTGAGTGCATGTGCTTGTGAGAGTCACAATAATGATCATTTAACCCTCCTCAGCATTCCCTAGAGCTCCCTGTTCCCCTCTTTAACGCCACGGTGCTCCCGGCTCTCTCTCTCTCTCTTTCTCTCTCTCTCTCTCTCTTACTCTCCCTCTGCTCCTCCTGGCTGGGCACAGTCGGGGTGCAGCTCCTTATTCATTCATGAGAGAAGCACGGGATAAATAAAAAGGTTCATTACTGTGCTAAAGTGTTACTAATGACATGTACCTGCCACTGAGCACCTCCGAAAATCTAATGTGACACACTAGAATGGAAAATCTATTCTGCCGCACCAAGGCCTCCGATGGCGCCGGCGCACATGCTATGGAAATTTCTCTCCGCTTGCCCTCCATTTGTGTCTCCCTAAAACCAATATTTACAATCCCAGAGCTATTATGTCCTACTACGCCCTCTGTGCCTGTTGTGACCTCCGCATTAGCTGAAAATTGGACTTTGCAAACTTAGCAGGGGAGGAGAGACTACTCACACAGATGAGAGGGGGCAGCACCAGGGGGCTCAGCGTGAGCCGAGCGCCGCTTCTCAACCCCGCGGTGCCCCTGAAGTGATAGCAATAACAACCAAATGCCAAACAGAGGGCAAACACTCACCGTGCTGCAGTCCGTCATTTCCCTTCACTCCAGGCCGATTTTAACAGTTTCATAACGAGACACTGATAAAATTAATAGCTAACACTGAACACTCAATATTCCTTTCAACTAAATGATCACTCGATTGCCTAGATAATAATTAAAAGCAATTTATTTTGCACAATCATTTGAAAGCAAATTGTCAACATGAATGTGATTTCTAGATGAATAAAATGTATTTACAGCAACAGCCATAGCTGTGGTTCTGAGCTAAACGGACCTGTTGCATCTTTAGGCGATTTAGTTTCTTAATAAACTTAAGATGCTAAACTTATCTAATTAATTAATATGAATCCAAATAAAATGTTTTTCCTTGTTTGTCATGCTTGTCAAGCCAGGAGAAGAAAAAAAAAAAAAAACAAGTAAGGAGTTTTTACGCAGTCTAAAAATATTAATGTTTCTAATCCAGATGCTGTAAAAATGTCCCACTTGGGCCAGTTTAACATCTAAAAATGATGTATTTAGAAACAAAGTGTGTTTAACATATGCACCCATGACAGTTGTTGCAGCCATTGTGGATGATAACAGTTGAAATTAAAAGTCTCATGATGAAATGTAAAATGAGTTAAATATTGAATGTCATTATCTGCGGCAGCCATTTAATTATCCTCCTCCCCGACGCTGTATGAGGGCTCTGTGAAGCACATTAGCCCAGTGGATGATTTACATGCACACAGGGAACCTTCTTAGCCAATCTGACTCAGCTCAGCAGAATTATTTGCTCTTCATATAAAGTCACAATCTGACTTTTTTGTGTATTCAAATTTTGGTCCATCTGCATCACAAGGCCCGTTTTCCACCTGTAGGTCGATACTGTAACCTTTCAAAATTAGCAGCTGATTGAACTTACATTTGTTGCACCGTATATCCTTGAAAAGCCGGCTCAGCTGCTTATTCAGCAACCTGTTCAGCCCGTGATTGACTTTTCCCTCATCGCCCCCGCAGCAGCTGAAGGTGCCCAGCGCTTAAACCTGTTACTGTCAGCTTCTCACCTGGATCATAAGAACTCCAGCTCGGAGCATGCAAGCCAATATCCTCCTATTCTTCGCTCGGGATTCACAGCAATAGCTGCTCACAAAGAGCGGGGCAGACTGCAGTCAGTGTTATCTTATTGAGTTACCTGTAGCTAAGCTCTGAGCGGACACACACAATGGCAGTCACTTAATGACAGCACAGGGCCTAACCCCTTGTCCTGGGTCTTTTCCTGAGCCTCATTTCCGTGCGGCGGCTGCCATTTCACAGCTGTTAGCCACAGACTCTCTTTGTCATGATTAAGGACAAATTAATAGATGCCTCCTGGTAATCAGTTTTCATTAGGGCTGTCAACCCGTCAGTGGCGCTCGCTCTGCGCTGGACAGGGTGATCGTCTCCTAGTTGAGAGACACTGCTCCTGTCGCCGCCTCTCAGCGGCTGTATTTGTGCGCATGGTGTGGCTAAAGTGTGAGTAACCAGTGCATTAGCACGCTCCTTCGTGGCACAAGTGCTTGTAGTTGGTGCATTAACAGTTCGTGGTGTTGAGCTGCAAGATGGAGGTCATCTTGGAAATGACATAAAGAGTAGTCTTTCTGCTGGGTGTAATTGGCCCCAGCATGCTGAAAATGGGCTGTGAAATGTAAAGGGGGGGGGGTCAAATAATTGATTTTCCCCTGAATGCAGAATCCAGGGCAGGGCTGTTTAGTGAGCAATTTACAAGAGCAGTTCAGCTCATACTGACTGGCATATCTGTTGAAGGTTCCCAGGGGCACAGGAAGAGATAACACACACCTGAGACCCTGGAGCAGATGGACAGCAGTCAGTGTGTGATGCACATGGCAGAGTCGCCACAACTTACCTCTCCACACACACACACACCCACACACACACGCACACATACATACATACACACATACACACATACACACAGGAGAGACACATTCTCACTCTGAATGCTGGACTATTGTACAATAAAATGGACTCTCACTTAGTCCGTCTCTCTTTTGCTCTGTCTGTCTCTCTTCTCTTCCACTCTGTCTCTCTGCCGCATTTCTGGAATTGATGAAATAAACTCATCAGACTTCAGCAAGTTTGGCATTGTGCAAGAAAGCTGAAGTCATTTCAGTATGTAGATTTCAGCCTTAAACCCATAACCGTGTTGCATGGTGCATGACCACCCCCACCTGCTGGAGAGGGAAGGCTGGGGTGTGCATGATGGGATAGCTGCGTCTGTAAGACAGGATACAGCCTGGCCCTCTCAGCGTTGAGCTTTTTTTTTTTCCTCTGCTGCAGCCTAAGGGAATTAAGACAATAGTCTCATGTCAGATAGCATAATCTTGTCACAAAATAGCATGTTATTTGATGTGCCAAAATGGGGCCCAAATACATGCGTAAACTAATTGAGATGAACCATCTGCATGGGTAAATTGGTTTCACCTTTGATTTGCAGAAATTCCTCAATAAAATGGTGAGTGAACATTGTCATGACGCATGACGTTTGTCATTTGATTTTACTAAGAACACAGTAATCAGCTATTGTTGCATTGTCCCTGAAAGACACTGATGTCAAAGATGGAGACGAGCCACCTAGAGCTGGGATATTGTGCTAACCGCATTCAGACATTTGTATGCCACACGTTCCGTTCTCCCCAGCATCTTGCTAAATTGCACAAAACAATTTTCAAGATCAATACCAGCGCTGAAAGAAAAATAATAATAATAATAATAAAAAAAAAATGCAGACGAATCTCAATCCTCAACCCATATTGTCGTTGGAGAGGGTCCCTGTGTTTGCATGAAGGTAATTACAGTGGGATTTGTTGTTGTGGTGCACCCAGAATTCTCCAGCTTTAGATCAGGCTCAGGGTGCTCCACCCCATTAATACTCCATATGGGAAACCCAGCTGTGATCAGAATTGGAAGAGCGGGAGGGGAAATCGATTTCATTTGCAGGATTATTGATGTAACCGAGATGCAGTTTGTATGAAACATAAAGTCTCATTTCAGAGGTTATGGATAAAACCAGACTGAGCGGCTGCCTGTTTGTTTTAGTCAGTGAAACATTACAGAAACAGAGAAGTCAATATATACGCTGGTATAGGTCCCCCACCCGCATTGCACCAGATTTAAGAGTTTAAAATGATGAATGGATGGAAGAAAGATAGATAGATAGATAGATAGATAGATAGATAGATAGATAGATAGATAGATAGATAGATAGATAGATAGATAGATAGATAGATAGATAGATAGATAGATAGATAGATAGATAGATAGATAGATAGATAGATAGATAGATAGCTAGATAGACTATATTTTGTGTTTTATAGAGAATAAAGTTTATTAGAAAAAACACCTTTAACGTCAATTTAAAATGCTTTGGGTTCAGAGCAGAATGGTGGAATAAAGAACAGACTTGGCTTTCTGTATCTCTCCTTCTCTCCCTTTTCTCGCACACCTGTTTCTCACATTTTTTACAAGGCTTTTATAAGTCAGGCCTGACGCGCGGGCGAAGCGAATCGGCCATTAAAAACACCATCAGACTTTCCCAGGGCTCGGATGGCCGGACAGCTGTATCTATCAAGCGAACTCATCCCTCATCTCTGTTACTGCTCCCTCTTTTTCTTCCTGCTCCATGCCCAGTGTGATCCCACAGTAGTTCTTGCCTGTTTGACAGTGGTGTTTTAGGTGATTGTGAGCTAGGCGGGATTTTCTTTACCCCCCTCTTGGTTCTCTAAACTCCAATGGTGACAAGAACAAAGTTCAGATGAGGCAAAGTTTTAGATGACAAATTTCTTCCTGGATCAATAAACACAGTAAACTCTGTATGTCATTGATTTTACACTTAACACAAGTACACAGACTGTGGCCCCTAATGTCAGACCCCCCCTGAGCCACGCTGTTTACAGTGATAACAATTAAACGCTTAATAGAAGAGGAGGATGATAAAGGAAATTGCAGAATTCCATGACAGAGCATTTGTATTTTGACAAGGGAGAAAGCTGAGCCAAGTTGGAAAAAAAAAAAACTGAAACAGAGAACAAGCCATGTTTAAGCAGCGTCTGTGAGGGGCCGGTGTTTTGATTTGTGCCTGTGAGGCGGGAGGGGTAGGCCCCTGTCTGGAAGAAAGGGCCAAATCTCTGTTATGGAGCTTAGTTTTCCATCTATCCTAATAGAAAACACTTAAGCCAAACAGCCCTCTGCCGCTCTCCCAGCGCTGGATCCTGGGAGCTACCTGCAGGCCCTCCACAGAGCACTTTTAATAACGGCCCTCACCCCGAGCGGTGGGCTGTCCGTATCCCTGCCTCCCTGACAAAGGTCTGCCGTACGATGTGGAGGGTGTGGTTTGGCTCCCTGCAGTGTCTGTTTTCAATAACCATAAGTTGCTTTTTTCCCCTCTTTTTTTTGCGACCTTTACCGGTTTCGCCTAACCCAGTGCGTTTTTTGTTTATTTCTTTCCTCTCTGCTCCTTTTTTTTTCCTCATCCCATTTTTTTCATGACGCCATTTCTTTGATGGTGGTTTATGAAAGCAGTTTGAAGTGGTTTCCATCTGCCGCCATAATCCCTGTTTCTGCTCCCAACAACCCCGATGTGGATAAAGCGGGAGGGAAATGAAAGACTTGTGCTGCGCACGTTTGTAAAGGTGCCATTGAAGTCTCCTGAATACCTTTTATGATACCGATCCTTGTGACATATTGTCTGAGACTGAAGTGGTTTGTGTGTGAATATGTATAAAGTCCTGATGATTCAGATGCTCAGCATTACTTCCAGGATGCCACTTTTGATTTGAAGCATCGTAGATAAATATGGTAATAAAAAAAAAATGACTTGCTGGGCTGAAGGGTACACAAGAGGCATTTCAAATTAACGTGAGGATTTCATGTTTACAAATTACACCACGTTGATAAATGTATGCATTCAAACAGTTTGTGCTTTTATTCGCAGTTTAAAAAAAAAAAAAGAAGATTATCATGCTGAAAGGCTGCTGTTTATAGCCCCTTATTCTGTGTGCTCAATCCGTAAGGTGAAGATCCATGACTTTTATTTTCAGGGGGAAAAAAGCATTCAGGGGTCCAGCAAACAAACTGTTGTATGGATGTACTATTGATTTCACATTCACACGTCCGCTTTTTAAGAGACTATGGGATTGCCCGAGAATCCCAAATCTGTGTGCTGCTCACAGTCTGTCAAGTTGACATCCACTCTCTTCTGTAAACTGCCGAGATTATTCACTCAACAGGATCGCTCTCCCTTTCATCCCGTGAACTACAGGCCAATCCGGCCGCTGACAGCCTGGTGATAGCATACAGATGGAAATGAAGGCGAGCGGGGAATGGTGCTGTTTGTCAAACACCGGGGAAAGCTTCTGGGCTGAAGGAGTACCGGCTGATCTGCCAAACTGGGTCCTCCAACTCCCACTTCACTTAGTGGGAGATTTCAGCACTTGAAATCTGATACTTAACACAGTTATTCTAAGGGCCATGCGGATGTCAGACGCATGATCTGATTACTGTCGTTGTGTATGTTTTAAACATGGCCACCCACAGGAGGGGAGGAATCAAAGCTTTCGGGGATCCAGAAGCAAAAACCTTTCATCTAACAATCTAAACTGGTCTGAAAACTTTCTTTGTCCTCATTTGAAAAGAAGAAATGGGAAAACACACTTTCATACTTTTTATTGACCGAGTATATAAAACATGTGCATCATTGTGAATTGGCTGGAGGCAACAGTCATTGTTTCCTCTGGATCATGGTCCCCAGCTTCTTGAATGAAGCGAATTTGAGCTCCTTTTAAGATAATGAAAATAAATATCAGCGCAGATTCCTGCTTTTTATTGCCTTCTCTTTACTGTCTTATCAGCACGCAGAGTATTTCTGTCTTTCTTAAGGGTCGAATGAAAGGTCTCTCTCTTCTCCTGAGAATCAAGGCAGAGAAGATGCCTGGTCCTGGACTGATTCATGTCGCACACACCGCTGGGATGTTATGCATGGATAATTGATTGTCGAAGCAGCATGGCCACCGTTGGATCTTGATGGTGCTGCCGAAATGTCACCTTACTGATGTTACAGTGGCACGATATTAGAAAGGCTCGTCTCAAAGGCTTCCATCCGTGCACACTTCTCTCCCACTGTGTCTGGGAGAGGCAGCACTGTTTGTCAGGCTTCTATTTCAGAGGGACAGATCTTGCATTTGCAACCTTATCTGTGCAGGACAGTGCACCCACTTCCAGAGGAGCAATGAACATTTCCAATCATGGAGTTTTATCATTCTGCTTTAAAATGGAAATCAAAAGTTTAAGGGCAGTGGAGGGGGGGTGGAAAGCTGACATAATTGCATAGGATTTATTTATATATAGTTTGTCTTGTGTGAAACCCTGAAAAATTACACTCCTAAGCTGCAACTTTGACGTCAATAAAGAACCCATCATTTCTGTGGGAATGTTTTCATACCAATTTAAAGACTTTGTAAGAGAAAAATCATTTGAAAATATTTCAAACTCTCCCGGATGATGCGGCAAACATTCATATAAAAACGTAGGAGATTAAGTGAGTAGAATCCAGTTAATTTCAGAGTGGGGATAGTGTAAGGAAAGCTGAGCCGGGACTGGTAAACTGTGGTAATCTGCAAAGGCACACGCAGGTAAAAATAGACTACACCTGCACGCCTTTTTGCCACCATAATACTTTGCAGAGGGAGACCATTGAGCACCCATTTCCATTACTGCAGGGTGAAAAAAGAATGCTTTACCACCGGTTTAACGGGGCAGATTTGCTACGTTGTTCAATGATTGCAGCGTAAACTGTTGCTGTCAACCCCGGCGTCTCGAGCACGGCTATCCCTAGCCAGAATTAAAATGTTGCACCATAAACTGCTAAAGAGTGGTAAATAAGCAAAATACAGCTCACAAAAAAAAACCCCAGAAAAAACATTTTATCCTTTTATGCATTTAACGGAATTTTTAAGGGTAATGATATAATGTTTTTGTTTATATAATGTTTATGTTTTGGTATCATTCAAGTATTTAAGCACTTGAATGATACCAAATGCAGTGCTTGAATACCCTAAATTCATGGTATGTTCCTCTGTTAAAGTGAGGTTTAAAACATGTAAAGTTAGCCCTGTATTAACAGAAAGTGGTCTTTCTCCTGCGCACAGCTGGTTCTCGCTGCTGTGTGAATCCTGGCTGGCGTGACAGAGGTGCAGGCGGGCAGCAGAGAGAAGAAGAAGAACACCTAAAACAGACAGAGAGGAACCGACTACAGAGAACCTGGAGAAAGGAGCGTTAACAGCCACCATATGTCTACATATTCCGGGGTCTCACGCGTAAATTTCATTACCCAACTCGCAAAATGGAGCATCTAATAGATGTAAAGTGGTCTGAGACAGCTACCATGTGAAAAGCGAGCTGTCACGCTGGAGCTTTTTCAGGAAAAATGAGGGGTAGCAGCTGTTTGGTTCACCTGTCCGCTCCTGTACACGGCTCTCCATCAAACCAGAGGCTACTGTTCTCATGGGCCTGCACCCACAGAAGGGTCCCCTTCCTGTAATCTCAGATGTAACACTCCTACCTAATCTGACAACATTTACAAGACCACAACTCCGTGTTTATCATACTTGTACCATTACATGGTGTTTCAATTGTGTAAACTTGCTGGTTTTAGTGGGAAAAATCTTTAAAGTCATTCCATAAACTGCTATATCCTGAGTGTAAAAGCACTGTCCTTCTCCCACTGGGCTCTAAGTGGACTGAATACTTCTAAAAAGACACTTACTTACTGGTCCAGATTGTCATGTAGTCTAAACTACACACCCGCAGTCATTTTCAAGCTTTTTCTGGTTGGAGCTGTCACTTTCTGTTCACTGTGGGAAAGTCTTTGGCGGAAAAATATGCAGAGCGCACCGCATATGTGATTGAATTAAATTTAACTGTTTGCACATATGTTCCCTTGTTTAAAGGGGGGAAAGTTACCACAGCTCTGCTTAAGCCTTGGATTATCTGTCTGCGTCCTCTGCCTCTTTAGCATCAATATGAATTCACCCACTCATAGTCTATCGCATATCCACAGAGCTCCCTGAGAGAGAGCGGACCTTAGGGAAGCCCAGGCTCGGTGGCGGGGGGCTCTGGCGAAAAGGAGCACAGCTGAGCGAGGTTGCTGTTGAGCCCATGGGCATGGCCCTCTCGCTCTCTGGCAACCACTTTGTTAGGCGCACAACACTAATCCTCCTTGTGTCTTTATTGCCCTCTGCATAGAGTAGCAGGCCAGAGCTGGGGGGGCGTGCATCAGAGTGGGGGTGGCAGTGGTGGTGGTGGTGGTGATAGGGGCACCCCTGCAGGGCCAATATTATCAGTATCCCTATTTAAGGAAAGGCAACATTGTATAACATTAAGGTATCTGACAGCAGCGAGCTGACGGCGAATAGGCGGTGAGGCATCTGAGACAGAGAATAAAGCAAGACACTCGAGCTGCACCATCATTAGGGAGAAGCCCGGAGAGGGAAACATTAGCCATGTGCTCGTTTTGTAGTTGAGGACTGCGTGAATGTGAAGGTTTATTTCTCCGGATGGTTTTCGGGTTTTCACCAGAAATTCTGCAACCGACGCTGAGACACATGCCTGAAAACGAAAATATTTGGGGTTTTGGAGAAGAGAAAGCACTTTTTAAAAGTGTACCAAAGCAAAGTTTGTGCTTCTTTCTTTTTATTTTATTTCTGAAATTCTTGGCCGAAAACGCTTGCCAGGGGCCGACTCCAACCTGGAGCCACTCAGCTGGCGCCACCGTGCGTCTGAGTGCGGCTGCGGGCTGCAGGCGCACAGGTGCGTGAAATTCAATGTCACAGAACCCCAAAAAACCATCCCGGACCCCCCCCCCTGCTCACTGTCCACCCCCATGCTGTCACCTGAGCTCTTGGCAGCATCCAGTAATGGCGTCAAGATGCAATCAAGATGATATGCTTGTCCTTCATCTGTCGTAGACTGGGTGACACACGGGAAAAAACCTGCGCACAGATGGAGATAAAGTGCTTCTAAATATTAATCAGTTGCCACTGGATTATTGGTTAGCAATGTATTTGCGTTAATTAAGTTAAATACAGTTATACATTTTGGAAAATGTTTGCAATTTTTCCATGTAATGTTGCACGCGTGCATTTTTCTTTTAAACAATTTTCTTTTATTTCTCACTGGAGGTTTTCTGCTGCAGCTGTAGGCCTGTATCTCAACTGAACACAACCACTGCTTGTAAGTGACACCCATATTAGCAGTCTATTTCCATGTTTACACATTCTTTGCGATTGTAACAGGATTACTTGGGGACAAGTGTTAATTTGCAGAATTCCCTCATTTCAGTTTGAGGATTTTCTTTTCTTTCCGTCGCTGTCCTGTATTAAAGAAGAAGAAAAAAAAAACTTTCTGTATTCTTGTCTCCCCTGAGGTTTGATTACAGAAGCCCTTCAGGTTTGGGAGCAGACCTCTGTGAAGAGCCTGATAACGCCAGGCGAGGCCTGCGTGCATGAGGGAAAACAGGAGATGTAATAAAACAGCGCAGAGGAATACACAGCCTTTCAGTCCACCGTGCGCCAAATACTTTTTATGATTACTATTTATTGGCATCACACAATAGAAACCCTGCCAATCTTCGATTTAATACGTTTTACAAAGCATAATATTTAACCTTCCCCTGTAGAAATTAAAATCAGCCGCGTTTTTCATGCAGAAATTAATCAAATCAGTGCAAAAATTGTAAAAAAAAAAAAAAAAAAAAAAAAAAAACCCAACCAAACAAACAAAAAAAAAAACCTCACCTCTTTGGAACTAATTGAAAATTCGGCTTTTGCATTGATACCGCATTATTTTATTTTTTTATGGAATCTATCTATAAAGAAGGTCTCTGTGTTAACCCTTTGTTTGCACGTCTTAAACGTCATTTCTCGCGTCTGTCACTAAAATATTTTCTCAGTGTGATCCGCCATTTAATGATCGCAATGCAGAAAGATTTGCAAAATGCACATAAGTGAATTAATGTATGGAAATTAGCTCAACTGCCACCGCAGGTCTGCTTCTGCTGATCCCACAGCTGCATATCGTGGTAATCGCCGCTGCCTCTTGGATTCTCTCTCAGGCACGCAGTAAACAACCTTCTGCCAGAACCCCCTACGCTTTTGTCTAATCTGCCGTTTCACTGGGCTCTAGTTTGTCACACAAAAATCTAAGTGAATCGTTGAATGCACACAGGCACATTAACGAGGACGGCTGCCTGCATACTGGAGCCGCAGCCGTGAAGTCCGGGATTCACCATGTGTTCCCTAAAGCTGCAGCAGAAGGTAAACAGACGGATGCTTGGGTGATCTGGTGCCTGCTGCCGCTTTCATTATTGGCGTTAATGAATAAAGCATTGACTTGATAGTAAAGTCCGGATTAAAACGAAGATTAGAAATGTATTGCAACTAGTTTTGTGTGACTTTTCGGTGGGTTTAAACAGTATTTGACAACCCTCGCAGAGCGTCATTGAATGGAATATTTGGTCAATAGCCCCGCCTGCTGGAGACAAGTGGAACTGTACTTTGCAGGGGACGTACCGTGTGTCTGCACCTTATTTCTGGATGCATTATGTACTTTCTATGATATTACAACCGATATAACTTGATAAAAAAAATCTTTTTTTAATCAAGTTCAACCTTTCTTTAATCCGTAATCACGTAGAATTATTTCAGTAAAAAGAATGATTTTGCTATTACTTGTAGTGGGCGGTGCTATGACGATACCGACGTGTAGAGATTAGAGGCGCAGAGGAAATATTTCATCTGCCTCTGCTGATTTCTTTAGCTGCACTTTTCTTGCATTTGCACAGCGCGGTTTGACCATGGCAGCAAAAAGAGCCTTAGTTATCCTGGCTAAAGGTGCAGAGGAGATGGAAACTGTCATTCCCGTGGACATCATGCGGAGAGCAGGGGTTTGTACACGCCTCCCAGCCAATGTAGCCCATTAGCAGTTAGCGAAACTAGCTAACTGTGCTCCTAGCAATGTGTGTTTACCATCTCAACATGAAGTCTCATCTTTAATAAGTCCTCACAATGAACATTATTTATGTTGTTTTGCCTTGTAAAACGTGTCAATGATGAAGAACACAACAAATGTTGACATTGTCAAACGAGTCTGTTTATTTCATTCCCTTCATATTAGCTTTTGCCTTACCAAGTCTGTTTATTTTATTATTTACTACTAATAATAATAAGTTATAGTTCTCTTCTGACGTATTAAAAAAAAGAGTTGCTGAGTGAGTTTGAATCCAGGTCATTTTAAATGTCAAAGTCCAGCGTCGTTGCACTTCTCCGCCATTTGATAGCCACGGACACCGCGAGCCAGGGCGCCAGGGTGCCATGTCAGCCTCGAACGCTGAAGCTCTGCTTCTGCACCTCCTTGTCAAACGTCTAGATTGCGGTGACGGTTGCAGGTTTGACGGGAAAAGAGCCAGTTCAGTGCAGCAGAAACACTGTCATTTGTCCTGATGCCAGCCTTGAGGATGACAGCAAACAGGTTGAGTTTAGCACCAACACTAAAATTCTTACAATTCTGCAAACTAAGTTCTTAACAATCCCTGATCATTGTGTTTTAGGGACCATATGATGTTGTTCTCCTGCCAGGAGGAATGCCAGGTGCCCAGAATCTGGCGGAGGTGAGAAATGGTCAGATAAACAACTCTAAATGCGCCCCGCTCCTATGAAAGATCCACATGATAACCCGCTGTTACACCACCCAGGATGGGTCACTTGTTTTAGGGTCAATCCTCAATATCTTCAACATAATGTCAACATGTAGTGTATTTTTTCCTTTAAAAAACACAACAATTCTATCTCTCGTCAACTGTTTGGTTTGAAGGGAAAAAGTCTCACTGGGCCCAGCACCATCACTGACACTGGCATCTACGCGATGAGTGTCAAAACAGTAACACAGATTAGGAGTCATACACTCAACACTTACATCTTGGTACAAACCTAAGTTTGTAGGGTTTGTAATGTCTTGAGAATTGGTTTTCATTCAGTCTTGGAAATCGTACAGGGAGAAATGACCTGGCCTGCAAATGTCAGTTTTCGTCTGTTTTTACTTTGCAGTCTGCTGCAGTGAAGGAGGTGCTGAAGGATCAGGATGGCAGGAAGGGCCTAATTGCAGCCATCTGTGCAGGTACAATCTGAATAACAACTGCATTATGATTATACAAAGCTAACCTCCAACAGTGACAGTTTTCGTGGTAAAATATGATAAACTGTGACCCCCTAT
>CAAE01014979.1:2977243-3007982 GCA_000180735.1 Tetraodon nigroviridis
TGTTTTCACATTGATATTAATATTAGATGCTATTTTAATACCTGAATTTGCTCTTTTAATAGTTTTATGTGCACCTTCAGTGTTTCTAAAGGTGAACCAGTTAAAAACAGGCATTGTGTGTTTGAGAATACTTGAACAATTTTTGGCATTTGGAATGAAAGGTTGAGGCTTTGATTAATAACTGTTCCCAAGTCTGCCCACAAGCGCTGACATTTTGCTTGACAACCTCACTTAGAAAGAGAAGAGACACTAAAGGACGTTTTCAGTAGGGACAGAGAACTGATGCGGCGGAGGATGTCCTAGAAAAGGTGTCACATCCTCACAGGAATATGCATTTTAATGAGCCTGCAGGCAAGAAGGCTCATTGAAAGACATTGTTTTTGACTCAACACAAAAATAATTATTTTGACATTTAAGACAATGACATGGACTAGATTGAACAGCGGAAAAATGGGTAGATGCACTTCTGTCTTTCCCTTCTAATTTTGGAGCTACCTTATTTTCAAGGTCGTGTCCTTAGAAATTTGCAAAGGCTACTGACCATTGACTAGGTTTTAATCAGACGTCATAGCCTTTTCCTCCCTTCTGCCTTTCACAAGCTTCTCCTGCATACTGGAGTCTCCCGGGGGGGGGGGAACTGGCTGTACCAGGAGAAGGGTTTTTTTTGGCCACCAGGTCAAAAATGTCATCTTAACACTGCACGGGAAACCAGCCAATAGGCATGATCAATATCTTTCTATTAACAGTTTTCAAATGAGCTCCCTGCAGCACTTGAGTTGCTCATTCATAGCCTTTTACACCCCCCCTTTGTTTTTACAGGGTTAGCAAAAGGCTGAACAAGTTTAACGTCCAAAATCGGATGTGATAATACAGATCTACAAAATTAAAAGTTATAGGAATAATAGGGGTGATTTAACCTTTTAGATGTCCTACTCTTCCATTTCTTTGGATAAGCGTTTATCTGACAAAGTCGGGTGACACTTGGTGACTCTATAAGAGGAAGCGGTGAAAGGAGACCTAAATAGCTTTGTCCTTGTGCAGGTCCCACCGCTCTGCTGGCCCATGGCATCGGATATGGCAGCACAGTCACTACACATCCTGCTATGAAGGAGAAGATGATGACTGGAGGTAAATAAAAGAGAGGGAAGAGAGAGGCAACATAAATTGTTCATTTTATGTCGTTTATATCGACAGTAATACGTGTAGTTGTTTTTAAAGTGCAGCAGGTGGCGCTGTATAGCTATGATTTAGAGTAGTAGTAAAACCAGTGGAAAAGATCTCTGGATTCTGGCAAACGCAAACATTTACAGGAAATACAAGAACTGATCAGTTCAACGTACGGATTAAAATGCAAAGCTCCTGCAACACAACATGCTGTCTAATGACCATGTTTCGGTCCATAGCTGCAAGCTCTTGTATTGTTGTGAATCTTATGGTATTGCTCTTTGTCTTTTTTTAGACCACTATAAATATTCAGAGGCTCGAGTACAGAAGGATGGACATTACATCACCAGCCGTGGGCCAGGCACCAGTTTTGAATTTGCCTTGACAATTGTGGAAGAGCTCATGGGGGCAGAGGTTGCAGCTCAAGTCAGAGCTCCTCTTATGATGAAAGACTGATTGCAGTTTCTTCGCTTAGGTTGGCAGCATCAACACAAGATGGCCAAATGACTGTAGCTGGCACAAAGCATCAAAGTCAAATGAGGCAACTCGTTCTCCCAGAGGCCCTGATGCTTCCCTTGTAACGGGTTGTCTTCATCTGTCATTCTTGCATACTAATTAAACACGCAATTATTTGAATACAGAATGTGGGTAGAATTGAGAGTGGCTCTACAAATATATTAACAAAATAAAATGATTATGTTGAAATGTGTTTTTTGAAATGGCTTCACTACTTAAAACATTTTTGTGTCGAAAATGCGTCCGTTCCCACAGATATATGTCGTGCATTAGATTATTTCGCTCATTGAAGGTCATCTTGCAGCGGCTGTTGACAACCAAATATAGGCTGTATTGTCGAGCTTTATGAGCGCGGTCGCGAACGCGGGAAGCAGAATCCAAACAGATTGGCAGACGTCATGGCCAATCAGAATCTGAAACCCGGCTGCAGTTGTATTCCAATTGACGAATCAGGCGCCGGCCGCTGTCGAGGGGGCGGGGCCTGATCCAACGCGTGGTAGCTGTGTCAGAGCAACAATCCTGAGGGTCTGCTCTCAGCGGGGAGGAAAGGAGGATATCGCCAAAGGTAGGAGCCCTTGGCCTCTGCTTTATCCGCTTGCCTCTTCTTTTTCTGCACCTTGGTCTGTGTTGGGGTTCTGTTAGAACGAGAGACATGGCGCTCGGGATTTTTCATGCCAGCTATTAAACGCTGGTAACGTACTTTGCGCAACCATAATCGCAGCAAGTAGGGTTAGCTATTAAACGGTGCCGACATTACCATAATCCTGACATTCTATCCGCTATTAATGACACAAGAGCACCGCGGGGCAGTGTTACGGGATTAAAAGTGTCCGATCGTAACGAGGAACGCTTTGATTAGCCGTGATTATCCTGCCAAGTGTAACGCGTCTTAAGTTCCCCGAATCCGCGCACATCAGTGGATTGACATCGGCGCCTCAAACTGGCGCCGATGGTTCGGAAAGGTGCCTTTATCGGATCATCTCGAAGATAAGACGTGCTTTAAAAAAGGCTGCAAACGGAGCCAGAGTTGCTTTTGCAGATGTGGCCCGATCGCCGCCGCCGCCGCCGCAGTCGGGCTGCGCTGCGCTGCGCACCGCGGCGGAAAGGCGACGGTGCGGCGGAGGCCGGGTTCATTCCTCCGTACGAGGAGGACACCTGGGGGAAAGAACGGCTATCAAACATGTGCTTCTGTCAGCGTGAAGCATCGGAAGCGTTCGGGCGACGGCGCAGGGCGGCAGATGGTGGGAGCTGAGGCCAGGCTGGTGCAGCAGGCATCACGTCCTCGCTCACGCTCGCTTTTGTCGTCAATCCCCAGCAGAGTTTCACCCTATCTGACACGGTGGTTGTTCTGTCATTCGAGGGGTTGAAACAGGAAGGACCGGAGGTGTCAGCGTCGCCTCTGTCGCCCAGCATGTGCAGGAAACACAACGCACACTTTGTTTTATTTCTCGTTATTCTTTCTGCTACAGGCAGCGTTTGCAGCTTCTGGGAATCCACCTGCGAGTCATGCATTCAAAAAAAAAAAAAATGAATGCACAAACACAGCAAGTCATAGAAGGCATAATGCACCTTTCACCCACCCTTGTGCAACCAAACAAAAGTGAGTCAGAAAGGCTGCAGGGCTATTGCCCCCATTGCATCCCACCATGAGAGCATTTGTTCCTTAAAATCACATTTCATCAAAGTCAAAACAGGCTTAAGTCCATGTATGACTTTTACCTGTAGGTAAGTTATCAGAGGATTGTGCTTGGTGTGTGTTGTTGATGTCAGAGCGCAGCGTTTTGGATGGGCGCGTGCCTGTCATATTGAAACACCATCACTGAGTCACGGTGAGCAAATATGTCTCACTTCTGTCTCAACATCCAAATCTCATCTGTGCTTGAATGGGATTTTCATGACAGTCGTGCTGCGTGCGCTCATTAATACTACGTTTTTCTGACGGATATTTCTGGAACGTTAACATTTTGCGCCGTCGCACATAACATGCTAGAATTCTTCTGCTCGAGCAGCTATACAGTAAAGAGCTCCAGGCCTGACTCCCTATTTCTGGATGGGGCACCGACGGCTCGGTGGGGGAGGGTGAGGCAGAAGTCCTTCTAACTGAGTCATTGGTTTAGCTAATGATGCAATTAGAGTGTTGCACTTTGCATCTTCTGATTAGATTCCTGACTTGCTTTGGCCTGCAGACAGCGAGGCCTGAATTTATTGGAGCTGCTTTGGCAGAAGGACCAAAATGTTTAAATTGCCCCCCTTGGGGATGAAAAAATGTGATCTGGTAATAGATAAATTGCAGTAATCTTTGCTTAGTGTGTAGACAAGTGTAGCTCTCCCTGGTATACACTGTTGAAAGATCTATTGATGGGTAGTTCCTAACGCTTTTAGAGAAGTTATATTGTATGCTAAATATTTTATACTGCTAATAATTGACTGTTTTTACGGGTAAAGTTCCCACTGAACAGCATGGAGCTCACTGTGTTTCTATTTTTAAAGAGCATTTCAGTGGACTCATATGATTTGGCTGCCAAGCCTCTATTATCTCTCATAGTCAGTCCCACCTGCATGCTCCCAGAAAAAAAGAACAAAAACCAAAAAAACAATAGCCAGGTCAAGTGTTACTCTGACACACTGCATTTTCAGCTTAGTGCAAAAGCAGCTCTGACGTCATTAACGAGGCCGGGACTCAAATGGCGACCTTTTTGATGTTTTTACCGGCGGAAATCCAAGGAAATCAAACCCAAACCAACTCTGACACAAGCTGCTAATAAATGCTTTTGGTACCACATAATTTGTTCATTTAAGGCTAATAAAATAAGCAGATACAGACGAGATTTTAACATATTCCTGATTCACGCTAATGTGCAAATGTGCAGTGCTCTCATTGTGCTGTTCAGTCATCAGAGTGGGCTTTTGCCACTTTTCCACCTGTGTTTGTGTGGCGTCAGTTGTGGCTCCATGGGACATTCTGACTGTGTGCACATTTATGTGATCACATGACTGTCTGCCATGGAGACCACAGAGTGATTCGATGTCTGCAAGCAGAAGCATGACAAGCAAGATAGACGTGGGTCATATTCCTCTCGGTCCGACTTTGGACGGTACATAGCTGAAAGTACTCTTTTTCCCCCTTTTTTTTGCTTCCTTGTATTTTTCCTCCTGCTAACAGATCCGTGTGTATGGCCCGATTAGACTATGGCGCATGCCTGGCCTCGTGCTTGATGCCTAGATGGCTACAAGCAGAGGTCTGAGATGTTCTGGGTTGGAGCTCAGAGACAGGCCAGGGACAGTGGTGCGCAACAATGGAGCTGGAGCCGCCTCTTCAGGCAACATGCATAAAGATGTACACAGGAAGGCACACCACTCAGACAACAAACCAGCCCTGCAGCTTACACTGAGATACTAAATGAAACCTGGCAGAGGTGGTTCAGACTTGTTGCCGCCCTCGTCCAGCCTAATTTAACTCGTGACCTCCAACCCAGCGATCGACGATCGGGTCCGAGGGAGACGGGCTGTAGGCTGGACCCAAGAACACAGGTCTTCTGCATTGATCTGAGTTCCAAATCTAGAGTTACAGAACCCAGATGAGCATAATTAGCAGGCAGCTACGTTAGCTGCCACAAGTCTGCAGCTTGCTCGTGGTATGGAACCTCGAGTTCCAACTCTTTCAGTGGCGGCTTGGTGGGAGTCTTCCGCCTTTACTTTTATCTTCCGTAACTGAAACTTCTCTGCTTCGCGTGGACTGTAGCGCTGCTGGTTCTTAAGTGATGGAGCAGCAGGAATGCGGTGTAGGAAGCCCGTGTTCCTGTGTTGTTGCGACGTGCTCCCTGCTTGACTTCTCCTCGGCCGCCCGTCCTCTCTTTCGCCGTCCGCAGTTGAGGGTGATTCGCCGAAAGCTCGCCGGGTTGAATGCTGACGGTGCAGAGGAAGTGTGTTTCTGTTTGTGTGTATTTGGTTGTGCAAACAGGGTAGGAGGAAAGGAGGGAGGGGCATTTCCTTTAAAGCATGCTCTGCTCGCTGTCTCTCGAATCTTACGCATTTATTCCATCTCTCCCTCCTCCTTTCTTCACCTCACCCCCTTCCCCCCACATTTCAGTTCTGTTCACCCCTGCTTTCTGTCTCGCATCCTAATCTCAGACATCTGAGCCACGCAGCATCTCACATTTGCCAGACTTGTATTGTTTCTCCTCTTCGCCGGTTTTCCCGACCAATCTGGCTGTTGCATCTTCATCACGGCTGCTGCATCCTGCATCCTCTGCCTGCTCGCCGTGACAGGAATCTGGAGCAGACCGAGGTGGGTGTAAGAGGAGCGTCTTGGCTAAATCTTGGTCCGTTCTCTCTCTTCCAGCCTCTTGTCACCAAATTCTGTTCCCAACAGTCAGAAGGACTGTGCTTGAGAGTGCCGCACAGAAACTTTTAACGCTGTCGCATGCGACGGTAGCTGTAGATTATCTGCCTCGCTCGTCATCTGAGAAGTGTGAGTGTGCTCACTGATTCCTGTCTGCATCCGTCATCACGCCGGCATGCATTTTGCTTTTATTTCTCTCTGCTGGATCACTCCTCTGTGTGTGAGACACCTTTATACACACACTCTCTGTTAATTAGCTTCCTGGAGAAAAAAAAAATGTCAAATTCTTTCAGAGCCATGTAAAGGATAACCACGGGGAAAGCTTGTGTGTATGAGCATTCGTCTTGCCCTGATTATACCGATCACTGTGAGGGTCAGGCTGCTTGTGGACAGTTTGGGCTCTGCTCCCAGTCACGCTGTCAAAACCATGACTGAACTGCTAAAGTGAGCTTTTTTAGATATACCTACAGGTACGTTTTGCTGTGTGGTGAGACTGGTGAGGGTTGTAGGTTGTATTATTGTAAAAAACTGTGGAAGAACTCCACTTACACTTCATCACTTCATCTTTAATGTCCTCAAATGCACCTCCTCACCTAACAGAGAGGAAAAGTGGATTCATCCTGGAAGTACTTTCCTGTCCTGTCCTCTTCCTAATGATCACTCTTGGAGCAGAAAAACAAAATGTTAGTTCAGGCTGCTGTTGGGCGCTCACACCGCAAATTAGGGTTCATTTTTGATCTGTCCTGTGTTGTGGGAAAGGATGGTTCTTGTTCTCAGATGTAGCCGGGCTTCCTGCATGCCCTTCGTCTAATTTTCTGTTTCTTTTCATGCATCACAAGCAGACACGGGGCGAGAGGCAAGAATACACCTTTTACAGGTCAACGGTCTGTTAGAGGAGGACACACATTGTTCACTCACACACTCACACCAAGGAGGAGTTGAAAGTCCACAATTAACCTGATGTGCAGGATTTTTGATATTGGGAGGAAGCCGGAATAGCTGGAGAAACCCCACATAGGTGCATGGAGAGCTTGCTAATTCCACATAGAACGTGCTTGAATGAATAAATCATGGTTTGCTGCAACACTTTATGGGCAACTTGTGACTCACTGATACATTTTGGCAGGTGGGGGTCACGAGCGGAGTCTTGAGCTAGTGTGTGTGATTTGAAGAAAACAAAGCTTATTATGATGGGCAAATTATTACCAGTTAATATTCCCTGGAGAGGGCCAGAGGGACCTGCTGTTGGCCCCATTTTGAATGCAAAAACCATCCGTCTCTCTTGATGGAATGAAAGTCAGTCATTTATATGGGAAATTTTGACTGGGGCCACTTAACAGTCACAACTTTTACAGCAGTGAAATAACGACAGACAAATTTGATCGGTTAACACGTGAAATTAAATGATTTTGTTTCAGGTCTCTTGATTTGTCGGGCTAATGTCGGTGATGGAGTGATAATAGAGGTCTGGCTGACAAAGCACATAGCTCTCAGGCACGGATGTAAAAGAGAGGGAAAAATGAATAGATGGTGGGAAGAATACGGAGAAGCCGAGTCTGCGGGATGAAGGGAGAAAAACCTAAAAAGACTACTTTTTAATGCTTGTTAAGAGCATTTTTTTCCCTGTTTTTCACTTTAATACATGTCATAGAGACAATGCAAATGTACTTTTAAAATAAACATATTCAAACTTTTCTTATACGTCAGCAAATCAAGATAAAAAAAAATCCAAGTTGTTTTATTTCTTGCATTAAATTTTTTTTTTGTTGTTATTGAAATGTATTGACGATCATATAAAACGTGATAATCACCAACACCCGATCCAGAAACTAAAGCGCGAGTGTTTTTCAGGGATTTAAACAGGTTGGAAGACAGATGGAGGCCACGATAGGAGGCAGAGCCAGTACAGATCTGAGGTACAGTAACTGTAGGTGAACATGGGGCGTGTCCACGTTCTCTTCATGCAAAATGGCTGCAATTGTACGATTTTTGCCCCTGCTGCTGTCAGCTCTCCTTTCTGAATCAAACGCGCGCTGACCTCCCCCGATGCTGGACGGTTCACACTTGGGCAGCGATGGCCCATCGTCTGCTGTGATCTCTCTGTTAGTTTTGGGATGGCGGGGACACAGTCACAGTTGGTCAGAGTTTACACCAGCTGACTTGAGCTGGGTCGGTGTGTGTGTGTGTTGTCTGAAGGCCAGTACTTTGTGCAGAAGAGCTGTTTTTCCGTGGGGACCCAGTGATCAAACGGTAATCGGGTACCGGACAGAACCGTCGCTGGCCTCGCCAGCAGCAGATACACAGAGGAGAACAAACAACACAAGTCTTAAGTCCCGATGCTTCAGAAAACCTGCCGTTAGTTTCACGCATGAGTGCTTAAGCTCTATGGTTTAGTGTGAGGAAAAAAGGAGTAGATGAATACTGGCTGTCAATCTTTTTTATGGACCCTTATATAGCGGCTACATTACAGCATGGTTAGATGGATCTATGCAGTCATTATGGGGGCACTTCCATGTAGCCATTAGGTTTGTCCTACTTTATACGGAACGCTCACTAACGTTATTGCCGAACGCCAGCCACTCGTAACCTTTTAATCATGTTCTGTCTTAATCATAGCTTGATTAAAATTTTTCTTCGTGCAACTTTGTGCAGCACACAAGGACGTTAAGGTAAATTACATTACCCTCCGGAGATGACGGTCAAAGGAGAGCAGCCGCACATGCCCTGTGGTAGTGTGTGTGTGTGTGTGTGTGTGTGTGAAACCGAACCTGCCCAGTCACCCATCAGTAACTGAAAGCTGTGTATGTACAACCTGTGGATAAAAAGTCCAGTGCCTGTATGTTTGCTTATATGTTGAAGGATTTTTGTCAGTATTTGTCCTGATAGTGATGAGAGTTTTCTCATATTTAATAGGTTTCAAGATGAGAATCCAAGTGGATTGTGACATAGAGACACATCTGTATCCAATATAAGATCTAAAGAACTAAAATAAGAAAACTGCATCCACACCACCAGGTTACCGAAAACACCAACAAGCTGTGCGGCGCTTAGCTCCACCTGCTATAGACGGCGTTACGGAACCTCTTGAAATAGCAGAAGATGGGTCATTTAATATTTTATGGAATTATTACCCAAGTTGGCCCTTTAGATTTTGCAAAAGCAACATTTTTAGTCGTATGTGAAATGTTGGGAAGTCTGTGCAGGCCAGGAAAGCAGTCCTGAGACTGATGACGGTGAGCAGAAGCTCTTCTGTAGCACAGAGCATCTCTTCTTCAGCATGCGTGCGCGGGCACACATGCACACACTCTGTGTGTACCTGCGCATCTCCTCGTTCTTCTTTATTTCCTTGTTTTTAGGGATTGTCGTCACAAGGTGTGTCTATGGTCAGCACCCTCTCCCGTGGCCGCCCAGTCTGTTCACACTGACTTTGTGCCATATTTCATATTTTTGCCGTCTGCCATTCATCTGTCCTGCACGTAGAATTCTGCTGCATTTAAAGGGTTTTTTTTTTTTTTCCGATAAAACATGAAGCTTCACATCATAGTCCACCCCAGTGTTTCTCACCCTCAAGGCTGTCTGTGGACGTTTTCAGCACAAAAACCACGTGTGAGTTGTCTTTTTCGTTTCTGTGCACAGCTGTGATGGACCAGAGGAAGAAAAAGACGGTTTCATATTTCTACTGCAGTGTCTGTCTGCTCTTGGTTTACTGCAGCATTTTCCTTCCCTGCAGAACTAAGATGGGCCTGTTTCAGTCCAACGGGCCCAGAGCATCGGTGTAGTACCTCAGTGTGTCACTTTAGACACTTATCTCCCTTTTTTTATATCCAGCTGCTCTGTGAACATGACTAGTTGCTGTGTTTTAATGAAGATTTGTGTGAGGGAGGGCGTACAAACTGCTGATTCGTGTTTATTCTGTCAATAACACAGGCAACCTGGGCCCATACATTTAGACCATAGGGTGTGTGTTAGACCCCAGGGGGACACACGGCTCTTTTTGCACAGAGCCGGATAGAAAGTCTGAGTAAACACAAGTGTATTTAATGCCGTTGGACCAAAATAGCATCGAAAATGGGTTTTCTTGTCCTACGCATTCAGGATTTTTTACTGTGGCACATTACGTTGGCCCATTTTCGCCCGATGATGGACAAGGCTTAAAGTTTGCCCATAAATGAAAAGTCAGTGTGTGTAAGGCCTCTGCAGCTGTCCCAGAATGTACTGATTTCCGACAGCAAGTTGTGCATTTAACTGTGGGAGGAGGATTTGTAACTGAAGTTTGCTATATAAATATGCGATTTATGCAAATTGCTTTTTGCTCCTTTTTTTCTGTCTTGGCAGTCTGTGACCTGTAATCAGGGGCCCTCCAGAGCTTATCAGAGGAAACCGTTTCTAAAGCTGGATGAAGATAGAGGGGGAAAGATGTTTTTTCTCGACTTTGATTCATTAAATGTGATAGAAAACGAGGAGAGTCTGCTGGACTCTTCCATTGGCCGGTGGAAAAATGAGGTTAGGTTTGCTTCCCTCTTCGTCTCTGCCTGACTGAACTGCAGGATATCCCCGGCAGTTCTCGTCTGTTAGCCTGTCTCCCTCTTCCACAGCCATCTGCTCGGGTCCATGTGTGTTTTCCACAGCTGCCAACATACTACACAACACCGTGCTGCGCTTTCCAGGCCAGCAATGCCTGCTCGCTCACATAAGCCCTGTCTCAGGAGGGAATACACTCAGGCTGGGTGTAGGTGGATTTAAATATGAAGAACAATCTTTGGTGATTCACTTCTACGTTTTGTTTGGAAGAGACTCAGAACTCACTAACTAGCCTACCAGAGAAGGGGAAATACATGTATTTCCTTCATCATTTTGAACTGTCATGAGTTACCATCGGCCCTTCTGTTCTTTCCTTACTCCCAATTATAATATTTCAGCTGTAACTCAATGATTAAAATGTGTTTTTAAGATATTATTCCAACAGGGCTGCATCTTGTGTTGGGGTGGGTCCAGATTTATTCACTGGTGATTTTTAGGAGCATTTTGTTGGATTGAATATTCTTCCAGTGGGATGATGGGACTTTAAAACAGATAAATATGGTTTCAGTCAGTGCTCTACCAATACTCCTGTATTGAGAACACAAGTGGTTGCAGAGGTGGGCGTATTACTATTTGCTCCAGGGTAGCGGTAAACAGATCTTGCGCTCTCCAGGAAGTCCATCCGAAGGCTCTGAGACGCTGGGACACAAGGTCTGAAAATATGTAAACCTTGCCTAAAATATAGAACAGTTCTGAACAGAAGCATGCCTATAACATCTGTAGTCTCCATTTGACATGTTTGTCGATGCAGCTGTTGCTCTTTTCATGCTTGGTTGTGGATAATCAAGGGTAACGTTTCTATTTCCTTTAGTTTTTCTCCTTTCAACACTTCTGGTCTCCTCCTTTTCAATGTTCTAACTGCAGTTTAATCTGCAAAGTGCACCTTGGCCCATTAGTGCAGTAAATCTGAGCTCTCGAACTTGAGCCAGGATCAGTCCGTAGTGTACCGCAGTGCTGCAGTCAGCAGCAGCAGCAGCAGCTTCCTCTCAGAAAACGCAGCTCACCACTGGCATGCCTTTGAAACTGCTGCATTGCTCTGCTGCGTGCTGCAGCCAGTGATCAGGTGTGAAAACAAAATGTTTGAAGCCATATCAAAAGGGGTGAAACAGCTGATGGCCAAGTCCTAACTTCAGAGACTGAATGCGTAGATGATGGAGCCCTGAGGGGCCCTGTGTGGTGGTTTTCCCTGCCACTGTGCTCTTTGAAATACTCGGAGCCTCTCCGGCGGGACGTTGCAGCAGTCCAATGAAGGATTCCATAGCTTCTATCATACATTCTATCAGAACCTGTGTGGAGCAGATTGAAGTGGAAAACATTAAAACACACTGATGGATGCACGTCTTCCTCAAAGAGTTTGATTTAATATCTTGGTAAGCGAGTGTTGATCGTGGTCGTGTTGATGGCTCTGGGTTGTAAGAACCTACCAAGGATAAAGAGCACGTTAACCTCCTCAGGCCAACACATGGAATTCCTTCAGCCATGACAGGGAGGCTGGACTGAGCTATGTAGTAAATCTACTGTGAAGGTTTTCACCCCACAGGGCCACGGCACCACCATCATCATCATCACCACCATCACCATCACCATCACCTGAGCGCTGTGTGACAGATGTCCCATTGTGGCGTGATTGAACTGAATGGTCCCCTGAGCTTTAAACGCGGGGGCGTATATTCAATTTGTAGAAAAACGTGATGAGAGGACAAAGTCACCTTGGTGCTATCGCGTCAGTTACGAGCTACGACTCTCGTGAGGGCGGCCGCGGTGAAGCGGGCTAGTGTGCCACGGTGCCGCCCCATCCGCTGCTCTGTCGGGGTGACATAGATGCCAATCTCTTCTCATTTAAATTTATCCTGCAGGCTAAAGTAGGCTGAAACCGCAGCGGTGCATCTTCCCTCATGATGTTATGTTGATTGGAAATTCTCTGATGAGATCTTCCAAATGTGTGTTAACAGCATCTGTGCCTTCTTAACCCATCGCCCATCCATCTTTGATGCCAGTCCCGGTGCAGCGGTGGCCTGTTTCTTGGGCAGACTCTTTGAATTATTCATAGAATGAAGTCTCGGCTACAGGTTTACTGGTGTGCAGCCACATACGCACTGTCCACATCCACAACAGAGGATGGAGGATGAAGATCCTCGTATGTGGGTGAGGAAGCTGTCCTGACCCTTTGCTGAGGTTTTATTTTAGGACAAGATTTTAAATGTTGTCGTGCCAAAGGAACATCAGTGTAAAGGTGGTCGTTATGACAGATGGCTATCAAAAGGACTTTATTATGAGGAGATTTGGATCATCTGTCCTTTCTCCTTGAGCTTGTCTTCAAAGTGACGACATGACGCCATCTAGCGGAGATGTGCCGACCTACACATTCCTGCCCCAGCGCGGTGCTGTTGCCCAGCAGGAGGGGGCAACCCGGTCCTCTCCACACTCTGGAAAGGCCTCAGATAACCTCCCCTATCGTCAACATAAAAGATGTTTCAGATTTAGGTCCAGGGCTCCAAGACGGAGTCGGGGTATCATAACCAGATCCATATTTTTAGTGTTTTTAGTTTCCTTTTCAGGCTTCTGACCTTCTCAACGACGTCCCGGGTAACTGAACCAATCACTGATGTTGATGCCATGTGGTCAAATCTGTTGTTTTGGCCAATTAGGTAGAAATTTTGGGTAGTTTTATTATCAATATATAGTATTTGCCAGTAAAGAAAATGATTAACATAATCAATATTTAAAAAATCCGACCACTGTGTTCTGCAACATCCAGAATTTCTATTTTTTTCTGTAAATAAAATAAATAAATCCTATTTGTGTCTATTTTTACCTTGCAGATTACTCTCAGTTCTCTGCACATGGGTCACGACACATGAATGTGTGAATTGAGGCCAGTGCACGTTGAAGAAAATCCTGGGATGTCCACTTGCGTTTGTGCATGGTTGGAGTTGACTAGCTGCGTTTAGTTTAATCCATCCACGCTGACTGTCTTTTAAAAAACATTTGGCTGAGGTGAAATGAGCTGAGGTGTGCAGTTATGGATGAGCAACCTCTGACATTTGTCCTTCCTGCAGACGCCCGTACATGGTACGCTGACCCTGCGGTCCCCGTGAACGATCTCCATCCTCGGCAGGTTGGCCACCCCTCTCCCTCCTGCCTCCATGTATCCTGAATCTACCACAGACTCCCCCGCTCGCCTCTCCCTCCGACAGACTGGTTCACCTGGTATGATCTACAGGTGAGTGAACAACCTAGTCAGGAATTGGATTCACAAAATACAGATTTTGTTTTATATACATATATATTTTCCATTTGTTACTTCAAATTTTGTGTAGACCCTCAAACACTGAGTTTTCACCTCTGACCTTTACTACGTCATCATCATGGCGAGAAAGAATCTCAGCTCTGCAGCCTCCTGAGCAGAGTATCAGTCAGAAGCATCAACCCAAACACACTCTGTGTAGTCTCCAACGCACTTTATTCCATTTCCTCTTTAACTTCCATGCTGGATGCTTTCTCTGTCACTGCCTTGTCAAGTTTTCTCTTCTGCTAAGTTCTTTTTTCCCTGTAATCAAATCAAACCTTCCTTGTTCCTCTCTTCTCCTCTCTTTAATGCCTTCAGTGCTCGTTATGGGAGCCCCAAACGACAGCTGCAGTTCTACAGGTATCTGCCTCTCTCATGCTCTCTCTCTCCCTCTTCCCTTTCTTTCTCTCTCTCTCTCTGTCAAGTGCTAGTGTTGTATTTGCCGAAGCAGATTTCTTTTTGTCGGTCTGATCAGTCTTTTTGTGCTGTATTTTTTGCATTTGTTCAAATTAGCCCTACTTTTCTGTGATTGAACACTTTGGAGGCGCTCATGAGCGTCCTCCACATTGCCACGTGCTGGCCACACACACACACCGGCCTGACCACACGGTGTCATTATCAGCATTTAAGTGTCATCACGCTGTTGCAACCTGCTGGGGATTGTTACTGTTCGCTACAGTGGCAGTCACGTGCACTGAAACGCTACCAGCGCTGCAAAGAGAGCAGCAGGTAAGTGGTGTTCCTGCTAGCCTATGCTAACGCTGTGTTTCTGTTAGCTGGGCGGCCATGTTTACATTGAACAATCATCCTAACATGCTGACGCTGTGATGATGTTTTTGTGGTTAGCTTTGGTCTTTTCCTGTGTGTGTGTGTGTGTGTGTGTGTGTCCTGGCTGATGGAGCATCTACTCATTGAGAAGGCTACATCAGTAGAAGAGACTCAAACCGAGACCCTGAGGTAGAAACCTGCTTTTCTCCAGTTAGAAACCAGAAACCTGCTGCTCCTCATCAACCAGTCGTGACCAGGTCTTTAGCTGGTCTAACTATCCACTTCAGACCGACTCCAGTGATTTTGTATTTAGTGCAAGATCTCTAACTTAACATATTTAGATCAACCAGTGCCTGGCTTTCCTGACATTACATCATTTCTAAGCAAGCGGATAGTTTGGTCCCATTTTCTGCCGGATACATTAAACATTTTTATGTCTTCTGTGGTTTTAAAGCTGGGGAAACCATTTTGTCCCTTGGGATGACACGACGGCCAGACGGGCCCAATAACGAGCTTGTGTGTAATCGTCCTTCTGCATTAGAAAAGGATCATGTTTCATGGTTGCGTTGCGTCATCTTCTGATGATTAAGTTACCCTAAATTATAAATTTTAACGAGCTGCATATTTGGTTTGGGTTGATGATTGATTCAACCCCCATTTTCTTTTTTGTTGAATTATTTATATTTAAACATGTTCTGCTGCTGGTTTGCGGATCCGCTCAGAGCCATTTTACGGCAACCCTAATGATCCTTGACAAAGACTTCTTTTACCTATTGTTGGCTCTGGGTGTCGCCCGCCGGGTTCACTGTTTTAAGGGTTAACTGGTTATTACGTACCTCAAAAATGATGCTTGGATCCTAACAAATGTCTGTTATAATTGATGAAGGGAAAAAAAGACCTTAGGCAGAGCTTTATTATGATTATAAATACTGATGCCTGAAGCAGGCTGTATTATTACGCTCACGTTTTCAGTTTTACTCAGATCTTAGCTGATATAACTGAACGTTTTCTGCCAACATTGCAACCCAGAGGGTTGTCATCATCACTTTGTGTAAGCTCTCATAGGGAACTGTTGTTTTTTTGTTTTCTGTTGGTTTTTTTGTGTTTTTTAAATACCAAAAATGCGCCTCAGTTGCTGCGATTTAATGGCGTGTGTAGGTTTACTGTTCTATATTTTTACACCTGTGATATCTCCATTTTTAGAGCTCTCGTTTTTATATGACATTCTTAAATAGATCCTAGCAAAAGGTTACTTAGAAGCTCCACACTTTGATTAACTGCTGTGGTGTTCATGATGTTTGTTAGAGAGCACTTGAAGGTGTGTGGTTTGTCTTTACTGTGCACACGCGTGTGCGTGCAGCGGCGTGCGGCGTGTGCGCGCCACACTCAGGCCCTCATTAGGGTCCAGCTTTTAGTATTCTTTCCTGTGGAACAACAATCAGAGGCTTTTAGTGCAAAAGCTTTGGTGAATAATTCAGGGTAGATATTATTTGCTGCGGGCAGCAGAAACAAAACGGGCCACTAAACGACATAAATGGATCTCCTCCATGAGATGGGGGGGGGAGGTGTGAGCTGTGATGATAGAGTGTGGTCCGAGTGATGAGGGGAGGGCAGGGATGCACTCTCTTATTCAATAATTGGTTTAGATGTTTCCTCGTAAGACACTCCCAGTTTGGGTGGACCCACTCTCCAGCCGTCTGCAGTGTGTGTTTATAAAAGCAGACCAGCGACCTCGCTCATGAGCCGACCCCAGAGAAACCGGGTGAGTTGGAGGGAACCTTGGCGTTTGTTTATGAGCAGCGTGTGACCGGTGTTCAGGAATGTCGGCAGATGCATGCTGCGTGATTTCAAATCTACACCTAATGCAACGGGGCACTCAGAGGTTTGTTCCACAGACACGGAGATGTCTGTGGGATTAATGCTGCTACGATAACAGTCATCAACGCGTTACATTTCAGTAACTTTAGTGGATCTATCGAATGTAGAGGGGAGACCACAGCCGAGGCTCTGCTGATCAGTAAAGATCGTTTTTTATTTATTTTTATGCATCTTTTTTTTTTTTTCCCCATCTTGAAATACGGTTTTATGTTGCATAGCTTCGACAAGTCATAGTTCTGGTGCAAAATGACACATTTAATGAAGGTAAATCTGATGAATGATCAGTTTAGAGTAACTTTGCCTGTGGTTTCAACCGTTAGGTAGCAGGAATGTTGATATGCAGAATGCTGCAACAGCAGATCCTCTATAGAGAAGACAGAGGTTTGCCTTGGATGTGAAATCACTCGTCTTTGATGGATTCGTTTCTTTTCCGATCCTTTCAGACGTAAAAATGTATTTACTTGAACTTTTAAATGCGCTAGCATATTAAGCTGTGAGTATTTATATAATTTGTTAAACTTTGCTAACTTCTAAACCCAATTAAGCTTACACTCCATATTGCTTGTGGAACGTTTGGAGTTGTGGTAACCCAGATGTCACGGTGCTGACTGTGTCTCTTTGTGGGACACACGGAGACGTGTGTGTCTGCTCAGAGGCGCTAACGTCTGGACCTTCTGCCTTCCTGCATGTTTGAGTGGCTCCAGTTTGCTGCAGCACCTAATCACCAGGTAGTCACCTGAAAGCTGCCTGTCAGTGTAACCCTGCCGTGTTCTGGACGGGGGAGGGTGGTGCGGTACTCTGATTACAGGATGCATGGCTGTCCCAAGGTTTTGTTTTTTTTTTTTTTTCCCTTTTATCGGAACAGGTGCTATTTAAGGAGGGAGCTGTGACCTGCTGGCTCCTCTCTCCATCTGTGTCTCTGTTAGTCTTTACTGCACGGGTTGCTTCGGCCTGTTAAAGAAAAGGAGGGGGCATGTTTGTGGGAGGGTATACCGGAGGTCCCCAAGGGGCTCTCAGCAGACGCCGGTCCACTTACTGTCCCCCTGAAAACCTGCAGATCTCCAAACCGACAGCGCCAGGCAGCGGTGTTCGGAAGAGCAGCAGCAGCGGCAGCGGCAAGATGCTGTCCATGACATACAGCGAGAGCATCCGCAGTGGAATCAACAGATACCACTCGGACCAGGGGCTGAATCAGCCTCCCGCCCGGCCCCACGACCACGCCGAGCTGCAGAGACTCCGAGAACAGAGAATTGCCGCTCAGATTAAGAACATGGAAGACTTCCTGAAGATGAACGGCCTCGCCCTGGAGGAGTGTGTTTCCTATCAGACAGGCATGAAGTACAGGTAAGAGGGAGGCAGACCTGAGGTGGAGGGAGATCCGATGCTCCAGCCTCGTCGAACAGGTTTGTTCAGCTTAGCTGTGGCTCTGAAGTTGCCGTTAGCCTCGAAGACGGAACTTCTGTTAAATGGCCTCAGCAGAAGGAGATGAGCAAATATTGTATCCCGATTTCTTTGTCAATTTGAATACATTCATCCCTCTGTCCTCTGATTAGATGGCACAAAGGTACTGGGACTCAGGTTTTATTTTAATCATCTAGGTCAACGAAGGACAGACCGCTCCTGAAGGAGCAAAATGCCCCCTTAAAAAGGTTACATTGGTGCCGTAAAGGCAGAATCCCTGTCAGTTTGTGGGTTTATTGAGATGTTTTGAGATTGGCTGATGACTGTCCACCCTGAGATATACCTTGGGGAAAAAAAGTACAAAGAGATTTAGAAGTAATAAATGAATTTTCCAGGCCAGTTTTAGGAAGAACAAAGAAGTTTGTTTGAGACGTTGGCTGCTGTCGCTGTGTGGGCTGAGCAGATTTCGCCGCTCTCCTTGGTCAGTGTCTCGTATGTGGTTGCGTCTCTCCTGTGTCAAGCTCAGCCAGCAGCAGATGATTGAATGGGTGCAGCTTTGCAAGTCTGCCTGTAGAAGAAGACTTAAATATTGCAAAGGCTGCATGTGGTTTAATTACAAAAGGGTCATCAGTCAGTGGATTAGAAACTCCAGTCCTGCTTATCTTTAGTGCGTTTTGCCTATTATCTTTTTTATGGGTTTTTTTTTTTTTTCTGCAGCTCTATTTTTAGCGTTAGTATTGTTCTACTAAAGAAGCACTGCTGTTTTAAACTGGGAAATGCTGCCGGCATCCTCCATGTCTTGTTCATTACTTCCCACATTTCTGTAATTAGTGTTGCAACTGAATCAGTGAGTGCATGCAACCCCACTCCCAAACTCATCATTATTTAAAATGTAAGGTAAAGAAGTAGGGCTCGCTTTGCTAAGCAGCATCTCATTGTTCTAGACACTGCCATCATCTTTTCCCCCAGAAGTCAGCATGTCCTGTTCCGCTTCTCTGTGCCCATTGTTAAGTTTTTTTAGTATCAGTACGATCAATAGAACCTTTTTTTATTCATAAAAAGTTTTGAAAAACTACCATTAACCTCTTCAGACATGCAAAAATTTTACATACAAGACTCTATGGTCTTTTAAATTCTGCTGTATTTTTAATGATTTTCATTAAGCTAATTCTAGCGGCCAGGTTAACGTAAAGAGTCATTTCTAGAAGTTGACCGCTAGAGGTCAGTAAAACGTCAAACAAGTGTTTATGCAACAGAACCCTCAGCACGTTTCATCGAAACCAATAAACATAACCAACAACCAATATACATAAATCTTTTTAGTTAATATTTATGTATATCTGCATCAGATCACCCTAACTTGAAACTCTGGGTTGTTTAGTCTGCAGTGCAAGAGTTTCAGAGATCAGCAGAATGTTTAGATTAGTCAGGTGAATGGTTTGATCAGTGCAAATTACCTAACATAGACATGCACACTAACAAACCCTAGGGAAGAGAAGGTGGAAGAAGATGGACAGATGAATGGAGGAGGGATTGTCACCCAGGGTTTTTGAGAGAGCCTGTCAGTGACCGTTGGCCTCCACTAGGTGGTGCTGGTGTTCCAGTGTTGCCCAGCACCAAACCAACGCTTCGCTCGCTGCACGTCTGCTCTGTTGATCTAAAAAGACAGCCTTTAATACTCAACACACTCAGTTAAAGACTCACTGTCTTAACCTAGACTGCAAGCTGATCAGAAATGTGCATGCACATCTCTATGTTTACGATTGTCATTCTATTCTATTCACCCTTTGTCCTGGCTCATGTTATTGAGTTTTAAGCATTTTAACATTTTCACTTCTCTTTCTCATGCAGGCAAATTAGTCTGCAAAAGAACCTCCCGCTTGGGAAATACTTTAAACCCTTCCTCTGTAAGCTGTTATTTTCTCAGCAGCGGTGTGTGTGTGTGTGTGTGTGTGTCTGTGTGCATCTCTGTCAGCATGGGCAGTCGTGACGTTTTTCTCGAGGCGATCCCCTACTCCAGAACTAAATTTAACCGCAAATGCAGCTGGATCGAGCCGAACACGCTGCATCCCAGCCTGCGTTTCTGTATGGTGTTTGCTTCTAACCCACGGCCTGGCAGTCTGGCTCCGTCGATGGGAACTGTGGACGTGGTTGGGCGTTATTTGCATCAGCACGCTGAGTCACGATGTTTAGGTGCTCGGAGTTAGATTTGTTTTCCAATGGTCATCTCTCCGCTTCCTCTCTGCCGTCTCTGGCTGGCTTAGGCTGACAGCTTGTCAAAATGTTCAAGTCAGAGATAATGTGTGGGAAGAGATGGGAATGCTGCACTTTGATATCCTTGTTTATAGCTGCTCAGAAAGAAAATATCATGGCGGCTCTTTCCCTTCTTGTTGCAGATATTGATATTTGTCCTTCCGCTTTCCTAATTTCCCAACATTTTTTGTAGAGGCAGGTCATCAGTTCGTACAGCTAAAGCAGCTCCGAGGAAACTTCAGATAAAACCGGGCAGGAAAGACGAACCATCTCATAGTCTCTGTGCAGAGTTAGATTAGATTAATGTGACCAACGCGTAGAACCCTTAAGGTCACCTCACCCTGCTGTGTGTGTCACAGTAAATCTGCCAGTTAGAAGCAGCAGTTGTTGAGCTCCAGAGGTAACCTTTTCAGACTACACAACATCCACACAGCACATTTTAGCCCAAAAGACAAACAACCAGCAGCTAGATTGAGGACCGTCCATCTATCTGACCTCAGCGCTTATATAGAATGCTATTTATTGCTTTTATTCTCCTTATCTTACATTTGTTTTGTGCCTACTGATTCCCAGTTTGTCCTTTTTTTCTATTTCAACCTGCAGTGAGACTAAAAACACAATCGAGCTGAATTGCGTAGACCACGGTGACGACTCCTCCACCTCGTTTCTTCTCTGAACTACAGGCGGCTGTTGTGGTATGAAAGCCAAAAGCTCTAAATCATAACCAAAGTCCTTTTTTAAAAAAAAAATTATACCTACACAAAAGCCCGAGAGGCACAACAACCTGCTCGACCTGCCATACACAACCCAGGGCCCTACACTCGACAACCAGCTTGCAAAATGATGAGCTCCGAACGTATAGATGGGACGGAGGAGCTGACCATGGTGCTGACGCCACAGCCGAGCCGAGCAGCGGCAGAAACGGCAGCTTTAACCTTTCAAACTGTCGCTTTTGCAGATTTACCGACAGCGGTCTGAATGTGTGTGTGGTGAGGTCACACACCGGAGTGACAAAGATATAAATAAGCATCTCTTTTCCTAAGCTTGGCTTAACCCCCATCCTTCATCACTTCCTGGATCCCAGGGCCATCAAAAGCCCATGATCAGATGACACATGCTAAAAAAACAAGGGGTCATTCCGAGTCGCGCTGGAACCGTGGGCTGCTGACACGAGAGTCCCCGAAGACTGTTTTCTAGCCAATGTTTCAACACCGCACTGCTGCCGTTTCACTGTTTGCTCACACATGTGCCGTGGCTCATTTTACATTATGTAACAGTGTTTACTTTTATCTTCTTAAAATACAGTATTTCAAAACATATTTGATGAGTAAATGTTTATATTCGCCAAGAAAATCTCGCTTTAGCCCCCGTTTCAGCCTGCTGATGGCAAGGAAAGGTGTTTTGTAAGAGCAGGAGATTCCGACCTCCAGGGTTGGTTTTTTTGGCTGTCTCAGCTCTCCTGCCCTTTTAGCCGTGTCAGTGGGGACGGCTGAAAGGACGGCTCCTCCTGAGCTCCGCGGTCTGCTGGGAGTCTGTCATGTTCAATGAAGAGTTCATTTTGCAGCACTCACTAATCACAGATGTGACCCATGTCTCATTCCACTCCTCCCAGAACGACGGATATTCTTGAAACCAATCTGAACGTCATCATTTTGCCATCCTATGTTGTGCTTAGACATCCATTTCATGTGCTTTTATATAGGAGATTATAAGATGGCCGGTTAGCATGTTTTCTATCGTTCAAGCTAGCCGGTGGACGTACAGTCTGTACCATACATCCCAGTGATGAAACGCTCAGCTGTTGTAAATATGAAGACACAGCCTCGGGGGCGTGGAGCTGCTTGAACAGCATTACCACATCCGTCAATCAGATCTGTCAATCTGTCTGACCTCACATCACTTTCCATGACTCACTTAAGTCCTTTCACCCACTCCTTTACTCACACAGCCAGTCATGCACAAGCGCTCTCTTCGCTACGCTACGTTACCGCCCCCATCTTAGGACTGTCAACCTTTTCGGCCTCTTACTCTAATTCTCACTAATGCGGCATAGTCGAGCCCCAAGTGCAGAATATTTAAATTTCCACTGGGCAGCTGGACAACATCTACACAAATAAGCCAGTGGACATTCTCTGGAACACTAAAATACAAACTCGCTGATTTCTAGAACGAAGGCTGGGGGCACTTTCTGTGCATGGCACGCCTGCAAAAAAAAACCAAACAAACGCATTCATAAATAAATCCCTGACCATATACTTCCATAGTGATGTCCTGCTGTGTCTCCTGCTGTTGCTGCTCCTTTGTGTCAGCGTGTCGGCATGAACAGATTGGATCCTCAGCTGCACATTACATACCTCTGAGATCTGCAGCTCATTAGGTTTTTTAGCAGTTGCTGATGAATCTGGCAGCCATGCTGGATTGCCCGTATGTGCACCTTCACCAAGGGTGTAAAGATGCACTGGAAGTAGGCATTTAGCAATAGGTCCACTATTTGTCAGGGGTTAGAGGCAGTCTGATGGAAGAATTCAACAATCACCTTTTGCCAATACTCCAAGACTATTCTTCTGCATAAAGTACTGCCTTCTTTAGTTCTGCTGGTGATGCTCCACTCAGTTGTCCATGTTTTTGCCCCATCTTCAGGTGCTCCAGCTGCCAGTCAGTAACCTGATTGACTCTATAAATGGAAGTTTTCTCCTCTTTTAGTATCTGCGAGCATTTCTTACATTTTACACAACTTGTGCAACCTACCCACTGATTTGTTGCCTACTTTCTGACTGATGCTGCTGCTTTGGTGAAGACTCAGAGTCATTTGTAATGTTTGGATGATCATTCATCTCTCCAAGAAGGACCTAATGGTTCTTTGTTTGGCCCTGGCGTCATTGATTGCCAATACTTCAAAAATGAGGGCAGAAAAGCCAATTATACTAAGGGTGTCCTTTGTGCCGCTTCCTTTTCCAGTAATGATATAGAAAAATGCTGGCTTCTTTAGGAACGTTTCTTTCAGCAGAAGTTATATTGACTTTAAAATATTGAATAAATAAATATTGACTTTACTGTAGTCTAAATCTCTTCCTTCTTTCTATGAAAGTCACCCAAAAAATGTGCAGATTTCCACATGTAAATCAATTGATTGTCAACCAAAAAAAAAACAGAAGCAACAATAACAAGTTGGTGAAGCACAGAACAAAACGCGGGAATCTGGTTTCAGCACCGTGTTGTCATGCGGGATCATGGCCGTCACTGTTTTTCATTCGTGAGTTTGGCAATCGTCAGACCACGGTGTGTGTGTGTGTGTGCGTGTGTGTGTGTACTGGCTGAACCCAGCCCCTGGCCTCCTCCGACTCAGAGCACCGTCCCCGTGTCACGACTCCCAGGGGCGGGGGTCTGGGCATCACATTTCTGCAGCTCTGGCGGTGAGTGCATGGAGCGTGCCCTACGGTAAAGGGAGCCCATGACAGGCTTGCACGCTTTACTGCCCTGTCACAATGGGCAGAGAGGAATGGGAGAGGAAATGAAAATCAGCCCCGAGCGTGTTGCCCATTACCCCGTCTGCAGGGTGAGCCTCCTGCTACATGGTCTGCTGTTGTTGGGGTGGCAGTCATGTTTAAACTCGAGGTCATACTCAGGCTTACATTTACTTCTTAGAAGAAAGGGCTTTTTTTTAAAAAAAATAAAAGGTCATCCCAAGCTCAGTTTTTCTACTGCTCACACTCAGTGTGAAATTCAAATCAGATTTCAGTTGAATTAAACCACATTTCACCCCAGGGGGCTATTTAAGTCCAGCAAAGCAAAAGGTCATCGCTCCAAGTATAGGGCTGTCGGTTAGCTCCGGCTTGTTTGCTGCATTCCTTTAAAGGAGGAGGTTATTTCTTCTCCTCCTTTATACACACGTCTGCTCCTGATGGCATCTCCTTTAATTATCTCCCTGCTCACTGGCTGGCTCCCTCAGATAAGCTTCAGTATTATATTACTTGAAGCTTGTGTCTCATCTACTGTCTCCTCCGTCTGTGGCCACTGTTGCTTTGAGTCACATTTCCACGGTGTTCACGCCTCCATATTATCATATTTTTATTGTTTATATTGGTTCAAGCCGACTGAAAATGGGTCTATTTTTCTTTTGATCAGCAATTAGTGACAAGTAAGAAAACGAGACACTGTACAGTTATCCAGAATTCTTGTTTAAAAAAATGCTAAATTAAATCATTTCTTTACATTGCTTCTTTCTTAGTGGCACTATAAATAATGCGGCCGTACTTGTTGTGTCTGTGACAATGTTTCTTTGGGCGTGCTTATCGCAGATAAAGTTACATAATGAATTTTTCATGGGCAGTTGGAGAGACCCACGTGAGAGCCCCTTTTTCTGTGACTACGGGCTGTTGTCATGACCACTGAGCTTTTAGTGTCTTCTTTGTCGTGAAAGGAAAAGAAATGTTCTACAGGGCAACTTTGAGACATGAGGAACACAAAGCCATTCCCATCTTTGAGCAGGATTGTGAACTTGCATTTAAATGGCTTTTATTTCATGCAGCTGTGGCCCTCTGAATATTTCTTCTCATAGCTTCTCTCCATATCCCTCCCACCTCTCTCTCTTTCTCTCTCTCTCTCTCTCTCTCTCGCGCGCACACACACATCCCCCTCTTTCCTCTTGCCTGTGTGCACCATGCTTCTTTACGCTGTTGATAACACGCAGAAGCGCAAGTTTAATCCGGACCGCAGTCAGAGCTGAGAAGTTACCCTTTTGGTAACCAGCAGTAATATTCAACAGCCGGTGTTGCTGCGAAGAGGAGATGAAAAAACTACTGGAACTGCATTCTTTTCTATTTCTGCCCATCTCTTTGTGTGGATGATTGTGTTTCTTTTCTCAAACCTTTGCAGCAGAAGGTCTTTTCTCCAGCACTGAGCAGTAAACGGATGTTCTCTAGCCTTTGCTGCCCATCGCTGAACATCTGATTAGATGCTAAACTGTGCCTGAACTCCCAGAGTGGACATTTTTACAAGCTTTGTGTTTTGAATATTGGGATTTTTGTTTTTTTCCTGCTGTTTTTCACTTTGTTTTGGACTGTTTCTTAATCCTTCTGGGGCATAGCCGCTGTGATGTGGACGTGGACTTGGTCAGAGAGGATTTTGTTTTTACCTGATGAATGTTCTGCTGGAGTCTGAGCACATTCTGATCTGCCCACCGCTGCTCCAGTTCAGCGGCTGAGCAGTGATTTCTCCGACAGAGGCAGGCGCGCGTGACGCAGAGTGCTTGCTGCCGACAGACCCAACTGTGTCACACATCTCCGAAGAACCGCAGGCTTCCCACCTCCGCACGCTTGCCCTGAGTTTCGACTAGGTGTACCTGCTACTTGGACAGCTGCCCCAAAGTCAGCATGCAGGTGTCGCTCGTGTGTACGGACCACCGTGGGGGGGTGAGTCGCAACACGGAGGACCGGCTAAACCGACAGAATGCCAACAGCCCCAACACGGGCACCCGCAGCAAGTTCAGGGCAGTAGCGATGGTTGCTCGCAGCCTGGGACAGCTCTCCGTTCAGAGTGTGCCTTCCTCCAGTGAGCAAAGCATGAAGACGGGCATGAAGTATAGGTAGGACACGGCTGGACTTTCTACGCCTTCCACAGATCAGCACAGTTAGGTGCAGGGAGCATGAACTGAAAGTAATAAAGGTTTACACAAATCAAGTATTCTGATAATCCACACCGTGTTTAATTTGTGATGTGTTTGGAGCACCTGTTAAAGGTTGATGACACTTTAGGAAAGTGCAGAAATGATGTGGAAAGCACATATTTAATTAATTCATATTTATCAAGTTTGACCTAAAGAATCAGACAAGATCTTGAAATAACGTTTCTGATTGTTTTTAGCAGTAATAATAAGAATGAAATTTAAATGTGTCAGTGGCCATTGGTGAAGAAGACAGCCAGACACCAGAGTACGGTCATCGGCACCGAGTGACGCTAATTAGAATTTACTCTGATTACAGGTGTGATTAGGATCCCTCATTGATTGGAGGGGAAAGTATTACCCGGTCATTCCTCCTGAAGGCACGTCAATAAGCGTTCCATCTGATGGAGCTGGTGGGAGGCTGGCCTGGCTGCTGCCGCCATTATCCAGCATGAGGCTATTGAATGAGGCAAAGCCTTTTTAGTGCAAAGAGGCTAGAGGCTGTCCGTGCACGTCCCAAGTATGAAACAAGGTCTGCCTAATGTGAGCTGAGAGTTCAGAGATGCTTGGAGAGAGCTTTGTAGTCTTTGGATGGAAATGGAATTGAAACACTCGGAGTTCATTTTTTACAAAAATGCGGTGCCACAAGGAAACGGTGAAGAGGAGCAGGGCCCCTGCCCCCCAGACGCAAAGCTCACTGGTACAGGAAGAAGTGAACTTTTTTCTTTATCTTCAACTTTTGGTCTGGAAGTCAGTTTCCATTTTCCCTTTTAGACACTTGAAGATGTTAAGCCTTTTGTTAAGCTCGTCTTAACAAGAATATATATTCATTAAACAGCTTTCCCTGAAATTTCACAGTGCAGAACAGTGTTAAGGCAAATCGGTCCGTCTCTCTTCTTTGTTGGTAGCGTTGCAAGTAACCCAAGACCATCAGTCTAGATTAATCTAATTAGAACTGACCTCCCACAAGGCCAAGGGAATCCATCAAGGCGAGCATCTTTAGAAAGAACGGCGCTATTGCTGGGCACATAACAGAAGAATAAACCATTTTATTATGTGGCACTGGGTCTGCGTGACTGGTTGAGATCCTCAGGTTTGACAGGAGGGGCTCCACCAGCTTCGAGAAGTTATTAGAAGCTCCAGTCTGTCAGCAGTGAATTAATGAAGCACACAAAAAGGTTTGTGATTATGTAAAACAGTATTCCTCAGAAAAAGGAAGAATTACCGAGAGATTGGCAAGGAAGCACAGGTGGGAAAGCAATCCCATCAAGGCCCTGCTTTTAATGCTCGGGCAACCAACCCTAGAGAGGCTGAATTGGCTCTGTCAGAGCCAGTTTTATTTGCAAAGGTCTGGAGAATAATCTGTGTGTGAGGTGAATATACTGTAGGTGCTTCAGCGAGTAGTGTAGCATACACTAGGAACCCGTCTCCAGACGAGCTCTCCCAAGCACTAATTCTCCCCAAAGGCAATTTTATTCTGGTTGCATTTGCAGTGCCAGCGGCAACTGTGAAGTGACATAAGGCGGCCGACAGCAATGGTATTTAAAGGAGGCAGTCAGCATTATTAGCATAGAAGATGGAAGATGTGGCTTTTCCGTTATTAATTTCTGTTTCTGTTTTCCCTCTCAGTGCTCTTTTCTGTTTGAATCCTCCTCTCTGCCACCAGAAAGTTTCTGTTGGCCTGGTTTTTCTTTAACATGCTCTGCGTTTCCTCTGCAGCATTCATGTTTAGAAGGCCCTGACCTTTGACTAGACCCCGAGGTTGGAGCTAAAATGGGTCTTTAATACACTTGCACTTTTAGTAATTATTTCTAAGAACTCTGGGGACTTCTTTGCAAAGGGTGTGATATTTAAACATATGTAACTTTTGTTTGAAATAAGTTTTTTTTTGTTGTTTTAATTGATATTGTTATTTTGCTGCATGCAAGCATTTAGCAAACAGAGTTGGTTTAGCTCCCACCCTGATGTAAATCTAGAAGTAAACAGGGCTAAGCCGGACTGTCAGTGGGACTCCTGACATCTCTGGAAGTCCACTTTCTGTTGCAAAGTTGAGAGTGAGTAAATATATGCGTATAAAGTTGACTGAGTAAATAGCTGCTGGCAGTGTTGTGTAGGTGGACAGTATTGAAAACACTCAGTTGTGATGTATCTTTTTTAAAAATGAAGATAAGTTCCCTCTGGTGGAATGAACATATGCAGTTGTTTTTCCTTTCGCACACTTTGCAGTTACTCATGGCGTATCTGTGGAGTACCTGAAAGCACATATGCTAGTGCGGTGCCAGGGATACTATGATGCTTCTACTGGTAATGATCGCATTACGCAGTAGGTGCAATTGCAAAAACCTGGTGGTGCTTCAGTATGTTCTTAATTAGGAATTTTTCTAGCATCGTTTTCCAATATTGTGTTAAAAAAACAATGCAAAAGCAAATATCACTCAGGCCTGGTTGATAAATGCTGTGGGAGTAAAGTTTTGGGCATTGTGTGCCTGTGTGTGCCTGTGTGTGAGACGCCTGGGATGTTTTCCTGCTCCAGAGTGCCAATTTTCCTCCACTTCATCTTGGATTATGAATCATATTCTGAGTCCATTATTGTACACCGCTACGCGTCCTGGTGGAGCCAGGCTGCCGTTACTACGTGTTGCCACACTTTCCCAGCTCTCAGGGCACAGCAGCCTCCTCACCTATATTTTACGTGCATCAGCAGCATTTACCATCTCTTTGCTCCAGGATCTGAAGGGAAATAACAGTGGAAAGATTCGGTAGTAGGTTTGAGGGATGCTCCGAGCTTTTGTTTATTTTGGTTGCGCATGCACGCGTTTTTCCTGTGTGAGACACACACTCCAGTGTGATGCTGAAGAAGAGAAAGAAGACAGCTGTTCTTTATTTGCCACACTGAAGGAGTTTAATTAGAGCCTGTATGGGAGCATGTGCACGTGCACACGTTTGCATGTGTCTTAGCACCACCGATTTCTCACATCGTGGGTTTTTTGGTTTGTGTTTTTGTTTTTTGTTTTGTTTTTTCTGGGCTCTAGAAATAACTCAGCTTTATTAGCTCTGCCACGCACTGTCAAGAATATACAAGTCTTTATTCGCTCAGTTGAAAGTGTTTCATAACTCTCATTTGTTTTGTTTTGGTTTGCAGCATGAGAAATACAAAAGTTCACAAAGTTTGACTTTTTGTGCCAATTTTTTCGATTCTGCATGTTTTTTAAAGCACATATCTAATACATGTATACTTTTTACATGCATCGTATAAGTGAAGATGAGTTTAAGCATTTGAAGGAAAAACAGGGAGTTGGAAGCTTGGACGTTTTTCCAGGATGTAGAGGGGAACGGTGGAAGCCCAGCAGGGAGAATCTAAGCTCAGCCCATAGCATCATGTTTAGTCATGTGTATTATGAGCATCAACATTATTTTAGTTGGGCAGATGGCACTATTTTGCTCTAGATAAATATAGTTACACGAGACTGTGTCGCCACATTCAACTTTAGTCCTCTACAGAAATTATTTTAGACATTAATGTGTTTTAATTCATTTTTATATTAATGCATCTAGACCTTAAAAACTTTGCAGTCCTGACATGGATCTGCAGCCTGTGACACTAAAATAATGTTTTAACAAACAGGTCTTCTTCTTTAACTTTATTACACAATAAAACTATAGCCGTTTTATTAGTTTAACTAAGATGTTCTAGTCTCTTGACTTTATTTGAAGCAGGGGTTGAGTCTCTGTTTCATCCCCTTCGTAGAGAGTGAAAAGAGCTTCATATCGGGAAGCTGGCCAATTTCCACCGTTCATTCACATCATTTTGTCATAGAACTAAAATAATAATTTATGAATGTGCAACTGATTCAGCAGACAAGGCAGTGTGCAAATTGTAATTCGATCTGTTCTTTTAAGTCGTTAATGTGTGCAAAAAGGCTTTTCAGTGCAAAGTTGATCATTTATTTTTTAATTGCTTTATTTAATGCAATCTGAGATCTCAATACCCTCCTGCTGCTTTCAGTATAATGGATGTTATGGAAACCTGAATAAAGTAAACCACCTTTATTCGGCATGTGCAACTGGCCTTAGACGATTCCCTGAACTAGGAGCACGTAGTTTAGGAGTATTAATAGTTCCCCTCCATAAACACATCTGTCAGCACGGTTCTCTTTACAGCTCTGCGACCTTGTTTTCATATTCATTACCCTGCCCACCCTGACCACATGTATCTGTTTATAAATGTGTGTGTGTCATTTTGATATATAATTTTTTTTTTCCTTTTTTATTTTAATTAATTCATTTAAAATACTCCGCTCTGTGGCAATGCTGGTCATATTTCCATTCCATTCGGACCTCTTTGGGCAAAACAGTTTACTCTTCAGGTCACCGTCCATCAAAGACAACAAAGACCAGCAGATCTCTTCGCTGAGCCTTCCTGCGGTGCGTGCGCAGTGGCATCCTTTGGCTGCAGTGGTGTTACTGCTGCGTTTCCCTTGTCCGCATCATCGTTGAGGAGCCTGAGATGTAGCTGGCTTTTCCTGCCGGGGTTCCTGCTGGCTGAGGCTCAGTGTGGGAACCCGATCCCTGTCTGCTCTGGGGCCAGAGGGCAGTTGCAGTAAAACATTAAACCCAACAATGTGCTGACAAGGAGACAACCTTACAGTAAGAACAGAAGCAAGGGCAAAGCTATGTATTCAAAGAAGCGCTGCGTTACTACTGTATGTGCAGTATTCAGGTTTAACACATTTTTATGCAGAGAAAGCCTGAAACTGCGATAAGCCACTGGCGGATCTGCCATTATTCACTTTTATCTGGAATGAGCAGCAACCCACATGTTTTGTTTTATGCTGCCCTATAACAAAAGTCCACTTTAAACAGTATGTTCTAAGAGAGGGCCAAG